>JACEFZ010021680.1:0-310000 GCA_014155875.1 Cepaea nemoralis
TGCTAAGTTGCTAGAAATTAGCAACGCTGGATGTCGCTGAATGTGAGATGGTAACAGAAAATATTATATTAAACACATTTTGTCCCGTGTCAATTTTGAATAATGTCGGACACCAATGTAATATATTGAGCGGATTTATTGCCTTGGATATTTCAAGGCAATTGATAACATGATCTAAATTCGAGTAAAAACTACAAGGGGGGGCAACTAGAAACTTTACAAAATGATTAAGTCGATGAGAACAGAGGGAGAACCATTTTGACCCAACTGAAATAATTAACAGCGAAAATGGAAACAATAAGTGGAACGAAAAAATCATCCTTAAAAAGATGGAAGAAGTACTTGAACAAATTTCTTCAAAATTCCATCAGATATCAAAGGAATTCAAGAAACCGAAACAGAGCACCGAATACTAGAACCAGGACATGTACTGAAAGAAGGAATTATAGCATTCCGTCAGATAAGCCCCATGGAAAAACTCACGGGCGGGGACAGATTTAATACCAAATGGAACTAATAAACAGCAAGGGAAGTAGGAAACATCATGGCTACATGGATTATTCAAACCATGTTTGGGTAACAACAGACACCACGAGGACTGTCGAAACGCCATAATTATTCCCATTTGGAAAAAAAAACAAAGTAGCGAAAGGAGACTCCAAAACAATGCAGATGCATTCCCTTTGAGCCATACTGGAAAATATTTTGCAAAATTCTTGAGAAAACGATTACGAAACTACTATAGAACTCCAGCTAAGCGAAACACAACTGGATTTAGGACACAAAGGATGCACAGATGCCAGGTTTATGCCTTAGACAACTTATTGAAAAATCAGTCGATTTAATGACACCACTCCACTTAGCCTCTTGTCGACAAGAAAGGCATTTGATAGAGTAGATAGAAACTAGTAGATGGAATCCTTAATACGACTATGAGTGACCACACATCTATACAAACCTATGTGAGCAGATTATACACTAACTGTGAGTGCATAGTGAGAGCAGCAAATGATACTCCGAACTCACCATAAGATCCGGAGTACGACAAGGCTGTGCCCGTCCCCTCTCTTGTTCATAACATCTATAGACAACATATGTAAAGAAACAGCCACATAAAAACAGCTACGACATCGCATGAAGAAAGCACAGATAGAAGAACCATCGGCCAATCTATACCATTAGAGACTCTTCTGTTGCGGACGCCTAAGCACTAATAGCAAATCAGAGCCGAATTACAAGACCACATGAATAGTCTAACGAAGTGTGTAGGGAACATAACATGAACAAATAGCACAAGTAAACCCAGAGTATGACTATAACTAAAAGAAGAAAACACAATCAACGATTCACCTATACGAACATCCGCTGAAACAAGTAAAGAAGCTGTCAAGTACTAGACAGTATAATATCATTAAATGGCAAAACCAGAAGAAGAGAATCGAAAATAGATGCAATAAGGCAAACCAAATCATTGGACAAATGGCACCAATACTTAAGAACAAACATGTATCAATAGTTACTAAGAAAGCACTTTACAACACAATCTTCCTACCAACTCTATGTTATCAATGCCAAAACTGGACAATAACAGACAAAGAGAAAAGAAACATCACAACAACAGAAATGAGGTTCCTGAGAAGAATACTCAATGTATCAAGAAGAGATAAGATCAGAAATGAAGAAATCAGGACTATAATGGGGGTTATAGCTGCACTAGATTTTATTAGAAGGCAGCAAGTCAAATGGTTTGGCCATTCAAGTAGGTTACCAACTAATGTACAGACCAAATGGAAGCAGAGGAAGAGGCCGATCCACGTAAACGATGGACGGAGGAAATAGCAGAGTCCATGGGAATATCGATACATGAAGCCCATAATCGGGCACTCTAACGCTGTTTATACTTCACCTCGACACCGCAAGGTACAAGAGGAACATGATGAGATGATATGATATATGAGATGAGATGAGATGAGATGGATAAGCTGATCTTCCACTGTGAAGCATAACTTCACGTTGCGGAATCATACACCTGTTCATGTAGCAATATACGCAAAGATGTGGATAAAGTTTAAGATATTAAAAAAAAAAGAGAGATTACAAAATGCAAGAGAGGGTGTCACATCACTAAGAACATTTTTATAAGTTGAAAGCAATAAAACTTGTCATCAAATAATAGTTAGTTAGTTAGTCAACAGACCATCCTCATTGCACCATTCAGTCCACAAGTGCTCGGATTCCCTCAGCAAATCCCGCAGCGTGTAGCGGCTCACGACACCAGTTCTGTGTTGGTTAATCAATCTTCTTTGGCTTCCTGCGTAGTGTTCTTGTTTGGCAACACCTCTTTTAATTTGCAGTTCTCGCAGTCTGACCATGGTTGTAGATTCACAGTCATCGCTTGGTTCTCGCAACAGTCTTACTTCTCGTAGAGCATTCAGAATGCCAGCCTTGTCCATGGCGCGTCCGCCCTCCACAGTAGCCTTACCTGTGAGCTCGTCAGCCCGCTCATTTCCTTGTACCCCCGCATGCCCTGGCACGAAGATGAAACTAATCTTTGCCAGCGGAGACCGCTCCAGAGGCAGCAACCATTCTCTTCGGATCCACACCGTCTCTATCCTCTTGAGCATACTCATTGAGTCGCTAAGGAAACATGCCCTAGTGAATGTCTGTGTCTCGAGCCATGTTATTGCTTTACTTACTGCCATGACTTCCATAGTCTGGCTACTTGTTGTCTCAGTGAAAGCACCAGAGTCCTCCTTCACAATTCTCCCTCCGGCCTGCGCCGTAAAAGCCCATGAGCTTCTCACATGTCGGACAACCGACCCATCTGTGTATATGACAGCATCACCGTCTAGCGAATTCTTGAAAATCAACGCTTGTACTTCAGCCTCCACAGCAGCCGGATGTTCCTGCCTGCATTTTCTGTCTAGTTGGATGCAGAGTGAAAGAGACGTACAGAAATCTGTTGGCACTTGCACCCACTCCTCGCCAGGTTCTAAGTCCTTAAGTGAACATACATGTTGAAGAATGTCCTCGGCTTGTCCCATCCACGACCTTCCTCTTTTTAACCTACTGACCTTCACCTTTCCAATTTCACTATGCAGAGGATGTTGTGTGTTTGCGTTAACTATAGAGGTGCTTGCGCGTGTGTCTACTGCAAATTCGTATTCTGCTCATTCAATGTTGGAAAATCAGAAGTAGCGCATCGACCCCTAGCATGAGCCCTATATATCATGCTTGTACATCCAAGAATACATGCGCATGGCTTCGTCTGCATCTTTCCATCACTTTCGTATCTGCTTACGGCTGCTGAGATTCAGGAGAGCCATCGCAGCGCAACATCAAATAAACTCGTACAAAAGGGTCACATTGTTTTGTAGTATGCACACCTGGCAACATACAGCGACATATGCCAGGTTATCCCATAGCGCAATATACTGTTTGTTCCTTCTTATCCCCAAATAACATATATAATTACACTCTTAAGCAGCATAGCGTCGCAAGATCTGTCTCGTCGACCCAGACTTCAGCATCCCACACAAGACCTGAGCGACTGCCACGAGTACCCATCCATCTGTTATTAGCTGGCATATTTCTCTGTCATCGAGCTTCTCCTGCCCCACATGATTTATTCTTCATTATATTATACGTCATCACGGCCATGTATCTTTCCTTATCACAACAGCCATATGTCCGTGCTCATTGTGCACTCATACACTCTTTTCGTTAGTGTTATTTACCTGCATTTTGTCAGCCTATATATGCCTATAAGGTTTACTTGTCATGCTAGTATGGTTCTGATCGAAACACTAGCTACCGAGGTCTAAGTGCGCGACTGGACGCTACACTGTGAGATCTGTTGGTTGTGTTTTGGTTTGTTGTGTTGTGGTGTTTTGAGGAGTGGATTCTTCGATGTGCCCTGTGCTTTACATCTGTCAGAGGTTGTTCCTAGGACCGTGAACTGCCATGTCGAGAAGATGGCACATGATCACCGCGCCGGCCGGTTGCTGAACTAACTGGTTGCCTTATGCAGTAATGTGATGGCCCTGCTGGTTCTAGTCACTGCCGCCTTTCCATGCAGCGATAACTGCATTTTATAGGTCTGGCGAGACTTTTGTCATTGGCATTCTGCGCGCAGCCAGGCATTATGCCCTTAGTATACCTGTGCGGGCTGTTGGTTTGTCGAACACCCTGCCTGTTCCGTTTTTCACATGGGGCAGTGAGGAGCATTTTGTGTGATAATCACTGGCACAAGAACGGACCATTATGGAGACGACCTTTTGACGTGAAGTTGGAACCGCGACTAACTAACTCCTTGCACTCCATCACTTCACTTTTTCTCAGACGCGTTAAAAACCCAGAGATATGTATCTTCATGTGATTAATTGTATTGATTATACAGATATCCCAAAATCCTGGATCCATTTCTATTAATTGAAATTCTTATTCCATTGCACAGATAGAAGTCACAAAAACTAACAACATATACAGGCATTATAGGGCAGCGGTTTGCAGCTTTTTATGTCTTTGACTTCTTTGACCATATATATTCTTCTACAGCTGTACAATGCAAGCATGTGTAAAATCTTTAGCGATGTTTCGGTATGTAGTCTAACTCTCTTGTTTTTAACAGGAGAGCTTGGGAAAGGCCTTTTAAAAATGTTGATTAATTATCTTAAAAATAATGAAAGTTAAAAAGGAAGAAATAAAATACAGCTGTATTTAAACAGTCTGTGGAAAACAAAGCGCATGAAAAACAAACAAACAAACAAACAAACAAACAAACAAACAAACAAACAAGCAAACAAACGCAACATATGACCAAGAAGCTCGACGAATGAATTAAAGAAACACACAGATACAGGCCAACATTTCCACCGAAATCTTCATTAACGAGACAACGCGAACAAAACGAATAAAAATATATAAATTATCAACACAAATGTGTGCTTCTTTACACGCTGGTCCAATCCAGGAAAATAAGGCATCCACATATCCGCTGTGGGAAATAAAATGCACGTACAAAGAAAACAAATACTAAAAAGAGCTTTTGAAACCCTGACTAGTCACACACACACTTACCCACACACACACCACACTTACACACACACACACACCACTTAACACCCACACACACACACACACACTTACCACACACCACACACCACACACATATATTTATATATAATATATATTATATATTATTATATAATATATATATATATTATATATCTATATATATTATATAGAGAGAGAGAGAGAGAGAGAGAGAGCGAGGAGAGAGAGAGAGAGAGAGACCAAATAAAGCAATTTTTATCTTACATCTAAATGTAAAAACAAAAGAAAAGAAACATCACAACAACAGAAATGAGATTCATGAGAAGAATACTCAATGTATCATCAAGAAGAGATAAGACCAGAAAGGAAGAAATCACGACTAAAGTAGGGGTTATAGCTGCACTAGATTTTATTAGAAGGCAGCAAGTCAAATGGTTTGGCCATACAAGTAGGTTAGCAACTAACAGTATACCACAATAAGCAATGATGTATAGAAAAAATGGAAGCAGAGAAAGAAGCCGACCAAGTAAACGATGGACGTATGGAATAGCAAAGTCCACGTGGATATGGATACATGAAGCCAATAAGCGGGCACTCTCCGCTGTTTATACTTCACCTCGACATCGCAAGGTACAAGAGGAACCTGATGAGATGTGATGAGCTCTAAATGCTTCTTAACTTTGTTCCCCTCTCGAGAAAAGCGCATCACAAATGGACATTTACATCTGTAGTCAGCGTGCCCAACTGCAGCATACATTTGTGCAAGACATTGTTTATCCTAGGAAAAGGGCTCCATCTTCTTCCCCGCCCTCCTCATTCTCTTCCGTCTTCTCCTCCGCCCTCCCCCTCCCCATCCTAGTGGAATATAGGCACTCAACAAATTCACGAGAAGTCTTGTCTATTTCAATCTGCTGCAACTCTTTACATGTCCTCACAATATTATTAAACTAGACATGTCCCATTCGATGTTGCATAATTAGAAAGGTTTTTGTCTAGAATCCACAATGCAAAAGAAATAGAGAAAGACCCAAAATATACGAAGAAGAGAAATAGAGACAGACATTAATAGTATAGAGAGGACATGGACGGGACTGCATGGGATAGCTAAGCTAAGGATATGACGGCCTGAAGTGAGTTGGTCGGTGGCCAATGCCCCAGCAGTGGCGTCACTGGGGTTGGTGTCACCCAGTGCGGTAAACTCTTGGTGTCACCCCTCTAGACTTTCACCATGGTCTTCTTCCGAGTGTTCCTGTACCATATATAATCGCATATAGTAATGTTTGTAAAATAAGTCAAAAAGTTAATAAGGACATAAGAAAGAAAACAAATTGAACAATATAACTTCAATACTTCAGGTAAAACATAAATAAAGAACTTCGACAAACTCGGACAAAGTTAAATTTTTGTTATTTTGCTATGTCTGCTTTGTCAAATTTGCAATTTTTTTATTTTGGTGTCACCCCTTGATGGTGTCACCCGGTGCGGCCCGCACTCCCCGCACCCCCCTAGTGACGCCCCTGTGCCCCAGTGCGGAACAAAGGGTGAAAGAAGAAGACATTCCTCGTGAATTCAACGTACCCGAGGCACTAAGGCTGTCAGTCTGAATGACTAATACATTACTATCTTGACAGACGATAGGTTGTAAAATGGAGTTCTACCTTTCTATAGCACAAAGCCTGGGCTGAATTAGATGACTATAGTGTTGCCCATACAGCATAATCCTTCTCCTGGCCTGTCCTAGTTTACTCCAGAGGAAAAGTAACACCAATACGTCTGGAAACAAGACCTAGCTGCAGAAGCTGTCGGACCAGCAAAGCAATGCTCTAACTGCCCGTCTGTCGGAGCTTCGATCCTAGACCAGTTACCGACCAAGGCATTTGGCCTGGTTTGCCCTGCCATGACATTTTTTTTCTACTTCTAGTAGAGCTGGACTGAATTTTACGTATGAATTAGCTTTCCCTATAAGACATGTAATCTTTAGGTTGCATTTCCTCGCATCAGGATAAGGATTGTACACTCCCAATCGCGCTCCTCCGCACGAACCCGTTGGCAGAATGTAGGGTGTTGGGTTTAGTGAACGCCGCCCAACCTTCAGAGCTAACAGAAAGCAGGTAGTACCGTCTACTGTCAAGCGGTAGCTCAGTCGAATCTGACTGAGACCTTGCCTTTACCAGTTTGAATATTCACTGTATTAAGGGCTTGCGAACGCGGTTTGTGAGCCCGTATACCCGGATTCGAAACACAGCGGTGCTGGTATTTTCGAAAAAGGAATAGGAGCCGGTCGTTCAGAAAGCAATGGCAAACTACTGAACTTAAAATTTGCCCAGGAATAACGAACAGCGAAAATGCTGGGGTTGACTGCTACGTCATGTGAAGGATATGCAACTTAATTTTTAATATACCTTTTAAATACAGTTTTATCTATGGATTCATACTTTTTGGACACCCTGTACGATAGTCGCTGCACTTGAAATGACCACAAGACATGATCGCATACATACATTTACCATCCGAGACTTCACACAGACACAGATAATAAGACATGGCTGCCGTGTTTATGTCAAACATAACAGGTTATTCAGTGCTAAGACTTGTATACAGGAGTAACATGTCACTCCACCTTAAATCTAGCCGGGACACTGCCTCTAAATCTATTCTCGGGGACATTAATGCGCTGATTCTCCCTTGATTTCCAGATTTATATGCAATTTAAATATTATATTGTGGGTAACTTGTCTAACTTTTGGAACTTTTCCAGGGCCTACCGACTATGTTTTCCAATTGGCGAGACCACTATTGTTTGTGTCATTATATGCGGCGGCTTAGCAATCGATCCGATGGTTCGACAATAATGGCAACAAGTAGTCCCATAGCTGATACTGTGGTTGTGGTGTGGGCTGATAGAGATATTTGCAAATTCTATGTAGACCACGGCATAATTAGCTGTTCCTGCCCAGACAACTCCCGACAATTTTTCCAGCTCTTCTTCTTCTTCATCTACGCCTTCGGTCGTCAATATTAAACAAATGTACCCAACACGAAAAAACAAGCCCTAGTTAACTTAAGAATAGTGAAATCTACATTTTTTTTAAAAATTCGCATATCCTTTACAAGACATCGCTGTCAACAGCAGCATCTTTCAGCTGTCTGTTGATTTCTTGGCAAGTACGCTCAGTAGTTTGCCATTGCTTTCTGAGCGGCCGGCTCAGTGTCCCGCAAGTCACCAGCGGGGGACGAACCGCTCCCAGCTCGCTCCCGCTACGAGACTCTGCGTGACAAACGGGATTACGGAGAAAGTGTTGTAACCCCTCAGCCAGGGAGGGGGTATTGGTCAAAATAGTCCCTACTTCAAATATTTAGTCGTCATTTTACCAGTTTTACAGTTACATTCTGACAGCTATTCCGTTATTCATATTTAATACGACTTGGTCGATCCCAGAACTATACTGGCCTGAACAAAATAATTCCTCCACGGCTAGAAATTAGACTCGAACCCTTGGCTTGGTATCCAAGCTGAGTCTACATCTTCTTTGTCTACAGTTAGAAGTGCAACAGTCGCCCCACTGACTCACACCAACCCATTTACATACTTGCATTTTGCCCCTGAACTATTCTGCGGGTCACGTGGCCAGGCTCACGCCATATCTCAGTCATTTCTTCTTACGACATGCTTGGTGGGGTGGAAGTGTTTGTCATCTCTGCTTCTGCTTCCCATGTCTACCCCGGCATGACACAGGTGACGCTGCCTCTAAAAAAAGTTAGTTGCATATCCATTACAGGACGTCGTAGTCAATCTGCACATTTTTGGGGCTGTTTGTGATTTTTTAAAGAAGTTTACGTTCTGTAGTTTGCCATTGCTTTCCGAACGACCTGCCACTCATACCATTGTATGAAAACCAGCACAAGGCGGTCTGCTTCTAAATCGCCCGCAGCTGTGTTTCGAAAGCGGTATGCAGGTTTACGAAGTAGGTTCCCTTCGCCGCAGATGACGACAATTGTAAATTCTGGAGTAGGCATTTTTGGGGGTATGTTGGTGGCACGGATAAGTTAAATATATGAACAATATTATTTACGGTCTCGTATACTCTCGTAAGTAACGTGACGACGGTGAGAATCAGCAGTGGTTGAATCGCATCGGTAAACTTACGGTGTATGTGAGCCGATCTTGCCAATAATCAACAATCAGCTGAAAGATGCTGATGTTGACAGCGATGTCCAGTAAAGGATATGCAAACAATATTATTATTTACGTAGGAAATAATACATCGGCAGGATCGAGGTTTATATTTTATTATGGGAGGTCTATATATATATATATCATATATATATATATATATATATATATATATATATATATATATATCTATATATATATCTATATATCACAATTTACACTTCATTAAACAGGGACAAGTTTTTTGTTTGTTTTTGTTTTGCTATCGCTTGCTGTGAACTCAAGCGTAGTCCATACACGTGCTATGTTTTTATGCACTGGAGTGATTTATTCGTGTTGATTAGCTCTCTCTATTGCCAGTGTCCCTCGCCATCAGGCGAACTCCCCCCCCCCCCTCCTCCCCCCTTCTGCGCTACTTGTAATTTACGTCCCCAAGTCAAGGACGAGAAGTCAACAGTGAGTCCAACTGACCGATTTAGGGGTTTAACCCGCTACCTTGGCATCAGCACACAGGAAGTTTAAGAAAGAGCGCTCTTATCGATTCGACCATACTGTGGTATCATTTACACTTTATCAAATCGGGGCTGAGCAGTGATGTTTAAGTGGTATCATTTACATACTTTCAGAGTGGTCTCGAGGTATGGTGTCCGCTTTGAGTGCTGGAGGTCCCAGGTTCAAGCCCCGGTGAGGGCTGGAATTTTTTCACGTGGACTTCTAGTAACAAAAATTCAAGTGGTCTCTGGGTAGTGAGATCTGAAGCCCGTGTGTATTTTTGCTCACGTAAAAAAATCCATTGGCAATTGGAAATCGAAAAAGAGTAGTCTAACGACGCTGCCCGGGCAAACATTTCAAGTTTAAAAATCTACGCAAAGTATTTCAGGATCCTCGCCGGTGCTACGGAGTTCGTGCACTGAGCTGAGATTCTCCAACTCAGGCTTGAATTAGGAGTAGAACGGAGCAATTATGGGTTACACCCGTGTGCCGTGATGTTGACCCGTCGACTAAACTAAACTAAACGAAACTAAACTAAAGTCATTTACATGTTGTCAAATCGGAGCTGAGCAGTAATGGTTAAAGTGGTATCATTTACACTTTGTCAAATCGGGGCTGAGCAGCGAGGGTTAAAGCAGTATTATTTACACTTTATCAAACCGGGACTGAACAATTCTTCTCATGAGAATAAGGCTTGTAACCTCACTCAAGGAAAACTTATACACTTTTGTTTTTGGAATGCTCCCTGGCGAAGGTGTTAACGACTTTCTCCACAATCCCGTATATCCACGTGGGGATCACAGCTGACCGAGATTCGGTAGTGGATCGTGTCGCGTTGGTTACTTACTAGGGTATGTGAGCCGGTTGCTCAGAAAGTAATGGCAAACTACTGAGCGTAATCTTGCCAAGAGCATCAACAACAGCTAAAAAATTCTGGTGTTGACTGCAACGTCCTGTAAGGGATATGCAACTTTAAAAAAAGTAGGGTTTGGGAGCCGAGGTCTATTATTAAACGTCGAATCTGTCCCAATGTGGATCGAATTCATGACCGCCAGGCCGGCAGGCGAGCATCTAGCCTCTTCTTTACCTCACCCCCAACCGTTCATATAGTATGACCAGCGCTCACGCTGTGACCCCAATATTACTATCAAGAACACAAACAGGCCCGTGCTTATTTCAAATCTCGGGGATGACAACTTCTTCACATGAAATGTTTGCGACCTCTTTGAGCCAGATAACATAGCCTGGCTGACTAGCTGGGTTCTTGTGGTGACACTTTGGCCTCGTTCCAAGGACACTACCCCCCACAGATGACTAACTGTGTCCGGGATAAAAACATTGACTTAACTTTTAAAGCATGTTCGGTTTTCCTCAGGTTTTGTTTATGATGTTTCTTTGTTCTGGAGTTGGTAAGGTCTGCAGTTGGCATAGGTCAGTGGTTGGAACTCTTGTGGAAAATTACGTTGAGATTATATATTGGTTAATTAGTTGCATTCCCTTTACAGGACGTAACAATCAACCCCTACATTTGTTGACTTTGTGATTTAATAGGTAATTATAGTTCAATAGTTTATCATTGCTTTCTGAAAATCCGACGCCTCATTCACTCGAAATCAACACAAAGCGATATGCTTCCAAAGCACCTGCTGCCGATTTCGAACAAGTTCTCTATCCCCAAAGCCACTGACGCCAGTATTTTAGCAAATTCAGTGCCAAACAGACAGTAGGGTGGGACCACATAAAAATGGATAACGGAAAATGAGAAGTAACGGTGTATGTCACAGTTATAGCTTTAAAGTTGTGAATATGGCAGCAGGTATGTTGTATTATGTATCAATTAAAAGGGATTGCATAGGGAAAATTAATATTTTCATTTTAATTATAGTTTGATTTAAAAGCCCATGACAGTTACGGAAAGTTCGAATATGTCGATTTATCAACCCATGGTAGTTAATCAGTTAAAATAACATGTCACTTCGACATAACATGTTTACTGAATGTTATCATTCACTAAATTTGCCTCCCGCCATATGAACAAAATGATTTATTTCCAGTAATTGAAATCTAGCAAGGCGAAGGATATAAATATGAATCCAGAACACCCAGGGCAAGCTGAATAAGACGTTTCTTACTCTTAACAGCACGAAATGAAGTATCGTGAACATTTCACCGTTATCTCAAACACCGCGGCGACAGTAAAATATTGGTGTAGTAAAATTTCAACCCGGCACCGACTGAATTAGACCAGTTAGCGTGTTTAAACCGCCAAGAATAGGATCTTACTGAAAACGCAAAAAAAAAACGCTTTTGGAAAATGTCAGCTGAGCATATAATTTCCGTTTGCCTTTTCTGTGCATTTAGCGATATATATTGTGTAAGAATATAGTTTTATTCCCGCATAAGAGATGGATTAATTCACGTTGCAAAGAGAGAAAACGGACACTTTAAACAATCTGGGAAAAGAATTGATTGTTATTGTCTGCACTCGCATTGGATTAAGCCAAAGAGCAAAGATATCACCAAATTGGCCTACACTGGGTCACGAAAAGTATGATGGCCTACGAGACGGTGATTCCCCTGTTATCGGCAAGATACCGCTTTCGTGACCTCATCGGGACCGACGCAGTCTTGTGTGACGGCGACAGGTGAGTGCTTTTTACGGTGTGAATGATTGGGGCGTGTGTATGGGGTGCGTTGCTCTCTCTCTCTCTCTCTCTCTCTCTCTCTCTCTCTCTCTCTCTCTCTCTCTCTCTCTCTCTCTCTCGTTCTCTCTTACATACACAGTACTTCTCTATACCCGTGAACTACTATGATAGTCAGCTTACACCGAGTATTACCTGCGTCATGAAACCCCTATCAATGCCGTGACCTAGTTCATGTGGAAGCCCCATCACTTTACCCCAGTGCCATGACATAGTTCACACAAAGTCCCATCACTTTATCCCAGTGCCATGACATAGTTCACACAAAGCCCCATCACTTTATCCCAGTGCCGTGACATAGTTCACACAAAGTCCCATCACTTTACCCCAGTGCCGTGACCTAGTTCACACAAAGCCCCATCACTATATCCCAGTGCCATGACATAGTTCACACAAAGCCCCATCACTTTATCCCAGTGCCATGACATAGTTCACACAAAGTCCCATCACTTTATCCCAGTGCCATGACATAGTTCACACAAAGTCCCATCACTTTACCCCAGTGCCATGACATAGTTCACACAAAATCCCATCACTTTATTCCTGTGCCATGACATAGTTCACACAAAGTCACATCACTTTATCCTAGTGCTGTGACATAGTTCACACAAAGTCCCATCACTTTATCCCAGTGCCATGACATAGTTCACACAAAGTCCCATCACTTTATCCCAGTGCCATGACATAGTTCACACAAAGTCCCATCACTTTATCCCAGTGCCATGACATAGTTCACACAAAGTCCCATCACTTTATCCCAGTGCCATGACATAGTTCACACAAAGTCCCATCACTTTACCCCGGCGTTGAGACATAGTTGATGTAAAGTCCTGTCACGTGACTCATGTGCAGTCAACTAATTCACCTGAAGTCCTATCACTTTACTCCTGTGCCGTGACCTAGTTTGCTGCAAGTCCCAGCACTTGACCCCACCAGGGTGTCATGACCTAATCTGCGTGAAGTACACCCCCAGCTGTGCCGTGACCTAATTAACGTAAACTCCCATCACGTAACTCGCAGTGCCGTGATTGTGTGAGTGTGAGTGTGAGTGACTGTGTGTGTATGTATGTGTGTGTGTGTATGTGTGCGTGTGTGCGCGTTCGATCGCTTTGTACTCAAGCATAGTCCATACATGTGCTGCCACCTTTGTTGCTCTGGACTCATATTTGCACGTGGATTAGCTTTCCTTGTTACCATTGACCCTCGCCACCAGGCGAATCAACTCTGACTTCTGAGGTACTTGTAATTTACGTCCCCAAGTCAACGACGAGAAGTCAACAGTTTAGTCCAACTGACCGGTGTAGGGATTGAACCCGCTACCGTGTCATCAGCACACCGGATGTTTAAGAACGAGCGCTCTTATCAATTCTGCCACGCTGACCTCCACGCCGTGAACTCTCTCACGTGATGTTACGTCACGTGAGCAATATCACGCTACTGGCAGATTAAGTGATGGAACTAAAGTTATCACCCTTGTCTGTTGAATCACTTGTACCTTTTTGTTTGACGCAGGACGCCACCCCCCCCCCCCCCCCCCCCCTTGCTGCCTGCCCACCCACTGTCTGTCCGTCTCTCTCTTCCTCTCTCACTCCATCTGTCTCCTTCCCCCTCTGCCCCTCTCTTTTGTAGTGGTAGAGGCGATTGCGTGTTCCTGAGACCCCCGAAGCTATATCGACAGACCAAATCCAAAAAAAAAAAAAAATACAAAACGAAGCAGAAAAACGGGAATATACCCACACAGACCGAGCCACAGTCGAGGGCTAGGGGAGGACACTTGAGATTTCTGGAGATCAGCGTGGCCGAATGGATAAGCGTGTTGGCTCTTCAGCTTCCTGTTTGCTTGTATCCAGGTAGCGGGTTCAACCTTTACACCGGTCAGTTGGACTAAAATATTGACTTCTCACTCTTGACTTGGGGACGTAAATTACAAGGACCTCAGAAGCCGGAGTGGGATCGCCTCATGACGAGGGACACTGGTAATAGGGAAAGTTAATGAACATGCAAAAATCACTCCAGTGCAATAGAAGAAGTGCAAATGTATGGACTACACTTGAGTTCAAAGCGAGCAAGCGCCAAAAAATTATCAATATTCTCACCATTCTCCTCAAAACCCATATCCCAATCCACGAGTTTTCTTTACATTTCATGTCTCCTTGCTCAGAAGTGGTATCCATATAGAACAGGCTACAAACAGCTGTCCACTTAACGGATTTTTGTACATGTTAGGGACTGCTGGCCGAGTTGATAGAATGGTGGTTCTCCTCCGGGAGACCCGGGTTCGAATCCTCAGTAAGGTGTGGATTATTTTCTTCTTTCGGGGGTTAAATGAAAACCCTAACCTGTACAGTACGCGGCGACTGCACAAGGCAGACGGCCTTAATTCCCTAGGCTCAAGTCTCCCTACGCCACAAGGTAATATAGGCGGTAGATGACAGATAATGTTTGCCGTGAGGCTGCGCATTCTAACCAGTCTTTGGACGCGGAGATCCGGTGTCTCTGTGGCGAAGTGGTCAAGCCGTTTGACTCGGGCTCTGAAGGTTATGGGTTCGATTTCGGGCCGCGTCCTTGGATTCACGAGTGAAATTTTTCTGAGACTCCTGTGGGTCGTCGTTAGAGCCAGTGGCGTCACTGGGGTTGGTGTCACCCAGTGCGGTAAACTCTTGGTGTCACCCCTCTAGACTTTCACCATGGTCTTCTTCCGAGTGTTCCTGTACCACATATAATCGCATATAGTAATGTTTGTAAAATAAGTCAAAAAGTTAATAAGGACATAAGAAAGAAAACAAATTGAACAATATAACTTCAATACTTCAGGTAAAACATAAATAAAGAACTTCGACAAACTCGGACAAAGTTAAATTTTTGTTATTTTGCTATGTCTGCTTTGTCAAATTTGCAATTTTTTTATTTTGGTGTCACCCCTTGATGGTGTCACCCGGTGCGGCCCGCACCCCCCGCACCCCCCTAGTGACGCCCCTGGTTAGAGCTGCGGAGTTCGTGCTTGGTGCGACGCTTTCCGCGCTGCAGAAAGAGACCGAGCCATATGGGATATAACCCCGGTGCAATGAAGTTGACCCTGTACACTTTAAAGCGACTTTTTCTAAAAGCGATGATCCATTAATCTCTTTGCGGCATCTGTTATTGGTTGTCACCAGACAATCTAAAATTGTGCATGTCCTTTGTGGCATCTGTTAGTGGTTAGTTAGTTAGTTAGTTAGTTAGTTAGTTAGTTAGTTAGTTAGTTAGTTAGTCGTGGTTCCAACTTCACGGCAACGGGTTGTCCCCATATTACTCCGTTCTTGTGCCAGTGAATATCACACAAAATGCTCCTCACTGCCAAAAGTGAACAATGGAACAGACAGGAGTATCGGCAAGCCAACAACCCGCGCAGGTACACCGTGCATAATGCCGCCGCCAGAATGCCAACCAGTTCATCGTCGATAGAAATGGCAATCACCAGAAAGACTTCATTGACCCGGGTTTTATCCCATATGACTCGGTCTCTTTCCATAGGACGGCCCGCCGAAAGCGCCGCACAAAGCACGAACTCCGTACCCCCAGCGGCAACTTCCAGGAGTCTCCTGAAAAATGCACTCCGTGAGCCGAAAAGGCAAACCAGTCAATCCAGCAACAGCCGGCCGCCATCGTTCCGAACATGCAGTTCACGCTACACCCAACCGCGGACAGATGTAAAAGCATTCCACACGAAACTCACAGCTCACAGTGTCGCGCCACGCACTCACTCAGTAGCAGGGCGACTGAACCATATCCTCCTCAGTCGCCTCCTACGACATGCATGGTAGGCAACAGGTTACTATTCTTTGCTCCCCCGTATGGGCCCCGGCAACACACGGTTATCTGTTATCGTTTGTCACCGGGCAGTCTACAATTATGCATGTCCTTTGTGGCATCTGTTATTGGTTGTCACCGGGCAGTCTATAATTGTGCATGTCCTTTGCAGAACGTTGCGATCAACCCCAGTTTGATTTTTTAAGGCAAGTATGCTTCCCGTAGTTTGAAAGAATCACATAAAAATGAGAAGTAGATTGTGAGCTTTACTAGAGCACGACTACAAGAAACAAAATGGACGTTGCGGCCAAAGCCTTCGTCAGCACAGAAAATACAAACAAAAATTGGCTAACAAATACACGAAAGACACTACATGAAAATATTAATTTCACTTATCTGTTTTCTTGCTTGAGCAGCTATACGTGGATGGAATGATTTCCGTAGTTTGCCATTGCTTTTTGAACGCGAAAACATTTTAAGTCCAATTTGATGCCGTTGAACCGCTACCTCGCCATCAGCGTACCGGAAATTTAACAACGAGCGTATAACAGTGTTGACAAACATTTAGCAATAGCCGACACTACAGCTTTAGCGTGACAAAGAAGGGGTTTTAAAGGCAAGATCGGCTTAATTATATCAGATTTTATCCCAAGGTATCAGTTTCTTACCACATAACGGCCTTAGAGAACGTCGCACAAAGCACACACTCCAGAGTTCCACCAACGAACTCCAGGAGTCTCCGAGAAAAACGCACTCGTGAAACGAATGACGTACCCCAGAAACTAATCTTTGACCTTCTGGACGCCTGGCAGACGGCTTAACCACTTCCCCGTGGAGACTGCCATATTTATGATTCATGTCCATGATTCACTTCCATACACCAGGATTAACACATATAACCTTTAGAGCTCTTTTTCTCACCTCGGTTGTCAAAGATCTATTGCACAGAATAATCCCCATATAGTGAAGGGTCGCTTTTGCCAGGGCTATTCTACATTGAACTTAAGTCTGTGTGGGTTCGACTGATGGGCTAGGGACACTGGTAATAACCCACATGAAAAAATAAGTCCAGTGCACTAGAGTAGTATAGCACGTGTATTGACTACACTTGAGTTCGAAGTTAACTTTAAAATAAAAAAAAAGCAATCTTGCACGAAGTACTTTCCTTTCCAAACCAGTATTTAGAAAACAGTGTTATAATTGGGGGACCTATGGTGTTTCTATTCTGCTTGTGGAAATAGAGCTGTTTGTTTCACTTCGAGTATGAAGCATGGGAACACCGTCCGTAAAAACACCCTCACAGGAAGGAGATGAGAAATGAGTTAACAGTAGGATGCGCGCTTATGGCCCTTGGTAGCATCCTGTCCGTGCAGGTTGGCAGCTCATCATACCCCAGAGAGATGTGTTGTAAACACAACGTTAAAAAAAGTTAGTTGCATGTCCTTTTTCAGGACGTCGCAGTCGTCGACAAGAGAACTCTCAAAAGAAACAATGACCCTTATTTTCAAATTTATTATACTTAAGTAGTGTTATAGAACAATAATGTCATAAAAATGCATAATAAATGTTTTCACAAAACAAGGTCAGGATCATCTCTAAATACATATATTTATCTTGGGTGTGCCAACTAAAAGATTCCTCGCCATCAGTATAGTATCAGTCTTTCAGAAGATTTATTGGGCTTCTCCTTCTGACCTACGTATAATCTGAGGAGAAAAACTGTATCCATTCGGAGTTGTCAACCTTCAAGTTCTTGGACCTAGGCGGCAATATATGTGATAGTTTTATTCGAGTTATATTTGTCGTTCCAGTGGGTCTTGCTTAAGACACAAAACCAGATGCTTGTAGTATGCGTGATATGTAATATGGGTTGTGTCGTGCTTAGGGCACAAAACCAGATGTTGGTACCATGAATTATATTTAATACAAAGTGGTGTCATGTGTTGGAGTGCACTAAATTATTACTTAGTGTATGGGTTATACCGAACATGTTCTCTTTTGATAGACAGGACATTACACATCAAAGTTGCCTTCTATCATGAGATTGACTGTTAGCTTATACTGCTTCTTAGCATGTCACTTCATTCACTTATTCTCCTCATTCCTCAGACATGATATTCATATGTGCATGGATAATCATTTCACTCATTCATCAGACATAATATTCATTTGTGCATGGATGTCAATCAAGCATTTGTTAGTGCTTTACACATGATACATTCACAGATTCAACAACAATGACTTACAATGGAATATCACTCATTCCTATCCTTCATCAGACATAATCTTTATATGGGCATGGATGATAAGTAAGCATACTGATGTGCTTTTATAAATGATACATTCACATCTGTTCAACCATAATGAAATCACACATGACACACCACAGGCATGCTCTCTTAAATGACATATACCTATGTGATCATTAGGCATACTTATGAGATTCACAAAGGTTGATTCCTCATGTTTAATAACAATGAAAGTACACATGGATCACCACATGCTCTCACCATTTGCATAGATTTATGTGATCATTAGGCATAATGATGAGATTCACAAATTATGATTCCTCATGTTTAACAATAATGAAAATACACATGGATCACCACATGCTCTCATCAAATACATAGAATTATGTAATACACCCAATTCACATTCATTCATCATGCATCATAACCATACTTGTATGGGTGATGATTTGGCATTATTATGTTCCTCACAAATGATGAATCCACATGTTTAAAAACAATGAAAATACATTTGCCTCACCACATGGGTGCTTTAACCCACCACACAAAATTATGATACCTATAGAAATCTATTTACCTCTCATGTGCCCATGTATTACACTAATTTCTCTTACCAGTACTGGCACATGTAAAATAGTTTCTTCTTAGTGATCTAAGTATTCTTAGCTTTCTAAATCTTAAGTTACTCACCAACTTCTAAATCACCGCTGATTGAGTTTAACTACTTAAGAAATAATACGTACAGCCTAAGTCATTCTTACTGATTAAATAAGTTGTTTATCTGGGAGAAAATTAAAACTCACTGTGGTTTTTCATGATGTACAGTTTATCCATAGACTATGATAACTGAATATAATGTTTAGTTTCTACTAAATTAATTGCTTAAGAACTAACCACATGATTTACAACACATTGACTCACCGACTTATTGAAAAGGCTCACAGACTAACTTAAATTAAAATAAATTATTATTTTTACCTGTATTCTGTATGAGTGACTTCCAACACGACTACACAGAGTTAGGATTCTAAGCCTCGGATTGTCCTACAAGTTCTCTGGCTGCGTATAGCATGTAGTTTATTTCTTCTCACACTTGGATTTTCTTCCAATGTTGAGGTTGTACAATTTTGCCATGCCGTCAGACAGTGGCCCTTTCTCCCTCATGTTGGGCTTGTGAACAAATAAGCCGGTTTCCACTGTGCGTGTCGTATTTATATTCGCTATTCCCAGTTCGAGTTTTTGGTTGAATAGTCGACAATGAGTTATTTTTGGATTGTAGAAGTAGGGAACAAACCCGGACTGTTGCGGTGTCAATCTTGAATTGTTGTACAGGGAATATTTACAGCACCGTTATGGCTTGCGAAAATATATTACAGTCTCCTCTTTATTTCTTTCATCAACTCTCTCTTCATTCCCAGTTTTTCTAGGACCGCTGCATTTGATGTTTTTCCGCCATGAAATACGACCTATTCGTCTGTATATCCACATCTCCAGGGCTTCTATGCGACTTTCTAGTTGCTTGTTCAATGTCCAGGCTTTCGCGCCCTTACAGTAGCGTTGAATACAGTAGCCAAACAGTAGCGCAGATAATTCTCATCGAAACTGACTGAAAAAGAGAGAAATTCCTGGGAAGTAAAAGCGCCCAGTGAGATATTGACCACACTACCCATCGATTGCCGATGGGTCTCTGTCCATCCATTAATTAATCCATCCATCCATGTATCACCCAGCCAGCCAATCAACATTACGCTCCTACTGTCAGAACATCCTTCTTTCTTCCTACCATACACCCATCCCTCAAGCCATTCAGCCATTCCTCTGTCAAGTGTTCAGATCCCTCGAGGCGTGGCTTAAACACATTGACCTGACCTCCCAGGTCATCTGAGCCTAGAATTGGTACGAGGACATTGTTACTGTTCACCCCATCCATCGAGCACCCATTGGTCAATAAAACAACATACAGCCACCAAAATACTCCCAACATAGGTTAGTAGAATTACTGGCTCCATCCAATATAGGGTAATGGCTACCCAATATTCACTCTCCTTCCAATATAGGGTAATGGCTACCCGATATTCACTCCCCCGGAATGTAAATACAACGCTGGCTTCACGCTACGTGTAGTGTTTGGTGAGAGAAATTGAGCCTAAATCGCGTGTCCAGTATATCTGAATGGCGTGTGTGTCGTACTTTAGTTTCAAAGCGTTATGGTTTGTGACGCAGGCGATTTTCACCTTTTTCCATTCCCTGTCGTTTGATATGACCTACCCATCCATCAACCTACCAATTTACCCACCCGTCCATCCACCACATAAATCCTTCCACGCATCCACCCACCCACCCATCCACTACATCCATCCATCCATCCATCCATAACATCCATCCATCTACCCATCCACCCATAAATCCATCCATCCACCCAACCACTCACCCGTCCATCAACTACACCAATCCATCACATACGATCCATCACATCACACTCAAACACCCACCCACCCATCCTCCCACCCCTCCACCAATCCAACCGCCCATCCATCCATCCATCCACCCATCCATCCATCCATTAATCCACCCACCCATCCATCCATCCCTCCCTCCACCAACTCACCCATCCATCCACTCACCCATCCATCCACCCACCCATCCATCCATCCATCCATTATTACCCTTCCTCGTCGGTAACATCATTCTCTCCGTCCATACAGTCCCCCCCCCCCCCCGACCCCATCCTCTCTCCATTCAACTCATTCAGCTAGTCCTCTTTCCTTCCTCCATAATTCTCTCGTGCTCTCTAACCTTCCTTCCATCCTTCTCTTAGTCTCCCTTCTGTGTTTCTGTCCATCTCTAAATTCCATATTTCCCGCATCCCGTTTCGTCTGTCCGTCTGTCCGTCCCCTCTCTCCCACCCTGTCGTGACATTGATATATTATACACACCCCTGTATAGTTTATCTTCTGCATCTCCCGGCCGCAATCCTCCATTCCGCATTAGCAGACGACACCGAATTGTCCCAACATGCGATCATATACCACCAGTGCCATTATAAATTCCCCTGCCTGGCCTGCCGTTATTTTCGGTAGGTTGCGGGAAAGGTCGACCTTGCATACATTATTACTGAGTTAGAAACTGCCCGCCCTTCATGTGACAGGAACTCACGTGATCTACGAGTGTGGCGTTTTCTTATAATACAGGCTCTTTGGACCGATTTTTATAACCGACGGATGGAGAGTGCCAGTGTGATCTCTCCTGTGGGGAAAGTGGATTCTTGTTGATTGATGACAAGATCACTTGTGATCATTATGTTTACTGTCTCCCCCCCCCCCCCCTTAAAAAAATTTCCTTTGCGGTCTATGACTTGTTTGTTTCTGCCCTTCATCTCTCCCCCCTCCCCCTGTCGTTCTTTAACTATCCACAGTTCTTTCATTGTCGACACGTCTGTTCAATTATCGTTAGCTCTTAAACTTCCCGCACGCTGCTGTCTACAGCTGTCAGTTGGACTTCAACTTGTCTGCTCGCTCAGAAAGCAATGGCAAACTACTGCACGTAACATTGACAAGAACATCAACACGGGGTTCATGGCAACGTTCGGTAAAAGGACTTGCAATTTTAGACATGGCGGATCAGTTGAAGCTGGTGGGAAAAATAAGTTTTCTACTTCTGCCGTGTGTCCCAACTAGGATGTCGTCTCATCTCATCTCTTCTCATCTAATCTCATCTCTGATCTCATCTTTAATCTATTCTCTCATCTCATATCGCATCTAATTTCTTATCTCATCTCTCATCTCTTCTATTTTCTCATCTCATCTCTCATCTCATCTCTCATCTCATCTCTCACCTCATCTCATCTCAATCTCATCTCTCATCTCATCTCTCATCTCATCTCTCATCTCATCTCTCATCTAATCTCATCTCTCATCGCATCTCTCATCTCATTTCTCATCTTATCTCATCTCATCTCTCATCTTATCTCTCATCTCATATCTCATCTCTCATTTTATCTCTCATCTCATCTCTCATCTCATCTCTCATCTCATCCTACCTTGATCCTCTAGTATCTTGCACTGTCGAGGTGAAGCATAAACAGCTTGGAAAGTGCCCGTTTATGGGCTTCGTAAATCGAGATTCCCATGGACTTATGGGATTCATATATCGAGATTCCCATCATCTCATCTCTCATCTCATCTCTCATCTCATCTCTCATCTCATCTCTCATCTCATCTCTCATCTCATCTCTCATCTCATCTCTCATCTCATCTCTCATCTCATCTCTCATCTCATCTCTCATCTCATCTCTCATCTCATCTCTCATATCATCTCTCATATCATCTCTCATATCATCTCTCATCTCATCTCTCATCTCATCTCTCATCCTATCTTGATCCTCTTGAACCTTGCGGTGTCGAGGTGAAGCATAAACAGCGGGAAAGTGCCCGTTTATGGGCTTCATATATCGAAATTCCCATGGACTGCTATTCCCTCTGTCCATCGTTAGCGTGGCGGGCCTCTTTTCTGGTTCCATTTGGTCTGTACATCATTGCTTGTTGTGGTATACAGTTAGTTGGTAACCTATTTATATGGTCGAACGATTTAACTTACTGTTTTCTAATTAAATCAAGCTCTGCTATAACCCCCACTTCACTCCTTATTTTTTCTCTTCGTGATAGCATGTCACAAGATGAATTGATCTCTGTCGATCGACGCGACTGGGACATCTCTGGAAAACGTGGATATATCTCGGTTATTAGTCGAGACTGTATGGGCTAGCATTGTCGTTATTTAGGACGTGGGATAGTCACAGAGTTGTCATTGCCAACGTTTTCGGTCCAAGAGAGCCGTTAACATCAATGCCCAGGTCAATTGTTCCAGAAATCTGTGCGAGACAGTCGTTACATTAACTTATTCTGTCCGAGGCAGTGTAATAACTGTCTCGAACAAAAGATTTCAAAGTAACAACTGTCTCCGACAGAATAATTTAATGTAACAACTGTCTCGGTCAGAATAAGTTAATGTAACAACTATCTCGGACAGAATAAGTTAATATAACGACTGTTTCGGACAGCATAAGTTAATACAGCAACTGTCTCGTACAGAATACGGTAATGTAACAACTGTCTCGTACAGAATACGGTAATGTAATAACTGTCTCCGACAGAATCATTTAATGTATCAACCGTCTCCGACAGAATAATTTAATGTAACAACTATCTCGTACAGAATACGGTAATGTAATAACTGTCTCAGACAGAATGATTTAATGTAACAACTATCTCCGACAGAATAATTAAATGTAACAACTATCTCGTACAGAATATGGTAATTTAACAACTGTCTCGTACAGACTACGTTAATGTAACAACTGTCTCGTACAGACTACGTTTATGTAACAACTGTCTCGAAAAGAATACGTAAATACAGCAACTGTCTCGAACGCAATACGTTAAGTAACATTTTGTAACAACTGTCTAGGGCAGAAGACGTTAATGTAATAACTGTCTCGGACAGAAGGCGTTAGTGTAAAATTTGTCTCGGACAAAAAAATACAAAAAAACTTTTAAGGTAACAACTGTCTCGAATCGAAGTTAAGGTTACGTCCGTTTCGAAGTGAAGACACAGCTGAGTAGACACTACTCTTTACTTTACTTAAAGTGCCAATCAGTACCTATGAATTAGATTTCTTTTTTTTTTCTCGCCACAATCTCAATAGTTTCCCTTGCCATTGACAAATTCTCCAGATTGTTTCCCCTTGACCAGGGATATATTGCAAAGTTGTTGCTCTTTGACTAAAAGAGTTGTAGCTCTTTGACTTGCAAAGTTGTAGTCGGATTTATTTGGCTCAGCAAGAAGTGATCCAAGATAATCTCAAGTATCAACATCTAGGAAGAGTTGACACTAACCGCGGCTTTCTAACACTTTTCTAGAGGACCTTTACAGGCTGCAGTTTTTAATACATTGTCTGTCTGTCTGTCTGTCTGTCTGTCTGTCTGTCTGTCTGTCTGTCTGTCTGTCTGTCTGTCTGTCTGTCTGTCTGTTCTGTCTGCCTACCAGCCTGCCTCTCTATATGTATGTCTGTCTGCTTACTCGTCTGTCTGTCTACCCGTTTCTCTATCTGTCTATCTACCCATCTCTCTATCTGTCTGCCTAACCTATATCTCTATTTGTTTGTCTACCTGTATCTCTGTTTGTCTGTCTACCTGTATCTCTGTTTGTCTGTCTACCTGTCTCTCTAATTGTATTTCAACCTGTCCCTCCATCTGTCTGTCTCTCTGCCTGTCTGCCTGTCTCTTTATCTGTCTGTCTGCCTGTCTTTTTATCTGTCTCTCTGTCTCTTTATCTGTCTGTCTGCCTGTCTCTTTATCTGTCTGTCTGTCTGTCTCTTTATCTGTCTGTCTGCCTGTCTCTTTATCTGTCTGTCTGCCTGTCTCTTTATCTGTCTGCCTGCCTGTCTCTTTATCTGTCTGCCTGCCTATCTCTCTATCTGTCTGTCTGCCTGTCTCTTTATCTGCCTGTCTGCCCATCTCTCTATCTGTCTGTCTGTCTGTCTGTCTGTCTATCTCTCTGTCTGTCTGCCCGTCTCTTTATCTGTCTGTCTGCCTAGTCCTCTATCTGTCTGTCCACCTGTCTCTTTATCTGTCTGTCTGCCTGTCCTCTTTATCTGTCTGTCTGCATGTCTCTTTGTCTGTCTGCCTGTCTCTCTGTCTGCCTATCTCTCTATCTGTCTACCTACCTGTCTCTCTATCTATATGCCCACCTGTGTTTTGTTTTTTGTTTGGTTACGATGGCATGGAAGATCATCACCAGTAGGATTGACCTAGAACAGCAGAGTTGGAGATCTGTGGAGATCCACGACCCGAACTGAGGAATTATGGCCGCCTGGCTAGTGCAGTCACAGCCAACTGTGCAGGTTAGGGTGTTCTTTTTTTCCCCCAGACAGAAAAAAAATATCCATCCACCTTATCGAAGATTCGAACCCGAGTGTTCCGTGTGGGAGCCGAGCATTCATTCCACTCAGCCAGAAGGTCTTTTAGCTAGTATCTGGCGAATAGTATCTGTGCGGGCTGTTGTTTGTCGAGACTCCAGTCTTATCCACTTTTCACATTGGGCAGTGGGGAGCGTTTTGTGTGATATTCACTGGCACAGGAACGGAGCATAATGGGGACGACCCGTTGCTGTGAAGTTGGAACTGCGACTAACTAACTAACTAACTAATCTGGCGAATCCAAGTCTAAAGTCTTCCTGGATATCGCCTCAATGAGAGGTTTCTGGCTGAAAGTAGGTTTTCTTGGCCAAACTCAACTAGTTTCTCTCCTCTCTAGTATCTTTTCTTTTTCTGCTTCCGCTCTTTTAGCTCCAATTTTCAAATTGAAATCCCCCATGATTATCACGTCTCTCTCTCTCTCTCTCTCTCTCTCTCTCTCTCTCTCTCTCTCTCTCTCTCTCTCTCTCTCTCTCTCTCTCTCTCTCTCTCTCTCTCTCTCTCTCTCTCTCTCTCTCTCTCTCTCTCTCTCTCTCTCTCTCTAATATCTCTTGTAAAGTACTGTAAAATTCCAGATTGTCCTCATGCACTTGCTAGTGCACAGACTTTTAATATTTAATTGCGCTCGCTCGCTTTGAACTCAAATGCTTTCCATATTACCAGTGTCCCTCACCATGAGGTGAACCCACTCTGACTTCAGAGGTACTTACAGTTTAAGTCCCCAAGTCAAGGACTAGAAGCCTAAATTTTAGTCCCACTGACAGGTGCAGGTGTTTGAACCATCTACTTCAGCATCAGCACACCGGGTGTTTAAGAACGAGCTCTCTTATCCATTCTGCCAATCTGACCTCCTTGTAATATTGTGATGTTCCTTGTCTTTGCTTCAAGTTTGATAGCGAGTAGTCGATCGTTGACTAGACTGTATTCAAGAAGTGCCGAAGAAACGTGCTTTGCCAAGAAGAAATCAGTCCCGCTCTAACCATCTTTTTAAATTTTAATCAGTGAATACATGTCTCGTGATTGCTTCACTGTCTGTTTCACATTGTTGGTCTAAGTCGTGGTGCCAGCTTCACGGCAAAGGCTCACCCGATAATGCCCCGTTCTTGTTCCAGTGAATATCACACACAATGCTCCCCATTGTCTCATGTGAAACGTGAGCGGTCTTACAGCGGTCCCGACAAGCCAACAGCACGTACAGGCATGTATGGACAAGGCCGCTGCTAGAATGACCAAACAACAGTCTGCCACTAAAATTACATACAGTTCGCCAATAGATCTACAGTTAATCGTCGATAGATGTGACAGTCACTTGAAAACCAACAGTCGCACACACATAACTGCATAAGGCAAAGCCAGCTAGTTCAGCAATCCGCCGGCCGCCATATTTCTAAATCACAATACAAACCGTCGCTGACACATCTAAAAGGATTCCACATGAAATCCGCAGCTCACAGTGTCGCTCCACATACTTAACTCAGTAATTTGGCGACGGAACCAATATTTCACATAGCTTTAGGTGAATATTTGACTGAACCCACTCGTCAATGTTATGAAATTCCCAATATATTAATTTTATGTCTGGCTAATTCCATACTAATCATGATTAGTTTTCCCTGATATAGGTTTCCTACGTTGTAACTTCCCATCCTCAATTTCTTCTTTAGCCGATGGCAGAGATTTCTATCGTGATACCATCAGGCTTACTGCCGAATATCTCTACTGCCTTTTATTATCGTTTACAGTTTCTTCCCTTCTCCCTTCTTGTGAAATTAGCGTTTTTTCTCGGTCATTCCATTTAAGGTCTATTGAGTTTCCTGTCTTGTGGGGTAGGCAGTGTTCTTGATTGGCACTGATAGCAGTGTTGATAGAATTGTTTCTATTGATAATTTATCGCTTTACTTTCTTACTGATACGGGGATGCCTGAGTGATGGTGACAGTTGGTAAGTCAGTTTTCGCCGTTTGACACATTCTTTATTTGTTCTTTCGCCCTCTGGGAAAATGCTATTTTCTATATCTCTATTCTTTCATCCTGTGTAAAATGCTACTTTCTATATCTCTATTCTTTCATCTTGTGTAAAAATGCTACTTTCTATATCTCTGTTCTTTCATCTTGTGTACAAACGCTACTGTCTATATCTGTGTTCTGTCATCCTGTGTACAATGCTACTGGAATCTGTGATACTTTCATGTTTTGTGTATTTCTCATAGGTCGACCCAGCCTAAAATGAGTACCAGATACTTTCATTGGATGTAAATGAGGCCGCCGTGATACTGACCACATCAGCAATTGAATGGCAGTTGGTCGTAAAATATAGAGGTAGATTCATATACCCAAAGCTCCATGTAGCGTGAAGAGAGGTCTTTGACTTTGACTTGACTATAAGTATGCTACAGTGGCATGGAAGGTCACCAATAGGATTGATCAAGAACACCAGTCCGAGGTCTATGGAGATCCACGAACACCTACGCCAAATGGCAGGGCACATAATAATCGATGATATATGTAAATATGTAAGTCAGGTCTCAGTCAGATATGACTGAGCTACCATATGACAGGAGACGGTACTACCTGCTTCTGTTAGCACGGAATTTTGGGCGGCGCTCACTAAACCCTACACCCCACATTGTGCCAACGGATTTTTGCAGACGAGCGCAGTTTGGAGTGTACTAGCCTGACCCAAGTGCAAGGAAATGCAACCTAAAGACTAAATGTCGTGGCACGGCAGACTTAGCCTTGGTGGGCAACTGGTCTAGGATGTAAGCTCTGACAGGCGGACAGTAAGAGCATTACTTTGTTGATATGGCAGCTTCTGCAGCTTGTCTAGTTCCAGACGTCTTGGTGTTATCTTTCCTCCGGAGTAAACTAGGCAGGCCGAGTGAGGAATCATGCTGCCTGGCCAATACGTCGTGTCTGGATTCAGCACAGGCTGTGTAATATGGAAAGGTATAACTATGTTTTGCAAACTATCGCCTGTAAAGATGGCAAGCTGCCAGCCATGTGTAAAGCTGCAAGCATGTGTAAAGCTGCCAGCCATGTGTAAAGCTGCAAGCATGTGTACAGCTGTCAGCCATGTGTAAAGCTGCAAGCATGTGTAAAGCTGCAAGCACGTGTAAAGCTGCCAGCCATGTGTAAAGCTGCAAGCATGTGTACAGCTGTCAGCCATGTGTAAAGCTGTCTACCATGTGTACAGCTGTCAGCCATGTGTAAAGCTGTCTACAATGTGTACAACTGCCAGACATGTGTAAAGCTGTCTACCATGTGTAAAGCTGCCAGCCATGTGTAAAGCTGTCTACCATGTGTAAAGCTGTCTACCATGTGTAAAGCTGCCAGCCATGTGTAAAGCTGTCTACCATGTGTAAAGCTGTCTACCATGTGTAAAGCTGTCTACCATGTGTAAAGCTGTCTACCATGCGTAAAGCTGTCTACCATGTGTAAAGCTGCCAGCCACGTGTCAAGCTGTCTACCATGTGTAAAGCTGCCAGCCATGTGTAAAGCTGTCAGCTATGTGTAAAGTTGTCTACTATGTGTAAAGCTGTCAGCCATGTGTAAAGCTTTCAGCCATGTTTAAAACTGCCAGCCATGTGTAAAGCTGTCTGCCATGTGTAAAGCTGTCAACCATGTGTAAAACTGTCAGCCATGTGTAAAGCTGTCAGCCATGTGTAAAGCTGTCAGCCATGTGTAAAGCTGTCTACCATGTGTAAAGCTGTCTACCATGCGTAAAACTGTCAGCCATGTGTAAAGCTGTCAGCCATGTGTAAAGCTGTCAGCCTCGTGTAAAACTGTCAGCCATGTGTAAAACTGTCAGCCATGTGTAAAGCTGTCTACCATGTGTAGAACTGTCAGCCATGTGTAAAGCTGTCAGCCATGTGTAAAACTGTCAGCCTTGTTTAAAGCCGCCAGCCATGTGTAAAACTGTCAGCAATGTGTAAAGCCGCCAGCCATGTGTAAAGCTGTCTACCATGTATAAAGCTGTCAACCATGTGTAAAGCTGTCAGCCATGTGTAAAGCCGCCAGCCATGTGTAAAGCTGCCAGCCATGTGTAAACCTGTCAGCCATGTGTAAAGCTGTCTACCATGTGTAGAACTGTCAGCCATGTGTAAAGCTGTCAGCCATGTGTAAAACTGTCAGCCTTGTTTAAAGCCGCCAGCCATGTGTAAAACTGTCAGCAATGTGTAAAGCCGCCAGCCATGTGTAAAGCCGCCAGCCATGTGTAAAGCTGCAGTCATTGTAAAGCTGTCAGCCATGTGTAAAGCCGCCAGCCATGTGTAAAGCTGCAGTCATTGTAAAGCTGTCAGCCATGTGTAAAGCTGCAGTCATTGTAAAGCTGTCAGCCATGTGTAAAGCCGCCAGCCATGTGTAAAGCTGCCAGCCATGTGTAAAACAACCAGCCATGTGTAAAGCCGCCAGCCATGTGTAAAGCTGCCAGCCATGTGTAAAACAACCAGCCATGTGTAAAACAACCAGCCATGTGTAAAACAACCAGCCATGTGTAAAGCTGCCAGCCATGTGTAAAACAACCAGCCATGTGTA
This sequence comes from Cepaea nemoralis, assembly GCA_014155875.1. Classification (NCBI taxonomy): domain Eukaryota; kingdom Metazoa; phylum Mollusca; class Gastropoda; order Stylommatophora; family Helicidae; genus Cepaea; species Cepaea nemoralis. Next base: position 29,967 of record JACEFZ010021680.1, read on the forward strand.
AAACAACCAGCCATGTGTAAAACAACCAGCCATGTGTAAAGCTGTCAGCCATGTGTAAAACAACCAGCCATGTGTAAAACAACCAGCCATGTGTAAAACAACCAGCCATGTGTAAAGCCGCCAGCCATGTGTAAAACAACCAGCCATGTGTAAAACAACCAGCCATGTGTAAAACAACCAGCCATGTGTAAAACAACCAGCCATGTGTAAAGCTGCCAGCCATGTGTAAAACAACCAGCCATGTGTAAAACAACCAGCCATGTGTAAAACAACCAGCCATGTGTAAAGCTGCCAGCCATGTGTAAAACAACCAGCCATGTGTAAAACAACCAGCCAAGTGTAAAACAACCAGCCATGTGTAAAACAACCAGCCATGTGTAAAACAACCAGCCATGTGTAAAACAACCAGCCATGTGTAAAACAACCAGCCATGTGTAAAACAACCAGCCATGTGTAAAGCCGCCAGCCATGTGTAAAACAACCAGCCATGTGTAAAACAACCAGCCATGTGTAAAACAACCAGCCATGTGTAAAACAACCAGCCATGTGTAAAGCTGCCAGCCATGTGTAAAACAACCAGCCATGTGTAAAACAACCAGCCATGTGTAAAACAACCAGCCATGTGTAAAGCTGCCAGCCATGTGTAAAACAACCAGCCATGTGTAAAACAACCAGCCAAGTGTAAAACAACCAGCCATGTGTAAAACAACCAGCCATGTGTAAAACAACCAGCCATGTGTAAAACAACCAGCCATGTGTAAAACAACCAGCCATGTGTAAAACAACCAGCCATGTGTAAAACAACCAGCCATGTGTAAAACAACCAGCCATGTGTAAAACAACCAGCCATGTGTAAAACAACCAGCCATGTGTAAAGCTGCCAGCCATGTGTAAAGCTGCAGTCATTGTAAAGCCGCCAGCCATGTGTAAAACAACCAGCCATGTGTAAAACAACCAGCCATGTGTAAAACAACCAGCCATGTGTAAAGCTGCCAGCCATGTGTAAAGCCGCCAGCCATGTGTAAAGCTGCCAGCCATGTGTAAAGCTGCAGTCATTGTAAAGCCGCCAGCCATGTGTAAAACAACCAGCCATGTGTAAAACAACCAGCCATGTGTAAAGCTGCCAGCCATGTGTAAAACAACCAGCCATGTGTAAAACAACCAGCCATGTGTAAAGCTGCCAGCCATGTGTAAAGCCGCCAGCCATGTGTAAAGCCGCCAGCCATGTGTAAAGCCGCCAGCCATGTGTAAAGCCGCCAGCCATGCGTAAAGCCGCAGTCATTGTAAAGCCGCCAGCCATGCGTAAAGCTGCCAGTTATATGTAATGCTGACTTGATGTCCTACTATCCCCACGATTTCGGGTTTGTGCACGTTTATTAAAATACCTACAGTAATAAGTTTGGTTACACCATTTTGGGGAGGTGTGGGAAAGTTTCCTGCTAAGGGTCGGTGATGTGGAAGCGGCATCACATGTTGTAGGCCTGAATGCAGGGAGAAATAGATGTCCTATGCTCCCTCACTTTCGCCCATGACGTTATCAGCGCAGTTCGTTATCAATCAATCACTTCCGGATTCCCACCATAGCAACGCCCATATCAAGGGCGGACAATTCAGGAACATTGGGATTAAACACAAACAATGATTCTGTTTTTATTCATTCATCATGTGCCATGCCGATAAGCGTGGGGGTCATGTTTCATAATCTCACACGATCACCAGAGTCGTGGATCAGCTCTATGTTCTTGTCTCGATCATGCCACATGGCCAAGCCATCCAGATATTTATTTCTCTGCCGTCATCTTATTCATGTCTCTTCAATGTTGCAAGTTGTCATCAATTTCTCAAGTTTATTTCTTCTTATAAAGTGCCCATATAAGTTCGTCTGTCCACGTTTAATTTCTCTAATCAGTTTACGGTTTTCATTTGCTTCTTGTTGGCCCTGCCCACTGGTTTTTCAATCTGTCCATTGTATTCTTTGCATTTCCGTCAGAAACTGCATTTCCACTGCCATTAAATGTTATTCAACTTGTCTGCTCTTTGTCCACGTTTCATATCTATACAGAAGTACAGGATCTATGTTCACGTCAACACTCGTTGCTTGCAGCTGACATCTTTTTATTGGTCAGTGTATTTCGCATCTAGCAAAAGGCGACCTACGCCGTAGCGATTCTTGTTCTAACCGCTTCAAGACACCTTCCTTCAGGTATGTCTTACCAACCCTGGTCACAGTGGCGGACCGGCCGGGTTGTCAGCTGGCCACATAGCAAGTGGGCGCTGTGGGACCATGATGAAGTGGGCCCATTTAAATAGACACACAGTGACCAAAGTTAATGTTCTTTCGGTAGCTTGTTTCCTGTCAACAGATTAAACCAGTGGTTCTCGAACGGTGGGGAATTCCCCAGGGTTTCCAGGGAGGAATTAAGATTATTTCAAGATGGCGTTAATACAAGAACCGGTTACTTGATATTGTTTTATCCCTTCATTACTTTACGGTTCTGTACGTCTCACCCTTCCAAAATTTATTTTATAAAGTAAGTAGACCCACAAATCACGTTTTATGTGGACGTCTAGACGTGTTTTTAGTATGTGCTATTAAATTTAGCTTCCATTATTACGTATACTGTGTAAAAGGGGGGGGGGAGGGTTGGGTAGAAAATACGAAATGGGGGAATGACGTTCTGAAAATATGGTGAAGGGGGGCACGGTCCGGGCGCAAAAATGTTGAGAACCACTGGATTCAACGGTTTGGCCACCTCACAAGAATGCCCTGGTACCATCTGCCACAAAGAGCTACATGGAAGAAATATGATGGATACAGGGCAAGGGGAAGACCACGTAAAAGACGAAGTAATGGTAGCAAGAACAACCTTATAGAAATGAATATCAACTCACAAAGAGTATTAGAATGGACGCGTAAAAGATCTTTGCATCTTTCCACCCCCCCCCCCCCCTTCCCCAAAGAAGAAGAAGAAGAAGAAGGAGGAGGAGGAGGAGGAGGAGAAGAAGAAGAAGAAGGAGGAGGAGGAGTAAGAGGAGTAGGAGTAGGAGTAGTCGCCTGATAACCACATTTTTAGACTCAGTCCGGGACTGCCTAGTTACACCTGTTTTATTATTCATGAGCTGTCAAGAGTAGACGACCAAGCGAGAATGTGCTGTTAGACAAATGTCTGTTGAATGACCACGCTGATATCAACGCAGTGACGCCCAAGTTTTATGTGATTCCTTTTTTGGCAAGTGCAGACGACACTACAACACTGACAATTTTTATTTGAATGTTTGCCTGGCATATTTCGCTGCATCACACCGGGTGTATACTGCAGAGTTATATGTCATAGGAAGTAAATAAATGAATAATACTTAAGCTGAAGCAATTAAAACACACAGTAACAGGTATTGTTCGAATGTGGAACGTCTGCCATCCCCGCGTTAATTTCAAATTTATCACAAACGCTTTGTATTTACACAAAACCGCCTATCTGCTAACACTTCACAATATTTGAGCAATCGTTTATTTTGTTCGTAGAATACAGTATTTATAAGAAAGATATTTTCTTTCTTTACGTTATGCCCATATTTTATTAGTTGTTGAGAAATAGACGAGGATGACGTTTTATAGCCTTTCGACTGCATAGGGATTTCTGAAGTCTAATTAACTCTTTCACACCTACATGTTCAGCTACTCGATATGCTAATTACCTGTCCGTAACACCTATGTAAGTTGCTTGACACTCAACACTGAAATGCAGTTTGATGTGGTGTACGGAGACAATGATTCTTTTATAGAAGGAGTAGATATATCGGGGTGAGTTTATCTGACCACTGGTTCAGCAGCAAAGAATGTTTGGCTTACTATTGTTTTAAGTCGATCATGTATTCTTTTCATTGCGTTGCCCCCTCGAAAGGTCAGCTGAAGAAACACTTGAAGTTTGAGAACCGATGATTCTATAGGGGTGGGTTCGGGTGGCTGGCAGTGATGCTTGATAAAGCCAGCTAGATATCCATTAGATTGTAGAGTCTGGTAAAGGGTGTCTAGTTTCTCTTTTAGTGTGGCATCGGAGCAAATCTTTCTGGCTCGATTAAACAGGGTCCTTACCATGCCACACTTATATCGGATAGATTCAAAGCTATTGCAATTTATGTATTGACGTGTTCTTACTTTTCATCCGAAAGGCTGCTCTTTGGATGGTACCACCATCTCGACGTCGGATTAAGATGTCTAGCAACGATAAGGTGTCATTATGTTCATAGCAAATAGACACATATGTTCTTGTGGGCGTGGTTCAGAGTGGACCGGAACGATTCAGCTTGTCTGGTGGCTGTCATGAATAATAAGTATATCATCCACATAATGGCGATCTAGAAACTCTTTGTTCTTTTATCTTCTGTGTTTACATTTATTAAGAGAATATATTGTTTTGAATGTTTGTATGAATTTGCGGCACGGGCTGATACCAACCGGAATGACGCTTCTTCTTCTTCTTCTTCTTCTTCTTCTTCTTCTTCTTCTTCTTCTTCTTCTTCTTCTTTCTTCCTCTCTTCTTCTCTTTCTTCTAGTCTTCTCTTCTTCTTCTCTCTTCTTCTGTTCTTCCTTCTTCTTCTTTCTTCCTTTCATTTTCTTCTTCTTCTTCTTCTTCTTCTTCTTACTTCTTCTATCTTCTTCTTCTCTTCTTCTTCGTCATCGTCTTCTTCTGCTGCTGCTGCTGTATGTCTTTGGGAGGATGTGCTCTGCTGTCTGCGAAAGCCAATCCAACATGTGCAGGATGGCTGAGTCACCAATCTTGAATTCTTGTATACAAATGGTTGCGTAAGTCCTATTGTGTGCCCTGTTCTGGAGGCGCAGAATTATGGCCTGTTCTGGTCTGTCCATATCGTGGTAGTCGTCTTGAGTACGGTTTGGTGGTCTTCTTACTGATTTGATCATTCTTTTCTATTGGTGGTATGTAATGGGCACATCAGGCTGTTCTTCTTTACTCCTTAGCCAATCGATCAGCTCTGTCGTTTCCGGGTACTCCACAGTGGGATGGTATCCACTGTATGGTGACCCTATGCTGACTGCTAAGTTCAGAAAGTAGTGTCCTTAGAACTGGCAATTTCCCAGACAGGGGCGCCTCTATTACTGATTTTGCATCTGTCAATATCACCACAGGATGTGTACCATGGCTGGTATTTTGTAATTTCTCTGTTGCTATCTTGATTGCCTCAATTTCAGCATCATAGTTATGGCAGTACTTTTCTGTTGGAACTCTGGCTGTGTCCCTAGTATTATTTGGGTATTCTATGTACACTCCCGCTCCTCCATTTCGAACAGCATTTTGTGCTGACCCATCTCAGACTCGGATCCAGAGATCTTGTTCGTATTCGTCATCAAGGAAGCTGAAAGTGGCTGTACACTGTTCTGTTCTTCCTTGTCAAATATTCCTTTCACTTTTGTCTGGATTTGTAGCTATAGTCTATGTTCATCTTTCCACGGGGTTCGCTCTGGAATAGTTGTCAAGGGGATACCAACTGTGGGAAGATCGGTGGTTTCTCTGCAGAGTCGTTTGGCTTGGTGGATAAAACTACCTCTTTTCAACCGCCCCATATCTAGGTTTTCAAATCTGTTCTTCATAGGGTGGCCTGGCAAGCTGAGGAACTTTTCTGCTTGTATTAGTGTTTTTGTGACGCTTCTGAATTATTATTCCTTACGACTACTGAAATTCAAAGAGGAAAGACAAATATAATGAGAATAAATCAAAACAAATGGTAATCCTATCTCCCTTGGGGAAACGTCATTACAGAAGATGGAAAAATACACCTGCCTAGGCAGCAGTGTAGATGGGGGAACAGAAAGAGATATTAAAATCAGATTATAAAAAGCAAGAGGATATCTTATAGCTCTAGGAAACTTGTGGAAATCAATAGAAATTAACATTAGTATCAAACTTAGCCGCTTTGGGATGAAGGCCTTACAGACGCAATTCGAATCCCCGCACACAGCGCTCGAAACACAGCTGAGGGCGATTTGTAAGACCGCCTTGCCATGGTTTCCACATATATGTATGAGTGCCGGTCGCTCAGAAAGCAATGGCAAACTACAGAACGTAAACTGGCCCAGAAATCACAAACAGCCAAAAATGCTGGTTTGACTGTAACGTCATGTAAAGGATATGCAACAAACCTTTTAAACCAAACTTGGTATATTTAACTATAACGTGACATCAGTACTGCTGTACACAATAACACAGCGAACTACCAAATCAATGATAAACTACAAACACGCTTTAACATTGGCCTGCTCAGATAGGGGACACATTGAGAAAACCTGGGAAAAACATAACTAGAAAGTCCTTTCACTGGAACCCACAGAGCACACGGAATAGAGGGAGAATTAAACACACAGGGAGAAGAGAACTAGATACAGGGATGAACAATGTGGGTGGGGCATAGGGGGAACTACACGAGATAACAGAAGACAGATGTGACTTGACTGAGGGCCTATGCTCCAGTCATGGATACAGTCAGTGCAAGTAAAAGTTCTCTTTACACGCCCAGGGCACATTAAACACATGAAGTTAGGACCCATAGTTTTACAGACCAGACAGACTCACTGGATTTTGAGACTGGTATCCCACCAGTCACCTTTACTTCCCAAGATATTTCCAGGTACCCAATGTACACGAGGTCGACCTGGGAACCCTGGTCTATTTTAAACATTCGACACCTCCCCGATGCGGATGGAACCCAAGACCACAAGTAGGGCAGGCCAGCGTCTGGCCGCTACGACACCTAAGCTGCCAGTGGATACCGGGCAGAAGAAACTGATTACTTAAGACGGATGTCTGAATTTATTCTTCTCGCAATCTGTAAATTTGTTTTCATGCGATCAGTATAGGCTACCAGTCAACAGCATGCCACAACAAGCAATGATGTACAGACCAGATGGAAACAGAGGAAGAGGCCGACCACGTAAACGTTGGACGGAGGGAATAACAGAATCCATGGGAATGTCGATATACGAAGCCCATAACCGGGCACTCTCACGAAGTTTATACTTCACCTCGACACCGCAAGGTACAAGAGGAACATGATGAGATGAGATGATGAGAGTATAGAATTTGGTTTCTGTAATGTCTGTTTATTAAAGGTACTAACACCTTGCCATCTGAGGGTCATGAGCTTAATGTCAGGTCTTAGTAAGATATGACTGAGCTACCGTATGACAATAGACGGTACTACCTGCTTCTGTTAGCGCCGAATGTTGGGCAGCGCTGACCAAACCTGACACCCCACATTGTGCCAACGGCTTCGGGTGGAAAAGCGCAATTGGGAGGGTACAAGCTGTCAGGATCTTATATTAGGCTCGTTGGCTAACACATGTGAGACAGTACAAGTACAAACGTTATTCGACGTACGACACAGCAACACAAGTTCTATGGATTTATTACCACAATAAATACATAACAATAGTTACAGCAATGTACAACATATAACAACTCACTACCACAATACAGCTCATAGGTCTGACGCTCACAATATCAGTCGTTCAGCTCACAACCACGGAGATTCACACAACGCCTTGCTCTCGACACACACGTCCGTTCAGATGTCCAGTCGCAGCGTGGTCTGAGATTAACACACACACTGCCCACTGCCTCAGGTGGGGTCACGTGGCTTTGCGTCGTCTGTCGTCAGCGCTGGTCGCGTGTCAGGTAAGAAACTTGCCAGCCGACAACTCTTGTCCGCCGGGTGCCGTAACGATGTTGCTGCTAGGCTCTGACATTCTCCCCGGGTACTTCAATGAAAGATGCCATCTTTCATTCATGATGTATGTATATACTGGGGTAGTGTTAATTTCATGTCAGAGACTACTTTTTCCCAGTGTTATGCATGAAAATACATATAAGGCATAGAAATATATACAAAAAAAAATGTAAGTTGCATTGAAATGACAAATGAAGTACAATTTTTAACACAATTCAGGTTTCATCCCCCTGATGCCTGGTTACCTTCATTGCAATAATACCCAGTCAGATCAGTAGTTCCAGCTTCACGCATCTACCTCGCAGCCATTTTGAAAAAAACGTAATAATATGATTGTTTTGCAACAACCATCTAGGCCAGACTGAAATACGGCTTTGTGTTAGTCGTATTAAACACTTAAACTCTGCCCTCATTTGGTCAGGAGCTCTTATGTTGGTTTGCAATGTTGGCAGCTCTATGACATGCTTGGTGGACGCCTACCTGCTGTGCCAATCATTTGAGCAACAAAATGTCTATCTATACAATACACATTAATGAATATGTTTCAAATTATGGCCCTTGATGTAATTCACAAATGCAAGGGAAGTAATTTTGACATTTAAGAAATTTCATACATTACAATAATAATTTAATTTCTTAGCGTCATTGCTTGACGTTTCTTCATATTAACGAGAAAAAGTCGGTAATATGAATACGATTAATCAAGATATGATTCTAAGATTACACTAATCAAAATAAATATGTACACAATTTGTATATTATATTTTATAGATTCGAAAAGGATTTTACAAGTGTCATAAATTTTTGGAAATTTGTACATAGTCTGCTAATTAAGTTATACTTTTTAAACTACACCGGAAATGCACACGAAACGAAAAATTTGGTTGATGTTACATTTTCTGAACACAAATGATCCGGTTTTATTTCGGAACTGATAGTAGAATGTTCTCACAGTTCGTGTCTGATGTTATAGTATGACAACGGATTATGATGGAATGTTCTTATTTCCGATGTGTTCACACGTCGAACAATTTGGATCACATTTGCTGTAGAGGTGATGTAGGAGTCAATGTTCGGTCTACATTTGCACATGTTAAAATATCACGGTGAACAAAAATCACCCACAAATGTCACAATAGTAAAGTTCGCTTCTGATAATTGGTTAAGCGTTTGTGACACTGTTGTTGGTGTCTATATACAATTAATATCGTTCTCATTCTAACACACACTACACAATTATACTACACTCATTACATGACTTGATTAAAATAAGTATATTATACATGTCGGTATGCAAACCGTATCACAATTTTGATTATTGACCTTACACAGTAGGTGAATGGAAAAATTCACACATTGGTGGCTGTGTTGGGCTGAGTGTAATATTACACAGTGCACTCAGACATTGCTTACTGGGTCTGTCGGACAACGGGACAAAAGGTCGGCGATTGTATTCATTCTGCCGGGAATATGGCGAACTTCAAAACTGAAATTCTGAAGCTTTAAGGACCAGCGAGCAATCATGTTATTTGATGGTACTGCAGAATTGATATACCTTAATGGACTGTTGTCAGTTTCGATGATAAAGTGACGTCCTAGAAGATATTTGGACAGCTTTGTTACACTTTCTACTAAGGCCAATGCCTCCAATTGCGGAATGGACCAGGCCCGCTCTCGGGGTCTTAGTTTTCTTGATAGAAAACAGACGGGATGCAAGATGTCGTTGTATTCCTGCAAAAGGACTGCACCGATCGCAATGGAGCTAGCATCTGTTCTCAATCTGAAAGGTAAACGAATGTTGGGCAATTTAAGGATGAGATTAGGTGTATTCTTATCAGAAAAATGTGCCAAAACTTTATCAAATGCATTTCGTAGGCATTCATCGTTTACAACTTTTTCGGGTTTATTCTTGGTTAGTAAATTAGAAAAAACCTCAGTTAGCTCTGAAAAATCAGGAATAAAGTTTCTGTAATAATTAATAAGTCCCAGCAAACTGCGGACTTGTTTCTTATTTGTTGGAAGTGACAGTTTTAGAATTTTCGAGACAATTTTGTTGTCTGTCATAACAAAGCCATTGGATATTCTGTACCCCAAAAATGATATCTCTTGGTAAGCCATGCTCACCTTTGAAGGCTTCACTGTCAGTCCGTGCTGTCTGATACGTTCTAGTGTCTGTTCCAGTATCTTTATATGTTCCGTCATTGTCTCTGTATGGACACAGATGTCGTCAATATAGGAAACTATATTAGGGATGTCAGATAGGAGAAGTCGTGTCATGCGTACAAATGTGGCTGGGGCATTGACTAGCCCAAATGGAAGTTTGCACCATTCGTATAGTCCCCACGGCGTGGCGAAAGCTGTTAGATGTCTGCTGTCTTCATGTACAGCAATCTGCCAGTAACCTTTAGCCATGTCAAGGGTCGTGAAGAACTTAGCGTCAGTCAGTTCTGTCAGAAGATCGTCCGTATTTGCCATTGGTTCAAGATCTAAAACAGTTATTTTGTTCAGTTTTCTGTAATCTATGCAAAGTCGTATTGTGTTGTCCTTTTTCCGTACAATGACCATGGGTGAAGAGAAGTCTGATAGGGATCGTCTGATGATGTTGTTTTTTTCTAAGTTGATGATTTCCTGATGTAGTTGTTCCTTGTAATGTAATGGTATGGTGTATGGTCTGCATCTTATGGGTGTGTTTGATGTGAGTGTGATGTGATGCTGTACTAACTCTGTTTGTCCTGGGTTGTCTGAAAAGATGGTGTTGTACTCTTGTATCAACTGTTTGCAACTGTTTGTCTCTGCTTGACTTAGGTTTGGATTGATCTTGATCTCCTTCAAGCAGTTTGTCGTGTCTAATGTAGGTGTTGGAATCTCGTCGCTAGAATCGTCATCTTCGTGATCTATTATCACGGTGCAAGCTGTCGTATCGTCTTGTTCGTTGTCTCTGTTGAAGTATGGTCTTAGCATATTGATGTGAAATATTTTGTGTTTGTCTTTTATCAGGATTTCGTAGTCAACAGGAGAGATTTGTCTTGTCACTTTAAAAGGGTCCCTGCCAAGAATCTGTCAGTAGCTGTCTGTCACTAGGTAGTAGTAGTAAGTACGTCCTGTCCAGCTGTCAATGTTATAGTCCTGTTACCTTTGTCTGCGTATTGTCTGTAAGTAGCACCAGATAGTTTTAGTGCACTTTTAGCAATTTCACATGATTTCATTATCCTTTCACGCAATGATGTTACATACACAAATGATGATATGGGTTTCAATACTGGAGTGGACTCAGTTAACATTTGGTGATAAATTGTTAATGGGCCGCGTGGTTTGGCACCATAGATGAGTTCAAAAGGAGAGAAACCGGTACTAGAATGTGGTACCTCGCGATAAGCAAAAAGGACAGCTGGTAAGTATAGATCCCAGTTATTGGGGTGATCTTGAGTTACTTTGGCTAGCATGTGCTTCAGATCCCCATTAAGCTTTTCTATTATCCCGCTCGAGTGAGGATGATAGGGGCTATTGAAGACTTGCTTCACTCCTAACATTTTAGTGAAAGCTTGAGTGGATGCGGCGATAAATTGAGTGCCTCTATCAGACTGGATCGTATCTGGAAACCCAATTCTGGAGAAAATATGGAAGAACACTTCCATGATATCGTTGGCAGTAATGTTCTTTAACGGAATCGCTTCTGGCCAGCGACTACATTGATCAATAATTGTTAGTATATATTTATTCCCTCTAGTAGTTGTATGACTAAGAGGGCCCACAATGTCAACTGATAATTTTTCAAAAGGTCGACTGGCTAAGTCAGTGACTTGTAACTTTGCCTGTGGGTGTTTACCTTTCTTTACCAGTTTCTGGCATGTATCACAACTTCTGCAATATGTTTTTATGTCATTACAGAATTTTGGCCAATGAAACTGTGTCAATAGTCTTGACCTGGTTTTAACATATGCCATATGACCTGCAAAAGGTATATCGTGAGCAAGATGTAAAGCTTGCTTGCGATAAGTGGTTGGTAACACAGTTTGCTTTGTTGTAACGTCACCTTTGGTGTAGTACCTGGTGAGTATATCGTTGTATAAAGCAAAATGCCATTTAGCATTTTTCGTTACTCTTGGCTTTTTGCCGATCAGGTCAAAATACTTTGACAGTGAAGGATCAGCTTTTTGAGCTGTTATGAATGTTTCCTTCATCGAGTCACTAGGTGGTACTTCTGGGCTAAGCATTTGAATAGCCTCAGTTTGGTTACTATCATCTTGCACTCTAGCAGTAGCTCTTGTTACTGCGTTCACACACTCAATGACATCAGATGATGATGGAATGATATCGTCAATGATGTGATGAGAACTTAGTGCTGCATTAGCTAACATACATTCAACTGGTGATATGACATTTTCAATGACATTTGGTGGTGATGTGTTATCATTAATACATAGTGATGTTATGTCATGGTTATGATGTTTGTCATTCACTTCCGGTAAATTCCCGATGATTATATCGCACACTGGGTTTGTAAGTGCTGCGACTTTTACTTTTCCGGTGAGGAATGGTGTTTCGATGTATGCCCAAGCTAATGGATATTTTTCAATATTGCCTGAAAATGTTCTACATGTGATGTGTCTACCAGTGTAGTCTGTAGGTGTTATGAATGTTGTTTTCAGGCCAATAAGTGTACTCCCGGTGTCGCGAAGTACTGTAGCAGACTTGCCATTAACGTACCCGTGATAGATGTCTAACTTGCCTTTTGAGTCTATTACTAAGTTACCTTCCTCATTAGCAATAGGGATGGCGTGCCCGCATGTTAAGATACCATTTTCAAAGAAGGTATTACAGACAGTGCATGTGTTGGAACTAAATACGTCACAAGCCTGTGCTGCATGTACAGGATGTTTTTCTGTATTTTCGTCTTCTGACGCTGAACTATCGAACAAGGCGGCATTGGCTTTGTTGGTCATATGCCTGCCTTTACAATCCATGCGATGGTGACCGTATGCCTTGCAGAGAAAACATTTACGTAAGCTTTTGAACGATTTACGTTCTCTGTCTTGTCTGTTTACCATATTTTGCAAGTATGTTTGGTACCCTGGGTTTTTATCGCACATATCGTTCAAATAATGAGACATTTTACAATGAACACAATGTCTAAACTTTTCAGAGGTAGGCCTGTTTGGTTTTTGCCTACTATAGTTTTTCTCATAGTTGGCAGCTGCTACCCAGTTACTGTCAGTAGCTTCAGTGGCAAAACATTGTTTATTTGCCGTATAATAGGCCGACCCACGTCTTTCCATTTCTTCCACACATGTGCATTCATTCTCTTGCAAGAACTTAGAAAAAGATGTTGGGATAGAAGAAATAACCTTATCTCGAATAATGAGATCTTCTAATTTATCATAATTTTTGTTAATTTTGGCTGATGAAGTCCATTTGCTGAAAATGTCTCGGACTAAACAGAGGTAGTCAGAGAACGTTTGAGTTGACTTTGGACTCAGTTTACTGAATTGTTCTCTGTACCCTGCTTCATCTAGCATGAAATGTGCCATTATTTTAGATTTAATGTAATGGTACTCTTTTCTGAGGTCTTTGGGGATGGTTTCAATGACTTTCAAAGGTTCCCCAGAAAGACTTCTCATATATAAAATATTCCATTCCGAAAGTGGAACTTGGTAATGTTCCATTAAAGTCTCAAAATTTTGGGTAAAGGCTGCTATGCAGTCACCCGAGGTATAGTTACGAACGATACCTTGGTACTTTTTATACTGGTTTTCTTTTTCCAGTCTTTCAGATTTCTTTGACTCTTTATTCATTGCAGTCTCAGTGTCCAGTTGTTTCATTTTCAACTGTAGTTCAAGTTCTTCTCTCTTACTCTGAGCTGCTATTTCTGCTTTCTTAAGTTCACTGTCTATCTCAGCTTGCTTTAATGCTGTTTCAGCCTCTATTTGCTTGGCAGCTTTTTCAATCTCTGCCTGTTTCAAGGCTGTTTCTGCCTCAGCTTGTTTTGCAGCCATTTCTGCTTTCTTAAGTTCACCGTCTATCTCAGCTTGTTTGGCAGCCTTTTCAATCTCTGCCTGTTTTAGAGCTCTTTCTGCTGCTCTTTCATCGCGTTCATTGTTTTTCTCTTGTACCAGGAGATATTCAGCGTATTTGTTCTCACTCCATTTTGTCAATTCATCACCTTGTAACTTTAATTTCAAACCCATATCGATGAAATCAAACAATGACGACATGATGGAGAAAATATGTCGATGACAATCAACCACACAAAATATATTATAATTGGTTAGTAGAAAAACAACTTACACTTGATTTGACTATACGATGCGTGCCCACTAATGCATACGTAAAGTTAAAGTAAAGAAAAAATATACTCAAGTGCCCTTGGATATGATGACGAATGGTTGGGCAATCGGGCTAGAAAAACTGTAAGGTCGTACTTCAGAACCACTAATGACCTCTACGGCAGGGTTATGGATGGTACGCAAAAACCTGCTTTGTTTTGGAGAGAAATAAGTTAGCGTGTGTTTGTTGGTGTGTGCCTGTAAGTCACTAAGTGTTGATTTGGTTTGGATGGCGTCGAGTATAATTGTATGTCGTAAATTTGTCGTCAACAGTGTTTCTTTCAACAGAAGTTACACTCTTTCCAAAACTCTTCGCGTTCCACAAACTCAATACACAAAAACAATCTATCTGTATTTGAACACTCAATAACATTGATGACACATCACTTACATCAAGATGACATTCAGTAAGGACAAAGACATCAAGTTTACAAGATGGCGACAAGGTCAAAATGGCGGCAAAATCACAAGGTTGACAAGGTCAAACGGTGACAAGTTTTACGAATTACAAATGTTTTAACACGTTTACAGGATCAAACAATATGTACTGTACATTTACTAATGATATTAAACATATTTAGACAATGTAGTAATGGATCACACTGAGACTTTTCCGATCACATGTACATCACTATAACCTTGACAAATTTTACAAGTACAAGAATTATAGTTTTAAATCACAAAGACGAACAACACACGTCTAAATATATTAGGTTCTTTAAATAATGACGAGCAACCCACGTCCACACATGTCAGGATCTTATATTAGGCTCGTTGGCTAACACATGTGAGACAGTACAAGTACAAACGTTATTCGACGTACGACACAGCAACACAAGTTCTATGGATTTATTACCACATTAAATACATAACAATAGTTACAGCAATGTACAACATATAACAACTCACTACCACAATACAGCTCATAGGTCTGACGCTCACAATATCAGTCGTTCAGCTCACAACCACGGAGATTCACACAACGCCTTGCTCTCGACACACACGTCCGTTCAGATGTCCAGTCGCAGCGTGGTCTGAGATTAACACACACACTGCCCACTGCCTCAGGTGGGGTCACGTGGCTTTGCGTCGTCTGTCGTCAGCGCTGGTCGCGTGTCAGGTAAGAAACTTGCCAGCCGACAACTCTTGTCCGCCGGGTGCCGTAACGATGTTGCTGCTAGGCTCTGACATAAGCCTTATCCTGGTGTGAGGAAATGCAACCTAAAGACTAAATGTCATGGCAGGGCAGACCAGGCCCTAAGCCTTGGTTGGTAACTGGTCTAGGATCGAAGCTCGGACAGGCGGACAGTTAGAGCATTGCTTCGCTGATCCAGCAGCTTCTGCAGCTTGTCTTGTTCCAGACGTATTGGTTTCTTTCCTCTGGAGTAAACTAGGCAGGCCGAGAGAGGGATCATGCTGCATGGGCAACGCATGGTCTCTAAATTCAGCCCAGGCTTTGTGTTATGGAGATAACCCCAGTTTACAAACTATCATCTGTCAAGTAGGCAAAGTGCAAGTCAACACCCTGCCGTATTGATAGATGACAGTTTGTTACATTGTGCTTTCCACCCCCACCCCCCCCCCCCCTTTAAAAAAAAAGGCTTAATAACTACAACCCATAGTGGGGACCAGAGATGAAGTTAACCTTCAACATAGAACAAAGCCCGGGCTGAATTGTAGAAACCACGTAGCATGATTCTTCTCTCGGCCTGCCTAGATTACTCTACCCCCCCCCCCCCCCCCCCCCATATCCTTTACAGGACATTGCAGTCAACACCAGCATTTTCGGCTGCTGTTGATGTCTTGGCAAGTTTTACGTGCAGTAGTTTGCAATTGCTTTCTGAACGACCGGCTCACATGCCTCCGCAATTAACTAGCGCGACGTGATCCGCTGCCGAATCTCGCGCAGCTGTGCTTCGTACGTGAGAATACGGGATTACGAACAACTTCCTTAACCCCATAGCCAGGGAGACCGGTAGATTACTCAATAAGGAAAGGTATTACTAATAGGTATGGAACAAGACATGCCTCAGAAGCTGACAGATCAGCAAAGCAATTTTCTTACTGTCCGGCTGTCCGAGCTTCGCCCAGACCAGTTGCCAACCAAGGCTTAAGACCCAGTCTGCTCTGCCAGACATTGTCTTTAGGTTGCATTTCCTCGCATTAGAATACGGCTTGTACTCTCTCAGTTGCACTCCTCCGCCCGAAGCCGTTGGCCCAATGTGGAGTGTCGTGTTTGATGAGCGCCGCCCCACATTCGGCTCTAACAGAAAGAAGATAATACCGTCTGCTGTCACACGGATTGTCAGTCATGTAAGTTAATAAAGTTAGCACTCTTGTTATTTGCTGTTTCTAATTTCTCGAAAAGTTGTTTTCCCTCATTGCCTATGTTCATTGTATTTGGCGTTCCTGTGTTGCCGAAATGTGTAAGCAACACATCAAGCGTACAGACCAAGTGTATCCTATTAAAAATGCAGTGGTTTTCGCGTGATGACACGGTTTTCTCATCTCGCAAATGTGATTAGAATTCATCATTTATTTACTCTTGAGATTATTGTCAGCATGCTGTATTTGATTAATATTTAGCAATTGCATTTGGGTTACCTATTTAAATTAGAACCAAGTGGACGATTGATTGATTGATTGATTTAGGAACCGACATCACAGCATTCGGGACATTCCCATAAGCGCTCCGTCCCCATCCTCAGCAACCAGCGAAGAGTTCCAACACTAATAGTTCCAGTAGTGGACGACATTTGGTCTATCGGCGCAATAAATATTTATTCCTAATTTTAAAAATGTGTATTGATGTATCAGTCGCAATATCTTTTCCTTTCACCCTGTATCACTCATTGGGGCATTGACTGATCCTCAACCATCTCACTCCTAAACATTCTACACAAGATTAGGCCGAGAGAGGGAACATGTCGTTTGGGCACCACATGTTTCTCTGAAGCTCTGCCCATGCATTGTGATGGAATATTGGCCACATTCCAACTCACATACTTTGGTCTGTCATGACTGCAAGGTGCCACTCACTCATTCACTCACTACACTTTTTATGTAAAACAAATCTGAAAAATGCAGTACATGATGTCATCAAAAAATGTGCTTCCCAGTCCTTCGTGAACCAATATGCAGCGAATGGTTGTCGTCTGCTAGAGAAATTCTTTGCACACCAAACAGAATGGTGTTTTCAAAGGATGAAAGAATTTTTCGAATGTGTTCTACATACAAAGTGTAGTGAGACTTTACAAACACACTGTATCCTTGTCTATCCCATACAGCTCAGACCATGTCCTCCACATATTATTCATTTGTTTCTTTCTTTTCCGTGCGTTTTTCTGTCACCATGAAGGAAAGAAAAACTAGTGTGGCAGTAAAAATGTTTTGCTTTCAAACTCCCCTATAACGTAATTCATGCCTAATGGAAAGTTTTGTTGTCACAGGTCGTTGAAAAACTGAAGCAAGATTGTCATCATCATCATCATCATCATGTCACATGCCGATAAGCGTGGGAGGTTAGAGTTCGCCATCTCACACAATTACCAGTCGTGTATCAGCTCTGTCTTCTTGTCCCGTTTATTCCATGTGGCCAAGCCATCCCGATATTTATCTATGTATCTTCTTCTTTTTTCATTAATCTTGCCAGTTGCCATTAAGTTTTCCATTTTGATTTTTTCTCATACTATGCCCCCCCCCCATCCCCTCCCCCTCTCCCCCCCCCAAAAAAAAAACCCCCCCAAAAATCTTGGCAGCCTACGCCTTATTTCTCGAATCAATTTGTTTTTTTTTGTGTGGTGTGGTTTGTTTTGAGCTCGCACGCTTTGAACTCAAGCATAGTCTATACACACTACTTCAAGTAGTGCTGGACCGAAGGTTACATGTGGATTAGTTTTCCCTATTAATAGTATCCCTCGCCATCAGGCGAACCCACTCCTACTTCAGAGGCACTTGTAATTTATGTCCCCAAGTCAGGACAACAGGTCAACATTTTAGTCCAACGGTCTGGTGTAGGGGTTGAACCCCTTACCTCGGCATCAGCACACCGGATGTTTAAGAACACAAGTTCGTATCCATTCGGCATGCTGAGCTTCAATTTACGGTTTTTATTTGTTTCTTGTAGGACTGAAAACAAGGTTCACTTCTGATAATGAAGTAAGTATATTATCTATGTAATTTATTTGACCCCGTCTTCAACATGGAGCACGCACCATATATCGAATTCGCCTGAGGGGTAATTTACTTAGACTATCCAATGGGTAGCCAGTTATCTGTCAAGTCTTTGTTTCGTTTCCCCCAGGCTATATTTTTAAAACGCTGTCTTTGTAACTATGCATACTTGTTGCATGTCATTTGCAGGACGTTGTAATCAATCCCTGTTTGATTGTCTAAACAATTCTACATTCCATGGATTGCCATTATCGTCTGAAAGAGAAGTACGCGTTGAAGTTCAACTGGTGTGTGACATGAACCCACTACCCAGCCGCAAGTCACACGAAGTGTAAACGTCAGCGCGTTAAACCTTTCAATAACGCGGACCACATCAATAGTTGTCAGAAACAAAAGTCATGGAAATAACTCACTTTAAAATTGAACTACATATAAAAACTCCAATAGACAAACAGTGCATGCACAATTTAAAAAACAAAATCAAAACAACAACAACAAAACTGGTTATTTAACGTCTCCCCCGTCTCATCATCATCATCATCATCATCATCATCATCATCATCATCATCATCATCATCATCATCATCATCATCATCATCATCATCATCATCATCATCATCATCATCATCATCAAGATTGATGATGATGATAGATGATGATGATTGATTATGATTGATGATGATGATTTATAATTATGATTGATGATGATTAATTATGATTGATGATGATGATTGACGACGATGATACCGATAAGCATCAGTTTGCTATTCCGATAAGCGTTGATGGTCATGTTTCGCCATCTCAGACGATCACTAGAGTCGTGGATTAGCTCTGTGTTTGTCTCGATTGTGCCATGTAGCCAAGCCATCAAGATATATCTCTACCTCTGCTTTCCTTTTGTTCTTTCCCCCTCAGTCTTGCCAGTTGTCACCAAGTTCTCCAGTTTATTTCTTCTCATAACGTTCCCGATAAATCTAGACTGTCTATGTCTAATTTCTCTAATCAGTTTACGATTTTTATTTGTTTCTGGTAGAACTTGCTCGTTGGTTTTGCTTTCAGTTCATCGTATTTTTTGCATTTTCCTCAGAAAACACATTTCGACTGCCATTAGATGTTCTCCATCTTGTCTGCCCATTGTCCACGCGTCACATCCAAACAAAAGTACAGTTACTTTGTCTGCTCATTGTCCACGCTTCAACTCTATACACAAGTACAGTCAATGACACTGCTCATTGTCCACGCTTCACATCTATACACAAGTACAGTCAATGACACTGCTCATTGTCCACTCTTCACATCTATACACAAGTACAGTCAATGACACTGCTCATTGTCCACTCTTCACATCTATACACAAGTACAGTCAATGACACTGCTCATTGTCCACGCTTCACATCTATACACAAGTACAGTCAATGACACTGCTCATTGTCCACTCTTCACATCTATACACAAGTACAGTCAATGACACTGCTCATTGTCCACTCTTCACATCTATACACAAGTACAGTCAATGACACTGCTCATTGTCCACGCTTCACATCTATACACAAGTACAGTCAATGACACTGCTCATTGTCCACGCTTCACATCTATACACAAGTACAGTCAATGACACTGCTCATTGTCCACGCTTCACATCTATACACAAGTACAGTCAATGACACTGCTCATTGTCCACTCTTCACATCTATACACAAGTACAGTCAATGACACTGCTCATTGTCCACTCTTCACATCTATACACAAGTACAGTCAATGACACTGCTCATTGTCCACTCTTCACATCTATACACAAGTACAGTCAATGACACTGCTCATTGTCCACTCTTCACATCTATACACAAGTACAGTCAATGACACTGCTCATTGTCCACTCTTCACATCTATACACAAGTACAGTCAATGACACTGCTCATTGTCCACTCTTCACATCTATACACAAGTACAGTCAATGACACTGCTCATTGTCCACTCTTCACATCTATACACAAGTACAGTCAATGACACTGCTCATTGTCCACGCTTCACATCTATACACAAGTACAGTCAATGACACTGCTCATTGTCCACTCTTCACATCTATACACAAGTACAGTCAATGACACTGCTCATTGTCCACTCTTCACATCTATACACAAGTACAGTCAATGACACTGCTCATTGTCCAATCTTCACATCTATACACAAGTACAGTCAATGACACTGCTCATTGTCCACTCTTCACATCTATACACAAGTACAGTCAATGACACTGCTCATTGTCCACTCTTCACATCTATACACAAGTACAGTCAATGACACTGCTCATTGTCCACTCTTCACATCTATACACAAGTACAGTCAATGACACTGCTCATTGTCCACGCTTCACATCTATACACAAGTACAGTCAATGACACTGCTCATTGTCCACTCTTCACATCTATACACAAGTACAGTCAATGACACTGCTCATTGTCCACTCTTCACATCTATACACAAGTACAGTCAATGACACTGCTCATTGTCTACTCTTCACATCTATACACAAGTACAGTCAATGACACTGCTCATTGTCCACGCTTCACATCTATACACAAGTACTGTCAATGACTCTGGCACTCGCAAATGTGCAGCAACAAAACAAACCACAAGAGCATGTTTTTCAAGACTGCCCTATCTTCGCCTGACAGAGAGAGAATATCTGGTAAACAGAAGAGACATTTGAGGAAAAACTCTGGAGGACCTGCGAAGATCTCCAGCGAAACCGTCCAATTCGTGACCCATATCTAATTAGATGACATTTCCATTCTTGCTCCGCCCTCATCTTCAACTACCAGAGAAGAATCCCTGTACTAATGATAGGAGTTGAAATCGGATATGTATCCGTTTGACCTTCCTGGAGTATTGAGTGTCGGCCGGTTCCTTCCGTCACGTCCCGTGGCACCATTCGCACCAGGCAATGAATGTATCTGTTCTTTACAGTATACACAAGATCCCAATTGACACTGAACAGATCTGCCTTATTGTGCACATATACTCCACCCTGAAGAAGAAGAAGAAGAAGAAGAAGAAGAAGAAGAAGAAGAAGAAGAAGAAGAAGAAGAAGAAGAAGAAGGAGGAGGAGGAGGAGGAGGAGGAGGAGAAGGAGTAGGAGGAAGGGAGGAGGAAGAGGAGGAGGAGGAGGAGGAGGAGGAAGAGAATGGGAAGGAGAAAATAGGAGGAGAGACATAGGAGGAGAGACAGAGGAGGAGAGACAGAGGAGGAGAGAACGAGGAGAAATTGCAGAGAGAAGGAGAAACATTTGTATTATTTCTGCGCCTGTGCCAAATTATCTGTCACCACATGATCATAATGTGGGGCATACTCAGTGCTTTGTATTAATCCCTGGAGCCGGCGACGGCTAGTCAGTCAGCCTGACACACACAGCTTAATAGTTGAAAACTGTGCCAGATTACGAGAGCTCAGGACAGGAGAGGTAGGGAAAAGTTGATGATAAAACGAAATGTCCTGGAGAATGTTACTTTGAGGAAGTTTAAGAGGACATGTTCTTGTAAAGTGTTTGAGTACACCTTCTGACTATACTAGATGAGGCCATTAGAAATCAGCTTTATCATCGTCATCACTATCATCACAACCACCATCATCATAAGCATCATCTCGCAATCAACATTACTATCATCATTGCCATCGTCATCATCATCGTCATCACCATTGCCATCACCATTATCATCACCATCATCTCATTATTATCATTACCGTCATCATGACCATCATCTTTAACATTACCATTATCATTATTGCCATTCTTCCGAAGTCAGAGAGTATCTGCCTGCACGGCGAGGAACCACCAGCCTGCACACCAATAAGCCAGACAACGGATAACGGATACTCACCCAAACCTCAGGTCCGGTATGACATCGCACTGATGTTGGACAACAGGATGTACCATCCGACATACAGGACTTCCCGCTGGAGTTTACAGCCAGTGAACGCAAGCAAGCATTATTACCATCATTACCATTATCATCACAACCATCATCTCACCCTCATAATTAATCATTATTACCATTGTCATCATCATCACCATCACAGCCATAATCTCACCCACATAATTAATTATCATTACCAACATCATCATCATCATCATCATCATCATCATCATCATCATCATCATCATCATCATCATCATCATCATCATCATCATCATCATCATCATAAGCATCATATCACCATCATCATCATCATCATCATCATCATCATCATCATCATCATAGCATCATATCACCATCATCATTATCATCATTACCATCATCATTATAACTATCACCATTACCATCATCATTATCATTACCATCATCATCATAACTGCAAACATTACTATCATTATCATAACTACAATCATCACCATCATCATCACAACTACAATCATTATCGTCATCATCATAACTACAATAATTACCATCATCATCATAACTACAATCATTACCATCATCATCATAACTACACTCATCATGATCATCATCATCATCATCATCATCATCATCATCATCATCATCATCATCCTCATCACGTAGCACGTCCTTTACCAGAACGTGGCTTAGATCACGGTCCGCCGGCAAGACTCTCGGTCCCTCATCAGTTCACCTGCCGTATGTATTTCCATGCCGAAGGTGTCTTTAATGTCCCGTATCCACCTTTGTGTTGGTTTTGACCCCTATCCCTTCCTCCAGAGACAACGCCTTTAAACACCACTCTTACCAAATCAATGCGTTTAATCTGGCCAAAGTAGTTCAGCTTCCGAAAAAATGATGCTCTCTATGAGCCGGTTTTCTCCAGTGTTCAGATCTTGTGGAATGTCAGAACTTGTTTCTAATTGATCACATTATTGTAAGAATCATGTAACATGTATTTTCAAAAGTCCCAATTTTTTTTTTCTGTTAAAGTTTATTACATATCCTATACAGGGCGTCGCTGTCAACCTCAACATTTTTTGGCTATTGTTGATTTCTCAGTAAGTTTACATTAAGTAGTTTGCCATTGCTTTCTGAACGACAGACACTCATACCATTTTATTAAAACCAACGGTATATGATTGTATATATATATATATACAATATATATATATATATATATATATATATATATATATATATATATATATATATATATATATATATATATATATATATATATATATATAATTGCGAAATAGTCTGCGGCTCAGATCCGCATAATGCGACATGATAGTTGCATGATCTCAAAATGTCCACATGATTTATGTTACTGGTTGTGTGTCATAGACTCCTAAAACTGTTTTTACCTCTTGCCTTGCTTTGGCCTCTTTCCCTCTGACGTCTTTTTGTACAGTCTGCATTATTATTTATTACGAAGGTATCCAGAAATGCAGTTAACACGATTCTCCGAATTCAGTGCATAGACAGGCAACACCATTCTCTGAATTCAGTGTCTAGTCAGGCAACACCATTCTCCGAATTCAGTGTCTAGACAGGCAACACCATTCACTGAATTCAGTGTCTAGACAGGCAACACCATTCACTGAATTCAGTGTCTAGACAGGCAACACCATTCTCTGAATTCAGTGTCTAGTCAGGCAACACCATTCTCCGAATTCAGTGTCTAGACAGGCAACACCATTCACTGAATTCAGTGTCTAGTCAGGCAACACCATTCTCCGAATTCAGTGTCTAGACAGGCAACACCATTCTCTGAATTTAGTGTCTAGTCAGGCAACACCATTCTCCGAATTCAGTGTCTAGACAGGCAACACCATTCACTGAATTCAGTGTCTAGACAGGCAACACCATTCACCGAATTCAGTGTCTAGACAGGCAACACCATTCACCGAATTCAGTGTCTAGACAGGCAACACCATTCACTGAATTCAGTGTCTAGACAGGCAACACCATTCACTGAATTCAGTGTCTAGACAGGCAACACCATTCACTGAATTCAGTGTCTAGACAGGCAACACCATTCACCGAATTCAGTGTCTAGACAGGCAACACCATTCACTGAATTCAGTGTCTAGACAGGCAACACCATTCACTGAATTCAGTGTCTAGACAGGCAACACCATTCACTGAATTCAGTGTCTAGACAGGCAACACCATTCACTGAATTCAGTGTCTAGACAGGCAACACCATTCACTGAATTCAGTGTCTAGACAGGCAACACCATTCTCTGAATTCAGTGTCTAAACAGGCAACACCATTCTCTGAATTCAATGTCGAGAGGAATTCAATATGCACCAGGATGTTAGGAATAACTGTTTTACAGCAGTGCGAACCAGCCATTGTGTGTTATTTCTCAGCATATTCCCCCTGCCTGACAACACACTTGGTCCACCTGTCCACTAGCTTGTTGATGTCTTCTAGGAAACAGGTTTTAGATGTGGCTTAAAAACAATTTTCCACCGGCTCCATTACCTCGTTGTCATAGCAAACCTCTAATCCCGCAAATGTTCTTCCAGCGATCCTACCAAGAGAAAGTTCTGGGGCACCAAGTCTGGACTGTTTGCTGGATGTTTCAAGACCTCACATTTCAGAGCACGTAATTTATCCGCTGTATGCGCAGCTGTATAAGGGCTAGCGTTGTCGTGCAGCAACAGTACTCTTTTTAAAAGAAGTCCCATGTTTTAAGATCATATCGCGGGCTTCAATTTGTTCACCAAGACGTAACTGTATTACACAAGGAGATTTTCAACGCAGGGCCCACACTCCGTAGCACCGCTGGGGATTCAAATATGTGTACCAGAACTACGCACGGTGTAAATATTTATTTGAGGGTTGCTTTTCTAATTTTGATATTTTGACTGGGCAGTGGCCTATTCGGCCTACTATTTTTATGTTCAGCAGCAAATGTATGTTTAATGTGCGCATCAGACACACAGCTTCTCCGAATTTGTCCGAGAAGACTTTTAAAAAAAGTTTTTTTTGTCCGAGAGAAAGATTGTTCGTCCAAGAAGACTAGACGTTCGATCCACTACCCTAACGCCAATGGGAATATCGCCCTTTTCGTTTGTGTAAAAATCCACATAGATAACACTGCGAATCGACCGAGATCTGCACGAATCAGAGACGACGTTGTAATCTACTCGGTCCACTAGCTAACGCGTGATGGCTCTCGTAACAAGCTCTTACCGAACCATTTCAGAATACCGTGGACGAAGAAAGAAGAAAAATGCTGTCTTTTTTACAGTGTGTGAATGTGGAAGAACACTGGCTCACAAACAACATCATACATCGGAAGTTGAAATACATTGTCCATATTAAATGTCACGCAAGTGTGGAAAGAACACTGTTAAAGGCATGGCTTCTGGAAGAAGGGCAGGGGTCAAACATCATGAACATGGACACGGGAAAATGAAGAAAGGTGAAGTATGAAAATGCATGAGGCTGTTGACACTCGGGGCGTGAAAATGCACGAGGCACGGAGGTTGGTAGAGGGTTGAGGATCTACTCATGGGAGTGATGCGATGACATTCTGCAAAGGACCTGCTGCATAATGATGACGACGATGGTGACAATGGCGATGAGACAATGAAGTCTGACTGAATGAATTATCAGTCGTTACAATGGAAACATTCGGATAAGTAGCTACCAAAAATATGTCAGCATGCCAAACATACATAGTTGCCCATTAATCAAGACGGAAATGGTACAGTCGTTGTTCGCTGATAGTTTTATAACTGAGGAGAGCAGAACACCATTGGGCATGGCCAAGTTCGATGATTGTAATCAACACTGAATTGAGATCAAGTGAAATCTCTTTAATAGCTATGACGGGTTTCATTGTTCACAACAGTGTATTCACTTAGCGAATTTAAACACATACCTATTTTATCGATGGTCACTGCCCAACACACGTTAGCTTTAATGGCTTGTCAGAATTCTTACACCAGTGCAATAATCATTCGACTCATAGAGATGTTTCCAAGGCACCAGGGCCGGGTTATATACTGGCCAAGACTTATTGACGTGTCCTCGTCGAGCGTCCTGGGTCCTGGCTAAAGTCAGTAGGATCGCTGATTCCTCCGAAGTCGGAGAGTATCTGCCTGTACGGCGAGGAAACACCAGTCTGCACACCAATAAGCCAGACATGGGACAACGGATATTCACGCAAACCTCAGGTCCTGTATGACATCACACTGATGTTGGACAACAGGATGCCTTCATCCGACATACAGGACTTCGCGCTGGAGCTCAAGCCAACAAACACAGCAAGCAAGCATTAATACTAAAAGATTCATTTAAGCTGGTCGAAAAACTGAACACCTTATATCTTTACCAAAAAAAACAACAAACGAAACAAAAGCACACAGCTGTAATGGACATTTCCTCTTTTCACTAACGCTCTCCTTGGTGAAACAATAAAGATAATCTGTTATCACATACAAGTGAGGACACTAAACTTAAGACTACCAGCACCAAACTTGAGAAAGTACCATTGCTGTGTACATCTAATATTAAATTCAAGTGTTAGAATGCTAAAGACTTCCGCTCTACACACTCGCGCATTATCATGTAGATCATATGTCAGCTATATTTGTTCACATAACACGACATATAATCATCCAGTGTGCACCTGACGAGATGCAGCGAAATATGCCAGGCGAGAAATAGTGCAATATTTTATTGATGGTTTCAATGTTTATTTGCCTATTGATCTATTGCGTGCTGTGACTTAGGGGACAATGAAACTACGCTTCACAAATCCCCGACATACCGAGTTGTGGGGTCGAAATCAATAGCGAGCGATTTGGAATCAGACCGGTTTGCGTTGATTTAGATGGTATCTTCTTCTTTTCTTTCATCCGGAGTGTTTTTTCAGATGTGATTGCGGTGTGTCTGTTATGCGCCCTTGGGCCGAAACCCGTAGGCCAACACATCGACTTTAGCGTGCTTTTTTGACCAGGTAGCATTCCTGGGAGACTTTCACTTTTGTAGTGCCATCTGCAACCATGCTGGCCAAGGTTGAACGGTCGAGGACAACGGTCATCCCTCAAAGGAAGGCAGGGACAGTCCATAGCATTTTCCGTCATCCAAGGTTGCTTCCATAGTTGCAGGGCCGACACATAACGCCCTGGATCTGGGCTCACCGAGGGAGATCGTCACGTCCTGCTCATGGCTGCTTTAAATCCTCACTTCAATATATTGGTCATTTCGTTTCCCCGGGTCATTCCCGCACAAACCAGACAGGTTTGCAGACGGTATCCACTCAGCGAGTTTTCGGACATGTGCTTGTCGTTGCGCCCATCAGAGCTTTTCCAGGCACAACAGACATTCGGAAAACTACCCAGTCAGAGCTGTTCCGAACAAGAGCGGCATTCGGAAACTAGGTAGTCAGAGCTGTTCCTAGCACGGGAGACATTCGGACGAGACATTTCACTCGGACGTAATTGCGTAGTGTCAATTTTTAGTTTGCCACCCGTAGGACGACACTTCCGACTTCAGCGGGCATTTTTTTAATGAGGTTATCCTTCCTCTGGTTTCGAGGCACGTTGGACTGTTGTGATGTCGCTAACATCTCAGCTGGTCAAGATAGAACGATGAACGACATCGTGGTCGGCCCTCAAGGGAAGGCAGGGGCAGACCATGAGCATTCCCTCGCTATCCAAGGAGGCTTCCATAATTGCAGAGCCGGCACATATTGCTCTGTGACTGGGCTCACCCGAGGAGTTGCCACGTCCTGCTCATGGCTGCTTTAGTTCCTCACTTCCATGTGTTGAGCAACTCGTTTGCCACTGATCCCTCTAGCACACACCAGGGACGGTCAGACTGCAAGCGACACCAACTCGGTAAGCTTTTGCTTGACTTCGGACCACGCAATAGGTTCGCTCGCCGTGCGTTCCATTTTGCGTCATTGGGACGTTCTTCCACTTTTGTCTACACTCTCTATGAGTTAGATACAGTTTTCGCAGCCGTTTTCTTCGACTGGGGCACTTTTTTGACTTTTTGTACTCGCTCACGAGGTAGGCTACTTGTGCTGCCGGCTCAGCACCTTACCTTCGTGCAACGTGAACGAGAAACGGCCTGGCCCTCTCATCCGGGAATCTCTCATATCCCCCAGCTGAGAGCCTTCGAACTTCTATCAGACCTGAGCATGTGGATCGTGTCATCTAAGGAACCTCGACTGATTTAATGAGCCATTCGCGGTTTCACCGTGAGACAGTGTGAACTTAGACATGCATGGCTTAATCTTTGAGACAAGCATATGACTACTGGCAGGATCAACCAGATATCTATCGGACAGACGGACTATTCACGCACACGCAAGCCAAGAGTAGCATCGCTAAAGCGCGCCCTCCCGGTACAAGGTGATACATGCAAAACCACTGGACGCCTACCGACGAGCTTTCAAGCTACGCCGGCAGGACTGACCGAAAAAAAAAGCTATACCAGCTTACTGACTGCAGGCCCACTACTCATCGAGAGAGAGAGTGGGCGCTTATCGAGACTTTGTCGAACGGTCGTACAAATTTGCTCTTTTGCCCCTCAAACCACGACCCTGGCTGCACGATGCGGTTACATTCTTGAAACGCCTGCCTCGCTAACTTACGTTGGCTGGGAAGATCCCATTTTGGTGCACCTCACACAGCCATCCGAGACAACGAACGCTAGACGCGATTTTGATGGTATGAGACGTCGGCCTTCAGAAACCAATGGCAAGTTACTTCTTCAGCTCTTTATCTCTCATTGGAGCACAATCTTCCAGCCTACCCATGCCAAGCCTTCTGCTATCTTCTGCAACTCCATCAAATTCTCCCAATATTATTCATCTCCCCCTGTAATTTACGTGACCGGGTATATTTAGGTCTTCCGCATCAGTGGCAAACAACTGAACTAAAATTGCCTAGTAGTCACAAACAGCTAACAAATGCTGGGGTTGATTGCAACGTCCTGTAACGGCCACGGCAAATAACTTCGTATCCCAGCTATTGCGTGTACGTGAAGGAACCAGAAAACCGACCAACCGCCCGCCGCCCAAGCTATAAAACAATGTTGATTGTGTTAATCACAAATATTGAACCGCGCCGGTGGTCGTTAACAGTTGTCCCCCGAGGACGCACGGATGGGCCCAGCGCTGGCCATCCTTCGGTGAACGCACTGGGCTGGGCTAAATTCCACCTGCCGTGGGCGAGCAGTCCTGTCCACAATTGGAAATGAGAGGCACACAATGGAATGCCACAAAAAGAGTATTTATGTTTGTGAGCTCTAGATTATTCCACGCAGTGACGTTTTCACCCTGAGCTCTTGTTTCCGTCAGCTGTTTTGTGAGCGCGTAGTGATAACTTTCATTGGCTTGTTATAGGAACGGTACTTTTGTGCGTGTTCGTATTCCATTGAGTTTTCCCGGAGGAAATATAACTTCTAAGGATTGTTTTGTAAATGTGCTAGGTGTTATGTATAACTGTAAAAACAGTCATCTAATACCGCATTTGGAGCGTGAAGTCTTAGACTTTCACATACTCTATTACGAGTTGAGGTGACAATCTATCTTTCTCATTCGTTACTTTTCCTGCTCAGAAAATTACTGTAATATAATAGCATAGTGTGTAAATTAATTAACAATTTGTCTCGAAGCAGTTTTCTGCTATGGGTCTGTCATGTGATGGGGCTATCACAATATGTAGGACCCAGCGCATGGAGGCATAAGTGATCAGTCTCTCGCAGGCGTCGATCCCGCGTCCGGCCAGGCTCATGACATTCTCCGCGCAGACTCTTACCAACTTCGTCAACGTACACGCTCGTATAGTTTATAATTTAAAAAGTTAGTTGCAGATCCTTTACAGCACGTCGTAGTCAACCCCAGCATTTTTGTTTGGCTGTTTGTGATCTCTTGGCGAGTTTGCGTCCAGTAGTTTGCCATTGCTTTCTGAACGACCAGCACCAATACTATATTTAGTAAAAAACCAAACGTAAGGCGGTCTGCTGCCAAATCGCCCGCAGCTGTGTTTCGAACGCGGTATGCGGGATTACGAACTGCGTCCGTAAGTCCTTAGCCAAGGAGCCGGCTCTTATAGTATATAACAGTACATAATAACCAAGGCGTCTGTGAAGTGATGTCCTGTTTATATAGCTTCCGGTCTGCGTGCACACCACTCGTGTTGACGGTACCAGAAGTACAAGGCCCTTCTACATACACACACGGCGCATGTGGTATATAATGATGGCACGGTATTTTCTTATAGACCAAACAACGGTCGCTGGGTGAAGTGATCAGTGCCACACCGACCGCCTTGCTTCCCCAAACATTTCTTGGTTCCCATTGTTTTAAAGTTGGGTTTACTCGGAAGTGCAGGTCAATGTTAAGATTCTGCCTCGACAGGGTCGTGGGGTAGATTTTCTCAGTATGATGCAAGTCTTCGAAATGCCGCTCCTTAATGATGCAAGCCTTCTTCTTTCGTTCGCTTGAAATATGTCATAACTGCAATGTTGTCTCTTGTATGAATTTAACTGTTTTATTTAGTTCACACAGCAGTCCATAGATTTTATCTTCCACTGTTGTCTCTCTAGGCCAGAAGGTTAGCCTAGATATGTTATATTTTGGGCAGGCTTGGAGTATGTGCTCTGCTGTCTGCGACGCCAAACCACATGTGCACATGGCTGATTCACCAGTCTTAAATTGTGTATACATGTGGTTGCGTAATCTGTTGTGTCCTGTTCTGAGGCGCAGAATAATGACTTGTTCTGGTCTGTCCATAATGTGGTAGTCATCTTGAGCAGGTTTTGGTGGCTATGCAAGTCTAAGAAATGGCGCCCCTCCTTCGCTGCTTATGCCGTCTCCTTACGGTGCCGCCTGATGCGGCCGCCTCTCTGTATTATACAATATAAAATGACACAAAGTAGTGCAGCTTTACATAACAGAGTTACTGCACTACTTTGTGTCATTTTATATTGTTTAAACTTTCACAGCTTTACCGCAGTTCCACCAAATTTTATGCATACTTTTCTCTGTATTATAGCACGGCACGGCCCTGTGCCACGATGTGGATTCGAATGTATGGCCACGGGGCCGGCAGGCGAGCGTCTAGCCACTACGCTAGCGCGTGTGTTGATCCCATGTGCTGATCCTCAGGGATGATCCCATGTGTTGATCCAACGTGCTGATCCCATGTGTTGATCCCACGTGCTGATCCCATGTGTTGATCCCATGTGTTGATTCCCATGTGTTGATCCCCTGTGTTGATTCCCATGTGTTTAGTCCCATGTGTTGATCCCCTATGTTGATCCCATGTGATGATTCTATGTGCTGATCCTATGTGTTGATCCCATGTGCTGATCCCACGTGGTGATCCCATGTGTTGATCCGTGACCACATTTAGCGCACTGCCGTCACGACACTTCTATACCCAGGAGTGGAGAGGTTATTTCCCCTATAGCACCGTTCTGGGGTCGACCTACATTCATGAAACCGGCACCAGCGACCACCCTGAGAGCAGGAACCCGTAAAGCTCGTGCATGCAGCTTGTTTACTGCAGTATTTTTCGAGTTTCCTTTAGTGTTATAGTGGGCGCCTAATTTCTTCTTCCGTCTGTTATAAGCCAAAACCAACCAACTGACGCCAAGCCCTCCGATATTATACAATCTCTGGCAGTTCTCTGCATGTCTTCCCTGTATTATTCATCTCTCTCATTTTCTTCTTCATGTGTTTTTAGGTCTCTATTTCTTTCATAATCATCATGTGCCATGCCGATAAGCGCGGGCGATAATGTTTCGCCATCCCACACGATCACCCAAATCGCGGATCTTTGTATGACTGTATCCGCAACTGTCTGTCTAGTCGCTTGTCTTGTCTTTGTATGACTGTATCCGCAACTGTCTGTCTAGTCGCTTGTCTTGTCTTTGTATGACTGTATCCACCACTGTCTGTCTAGTCGCTTGTCTTGTCTTTGTATGACTGTATCCACCACTGTCTGTCTAGTCGCTTGTCTTGTCTTTGTATGACTGTATCCACCACTGTCTGTCTAGTCGCTTGTCTTGTCTTTGAATGACTGTATCCACCACTGTCTGTCTAGTCGCTTGTCTTGTCTTTGTATGACTGTATCCACCACTGTCTGTCTAGTCGCTTGTCTTGTCTTTGTATGACTGTATCCACCACTGTCTGTCTAGTCGCTTGTCTTGTCTTTGTATGACTGTATCCACCACTGTCTGTCTAGTCGCTTGTCTTGTCTTTGTATGACTGTATCCGCAACTGTCTGTCTAGTCGCTTGTCTTGTCTTTGTATGACTGTATCCGCAACTGTCTGTCTAGTCGCTTGTCTTGTCTTTGTATGACTGTATCCCCCACTGTCTGTCTAGTCGCTTGTCTTGTCTTTGTATGACTGTATCCACAACTGTCTGTCTAGTCGCTTGTCTTGTCTTTGTATGACTGTATCCACCACTGTCTGTCTAGTCGCTTGTCTTGTCTTTGTAATGACTGTATCCACCACTGTCTGTCTAGTCGCATTGTCTTGTCTTTGTATGACTGTATCCACCACTGTCTGTCTAGTCGCTTGTCTTGTCTTTGTATGACTGTATCCACCACTGTCTGTCTAGTCGCTTGTCTTGTCTTTGAATGACTGTATCCGCAACTGTCTGTTCTCTGTGGTCTCATTTTGTTTGTTACTCCCTATCCATGTCAGATTCGTCTATATCTGCCTTTACATATCTCTGTCTCATCCTGTCTGTGCCGGTCTGAAATGTTTCTTTGTCTGTCTATCTTTGCCTTTCTGTCATCTCTGCCTGTCTGTCTAGTTATCTGAGCATACACGTGTCTAGTTGTCTATCTATGGTCTTGCATGTATGATTGCCAGTCACCAAATATAAATCTGTCTCCAACTCTGTCCATCTGTACGTCCATATGTATGCCCGCCTGTCTGCTCCCATTCCATTCTTCTACAATCCAACCCCCTCTTATATATTCATATCTAGGTATCGCTAGTAATCGGCGCAGCGTTTTCTCCAGGCCTGCATGTTAGCTATCGTACTCACATTGGAATCTTAAAAGCAAGCAGGCAGTCTCCGTGACGGAGTGGGTACGCCGTTTTCCTGACGCTTCGAAAGCTGTGGATTCGATTCCGGCTTATGTCATTTTGTTCACAAGTAGTTTTCTCGGGAGTCTTCGCTGGAGCTACGGAGTTCATGCGTAGTGCGACGACCTCGACAGGCCACCCTGCGGAAAGAGATCGAACCAGATAACGTAAACTCCGGCGCAATTGAAGTCGAGCACGTTGCCCTTTAACCCGTTTTAAAAGCCAGCAATTAGCACTGCTAATTGATCGTTGTCTGACCCAGTGATGCATATTTCTACCACATCCCTGGCTGTTAACTTTGAGTGAACACTGGCTACAGAATGGGAGATCATCTGAAGCAGTAGAACTCCCTAGAGACTGTGTGTGGGATGACGATTGGACCCTTTTGAATTTAATTGCCAGCTTTCTCCATGACAGTGACTCTCAACTTTGCCGGCCCTGGGCAGCACACACATAAAAATGTCGTTCCTTCACTTTCGAAACTTGACCTTAAGCTCAACATAATACTAATCTATTGTATCATTCGAAATTTGACTCGTAAGTTCAAAATAGTACTAATCTATTGTATAATTCGAAACTTGACTTATACGACTTGTTCTGTATCTTTATTTCTTCAGTGCGGCTTTTAGAGGTGGGTGGTACCAGGGCATTATTGTAAGTTGGCCGAAACCATTTATCTCTTATTCTTTATTGAATTGCATGACTGGTTTCCCAGTTCATAGTTTCTTTTTTTAATGTTATTTTTTTTTAATTAGACAGTAAAACGTTTTATGAACTTGTTAAAACTGCAGTAGTAGTTATTTTAAAAAAAAAATACTTACAGCTGATTACTTAAGAGTCTAAACAACATTCTTGGGTTAATACAGCTTTAAAAGAAAACCAGAATATTGCCGTTAATTTTAATTTACATAAGGATGATAGTCTATGAATAAAATCTTGGGTTAATACAGCTTTAAAAGAAAACCAGAATATTGCCGTTAATTTTAATTTACATAAGGATGATACTCTATGAATAAAATCTTGGGTTGATACAGCTTTAAAAGAAAACCAGAATATTGCCGTTAATTTTATTTACATAACGATGATAGTCTATGAATAAACTCGTCTTGGCGATTTCTAGGGCAGGCCTTCGATACACAAGGAAGTGCTTGAAGGGCTGTTTCCAGCCTTCAGCAGAGTAAATTTGTCTAGAAAATCAACTTGCAGTTGATCGCAACGTCTCGCAATGAACGTACACAGTTTAAGTCTATTTTATGTCATCCGTTTATTTTCATATGCCATTTATGATTTCTCCACACAGTTGAAACTGCCGGCTCACAAAGATTGGATTCGTACACAAATTGAGACGCTAGATGTGTAGCTCTTTCTGATACCTTTGTGTAGTAACCGCACATCAAAGACAAACATGTAGTGTTTTTCCCCCACTCGCTTGCTTGCTTTAAATTTAAGCGTAGTCCATAAACGTGCTACTTCTTCTAGTGTACTGGATTAATTTTTGCTTGTGTATTAGCTTTCCCTGTTACCAGTGTCCCTCGCCATCAGGCGAACTCATGCTAACTTCTGAGATACTTGTAAGTTACGTCCGCAGATCATGGACGAGAAGTCAACATTTTAGTGCAACAGACCGGTGTAGGGGTTGAACCCGCTACCTCGGCATCACCACATCGGAAGCTTAAGAACGAGCGCTCTTATATATTCGTCCATGCTGACTTTTGTTATGTAGTCGATGTCTTATCAAACATATCAGTTGTTCTCGAATCGTTTTTCAGTTCAAGAAATTCATCTTGACTATCATAAGGAAGTGTATACACTGATTATTTAAACAGATTTCTCATATAACATAATTTAACATAACCGATTTGCAGGAGGTGGACAACTGCAACACACTCAAACACAGTCACCGTTGAGACAGTGCCTTTGTTGCGGGTGGACAGAAAAGTGTCTACACTAATCTCACTCCGATAGAGACACGCCGTTTCTGGGCAGAGGCAACCAGAACACCAATTCATGGGATTAAGTCATTCAGCGGATTTACAACCAAAAGGCACACGATGTCAACGTGGGCCCTTTTCCTTGACTTTACGTCCACGCCGTTTTGCATTGTATTCCTAATGTTTCCCTGTTCCTTAAGACTTCATGAGGAATGGCTGGCTGAGCGGCTAGAACGGAAATTTCCCTTCGTGAGACACGGGTTTGAACCCTCGGTAAAGTGTCGAAGTTTTCTGTCGGCGAGGGGAGAGGGGGAGAACAAATCCCTAACCTGCATAAGTCAGCGGCTAATGCACTAGCTCGGTGGCCCTCTAGACCCCAGTGTCGTACACCGCCAGGTATTATAGGCAGTAGATGATAGTGACAATGACACAGGGGGTCATCGCTGTAACGTCGGAGTCCGTACAGTGCGAGGCCTTTGGCAGGCCAATCTGCGTGAAGGAACTTACCCATATGGGATTAAACCAAGTGCAATGAAGCTGATCCTCTCGCCGTTATATCCCCCTCCTCCGTTTATTATTTGGTTAGTATGTTAGTCTCCTGGCATGGTCTTCTTCTGCCTTCCGTTTCCCTCAGCCACATCACACCAAGCCCTTTGTTGACTCGTTCATGATAGGTTGGGGAATTTCAGCTACAAGTTTCTATGTGACGGGATAGCCGACCTCACACTGACCTTCTGTAGCCACCTTTTAAGAAATCCACAGTGGGTTATTGTTAATTGTGGTTTCTTGTTTCCCTTATTTATATCAGGTCTTAGTCAGACATGACTGAGCTACCGTATAACAGTAGACGGTACTACCTGCTTTCTGTTAGCGTCGAACGTTAGGCGGCGCTTACCAAACCCGACACCCCACATTGTGCCAATGGCTTCGGGCGGATGTGCATAATTTGGAGGGTACACGCCTTACCCTGGTGCGAGGAAATGCAACCTAAAGACAAAATGTCATGGCAGGGCAGACCAGGCCCTAAGCCTTGGTTGGCAACTGGTCTAGGATGGAAGCTCAGACTGGCGGACATTTACAGCATTGCTTTGCTGATCCGGCTGCTTCCACAGCTTGTCTGGTTCCAGATGTATTGAACTTCCTCTGGAGTAAACTAGGCAGGCTTAGACATTGGTCATGCTGCAAGGGCAACTCAAGGTCTCTACAATTCAGCCCAGGCTGTGTGCTATGGAGAGGTTTAACTCCATCCCTAATCTCCGGCATGGGCTGTAGTTATTCCTGTTTAGAAGCACAGTGTAACAATCGTCTGTCAAGACGGCAAGGTGTCAGTCATTGTAACGTCCCTCTCGTGCCCTGGTAACACACTGGTGATTACCTGACTCCATTACCCAGAAATCCCATCCAATTTAATTCAGTGTGGATTCGGCAGTAATGTTAAACTAGGGTCGTTCGTGACAGTGAGTTTATTTGATCTATTCCCGTTCCTGGTTTCGGCATCACGGAACTCTAGCAGCGGGTCTCAGTTCTATACATCATGAAAACCCAACACAGTGACATATTTGTTATGATATACTTTGTTTTACAAGGTAGCCGTACTGGTGTAGAGGTCTGTATACTTGCTCACCAACACGGTGATCCTGACTCCATCCCCAGTAACGGCGGGGTTGGGTTTGCTCCTACCAGTACCTCTCTGGATCGACCCAGATTTTTAACGTAGGTGCAAAGATTTTTTTTTTCTAAAAAAAAAGAAAAGAAAATTAAATAAATAAAATTAGACAGGTGTTATGCTAATCAAGCCTGACCCATGTGTTTTGTTTGCTCACCGAGAATACATATGACCTTATAAAGACCTTGTACACAGTCTTGTAGAAGGCCTGATATAAGACCTTATACCAGACTTTACTCTCATCTCATCATCTCATCATGTTACTCTTGTACCTGGCGGTGTCGAGGTGAAGTATAACCATCGGAGAGTGCCCGCTTATGGGCTTCATGTATCGATATTCCCATGGAACGTATTCATGACCTTCTACATAACCTCCCACCCTCTCTTCTGTTAATAAACAAACGCGCTCTCTTCTCCTCTTTAACCAGTGTTTGCCATGTAATGGACAAAAAGACTGTCTTATCCTCTTTAACTGTTTTTCTTGTGTTATTGACAAACACTCTTGGATCTTAGGTTATGAAATGTGGTGGTTGTCCTCTGACTTTCACGTAATTTGTTGTTGGATGGTTGTTGATCTCAAGGACGCCACTGTAGCCAGAGGATCTCCATGTAGAGACATTGGCTAATGTTGTCTGACAATATGACCACCGCCAGGAAGGTATCCACTGGCCATCTGCCAGTCTTAACAGATGACAAGAAAACTATAGCAGTCAAGGAAACTACATACACGAATTACATTGTATACATACTACTTTAATGACATTTTATTATTACATAAGTTCGGGAGTGCATTTTCAGGAGACTCTTGGGGGTCGACGCTGGAGCTACAGAGTTCGCGCTTTGTGCAGCGCTTTCGGCGGGTCATCCTGCGGAAAGATACTGAGCCGTGTGAGAAAACACGGGTCAATGAAGTCTTTCTGGTGACTGCCGATTCCATCGACGATGAACTGTAGTTTTCGTGGAAGACTTTTGTGTTGGCATTCTACCGGCGGCATTATGCACAGTGTGCGGGCTGTTGGCTTGCCGAGACTCCTGTCTTTTCCACTTTTCATATTCGACAGTGAGGAGCATTTTGTGTGATATTCACTAGCATAGGAACGGAGCATAATGGGGACGACCCGTTGATAGATGGACGGACGGACGGGCGGACGGGGCGGACGGGCTGACGGGGAGACGGGGAGAGAGAGGGATGGAGAGAGAGGGATGGAGAGAGAGCGATGGAGACTGAGAGTGTCAATAAGAGAGAGATAAAGAGTGGGAGAAAAAGTTAGAAAGAGACAAAAAGGGTTTTAGGGAACGTGAGAGTGAGACAGTGCGACAGAGACTAAGAGATCACGAGAGTGAGAAACTGTGGGATTAGGAGAGAGAGAGAGAGAGAGAGAGAGAGAGAGAGAGAGAGAGAGAGAGAGAGAGAGAGAGAGAGAGAGAGACCGAGAGTGAGAGAGAAAATGAGAAACCTGACAGTGAGAGAGATAATGAGAGTCAGTATGAGAGACGGTGTTAGCGAGAGAGTCACAGAGAGCGACAGAAGGAAGAGAGAGAGAGTGACAGTGAAACAGAAAGTGAGAGGATAAAGAGAGAGAGAGAGAGAGAGAGAGAGAGAGAGAGAGAGAGAGAGAGAGAGAGAGTTGAGAGTGGATGAGTGACTGTGAGCGAAAGAGAGAGAAAGAGAGATAGACAGACAGGCAGACAGTGAGATCTATAGATAAAACTATGTGAGGATAAAATTCCAAGTTTAAGATCAAAGAGTACGCCCCAAGAAACAAGATCAGTCGTGTTCCCACTACCCCTAACCCGTTCTATCCTCAGAAGAGAAGTTATAATTGGGGCCCATCCCAGCCTCGGATTACTAATCCTGTGACAGATTCAACCGCATTTCGGATAGTAATTTGAAAGGGATTGTTGCCCATGGGAGGTAATGGCTTCTCGATAAACGAGATCACACAAGCACTTAAGAATTTAGTATAGGAGTCCAATCTGACGCTGAACTGGAGTTATTAGCCCAGAACAGAATACTACTGGAATGACTGGAACGGACTCTTTTAATACCAGCTTTTGGATTGGCTTTAACTATCCTGCTGAGGGATGATGATGATGTTTATGTGGTTGGTGTCCCTTGTCTGTCTCTGTCCTAAGCAGATGCTTATTTAACTTAATTATTAACTTAATGTGCCCCTGGTACCAGTGTGTGGCAGCGGGCGTGGTAGGGAAGGTGATTGTCAACTGTACTGATAATGTCAAAATCAGTGAACAAGTCCTTCAAGAAACAAATGAAGATCGTAAACTGATTAGAAACACTAGACGTAGACTGTCGTAGACAGTCAACATTTTTGGACATGTTATGAGAAGAGATGAATTGGAGAACTTGGTGACAACTGACAAGATCGAAGGGAAGAGACCAAGGGGAAGACCGAGAAGTAAATACCTGGATGGCTTGGCCACATGGCATGGTCGCGACAAAAACACGGAGCTGATCCACGACTCTGGTTATCGAGTGAGATGGCAGAACATGACTGCCCACGCTTATCAGCATGGCACATGATGGATGGACTGATAAGGTCATGGCGAAGGTTGGGCGCGAGTTCGACGCCTTGGCTCGACCCTGCAAGGGTCACAAATTGGGCACACAGGCCCGTCTTACATTCGGCGCTTGCAATCACTCACCTATAGAGTACATCAGTTATCTATTGTGCATGTTACATTCATATAGGGAAAAACACATTAAATGAAAGTGTGAACATAAACAAAGCATATTATAATAAACATACATGCATACCTGCGTGTATACTTAAATCATATACTCAAACTCTCAAAGTTATGCACCCACTCAATAACACACACATACAGACTCCCTCGCATACACACATACTCACAATCACAAACTCACTAATACAAGTTTACTTATACATACATACTCTCTCTCTCTCTCTCTCTCTCTCTCTCTCTCTCTCTCTCTCTCTCTCTCTCTCTCTCTCTCTCTCTCTCTCTCTCTCTCTCCATCTCGTAACAATGTATTATGTATTGATTGTGTTTACAACATTCATTTGACAATGTTGTTTTTTTCCCTATGTGAATGTAACATGCACAATCATGAACGAAAGATGAGTGATTGGAAGGGCCGAATGTAAGACAGACCTGTGTGCCCAATTTGTGACCCTTCGAAAATAAAGTTCGTTCGTTCGTTTGTTCGCTCTCCCTCTCTCTCCCTCTCCCCCTCTCTCTCACTCTCTCTTACGCCCA
This sequence comes from Cepaea nemoralis, assembly GCA_014155875.1. Classification (NCBI taxonomy): domain Eukaryota; kingdom Metazoa; phylum Mollusca; class Gastropoda; order Stylommatophora; family Helicidae; genus Cepaea; species Cepaea nemoralis. The sequence goes on from JACEFZ010021680.1 coordinate 70,059, forward strand.
TATATGAGGGAAATATTAGCCACCTGTTCCTCAATGCTTCCAAAATATGATCATAGTGTCCCATAGTACATTCTGGGAACCGTCCAACTAAATCATGGCTTGATGTCACGTGACAGGATATGGAGAGGCGTTCTCGCATTGGGTCGAGAGAAATGTTTCAGGTAGTGGCCTCGTTTTCAATTGCTTCCGCTCCTAAAATGAAATTAAGATGATGACTCCTGGGCCAGCTATCATTTGCCCGATCAACCGGGAGTTGGTGGATCGATGCATGACACTAAAGTTTCATTTATGTCGGTCCAAACATTGCCGGCTGCCGTTTGGGCATGGTTGTTTTAGTAACTGTACCCAGCCCAAGCGACGTGATATTTCTATCACACATCTAGCACATATTGGTCTATATAAATGTGGGGCCATCACAGTATATCTAATGCGCCCCAGCACCGTATATCTTTATCGCCCCAGCACCGAATATCTATATCACCCCAGCACCCTATATCTAAATCACCCCAGCACCTTATATCTATATCGCCCCAGCACCTTATGTCTATATCTCCCCGGCACCTTATGTCTATATCACCCCATCACCGTATATCTATATCACCCCATCACCGTATATCTATATCACCCCAGCACCGTATATCTATATCACCCCAACACTGTATATCTATATCACCCCAGCACTGTATATCTATATCACCCCAGCACTGTATATCTATATCACCCCATCACCGTATATCTATATCACCCCAGCACCGTATATCTATATCACCCCAGCACTGTATATCTATATCACCCCAGCACTGTATATCTATATCACCCCAGCACTGTATATCTACATCACCCCAGCACTGTATATCTACATCACCCCAGCACTGTATATCTATATCACCCCAGCACCTTATATATATATATCACCCCAGCACTGTATATTTAATGCACCTCGGAACTGTATATCTACTGCACCCCAGCACCATATATCTACTGCACCCGTCACAGTATTTCTAATGCCCTTCAGCATCGTATATCTAAACCACCCCAGCACTGTATATCTAATGCACCCCAGCATCGTATATCTAAATCCCCCCAACACTGTATGTCTAATGCACCCCGGCACCATAGATCTAAATCCCCCAACATCGTATATCTAATGCATCACATCACCGTATATCTAAATCCTCTCAACACCGTATATCTAATGCACCGTATATCTAAACCCCTCAACACTGTATAACTAATGCACCCCAGCACCATATATCTAGATCACCCCAGCACCATATATCTAGATCGCCCCAGCACCGTATATCCAATCCCTTCTCACCAGCACTGTATATCTAATGCACCTCAGCACCGTATATCTAATGCATCCCAGCACCGTATATCTAATGTACTCGAGCACTGTATATCTAAATCCCCTCAACAACGTATATCTAATGTACCCCAGCACCGTATATCTAATGTACCCCAGCACCGTATATCTAATGCATCCCAGCACCGTATATCTAATGTACCCCAGCACCGTATATCTAATGTACCCCAGCACCGTATATCTATTGTACCTCATCACCGTATATCTAATGCACCTCAGGACCGTCTATCTAATGCACCCCAGCACCGTATATCTAATGCGTCCCAAAACCTATAAAAGGATCTTTTGTCTCGGTAGCCTAGCCATGAGTGCGCATGCCAACCTACACAGTTGTCCGGATTCAATCCACTACATTTGTCCCCCTGACCAATGCAGATCTGGGGGTCGGCTCAGCTTCATTAAAATTGATATAAGATAATTTTCAAAATTTTCTGGCAATTGTTTGGGAAAGGAAGGGAAGCGAAGGGAAGGGATGCATCGAAGAAGTGAACTGGCCACCCGAACTCATGTGTTGTGGCTAGAATATGCGAAGAAGCAACACGTCATACGGAGGATAGCCAATCACACAGGACACGTTAACTGATGCAGACGGAGATTAGCCAATTACACAGGACACGTTAAATGGTACAGACGAAATATAGCCAATCATACAGGACACGTTAACTGATACAGACGAAGAATAGCCAATTACACAGGACACGTTAACTGATGCAGACGGAGAATAGCCAATTACACAGGACACGTTAACAGATACTGACGAAGAATAGCCAATCACAGAGGACACGTTAAATGGTACAGACGAAGAATATCCAATCATACAGGATACGTTAACTGATACAGACGAAGAATAGCCAATCACATAGGACACGTTAACCGATACAGACGAAGAATAGCCAATCACACAGGACACGTTAACTGATACAGACAAAGAATAGCCAATCACACAGGACACGTTAACTGATACCGTTAACTGATACAGACAAAGAATAGCCAATCACACAGGACACGTTAACTGATACAGACGAAGAATAGCCAATCACAGAGGACGCGTTAATTGATACACACTTTGAATAGCCAATCACATAGGGCTGCCAGTTGAGACATCAGATGAATAACCAATCAGATATGTTAATCACGACGGAGAACTGTTCACTGATAGACATGGAGAGGCGATCACTTAACTTTTGAACCTAGTTTTATCCAGTTAGAGGCGGGCACCGCGAGTCATGTTATCCAGCTGGAGTGGGACACCGTACCTAGTTTATCTAGTTCAAGTCGGACACCTTACATCAGTGTTTCCCAACCTTTTTTGTACCATGCCCCACTTAAGCCTTTCTAAAATTCATATTGCCCCCCTCCCCCTCCCCCCCCCCCTCAACATATACATTATTTTTAATATTCAAAAATTGAAATGTTCACTAAAGAAACTTGAATGATAGGTGTTAGGAAGAAATCACTAGGTAATTATTGAGCAAACACAGTAAGTAAATTTTCAAAACATATAATGGAGAACTGAAATTCAAGTACAAAATAATTTTAATGAAAGATTTTTCTATATTATTTTAATTATTAGTAATTATTTATTATTTAAATTTAGTGAGATCCTTGCGCTGATGCAAAGAGATCTTATGTCAGGTTCCAATTTAGTTAACTTCTAGTCTCAGGTCTCCCCGTTTTGTTATATTCAGCCAAATTTCTTCCATTTTTCGAATTTCCCCCCTTATTGAGTCAAATTGCCCCCCTGTGGGGCGTGGGCCCACGTTGGGAAACACTGCCTTACATGGTAGTTGGACACCATACCTGTTGTGTTCAGACGCGGACACTGTACCTCAACGACTCTCAGCACCCTAACATATACACAATTGAAAAACAAAACCTTTCTTTCTTTCTTTCTTTCTTTCTTTCTTTCTTTCTTTCTTTCTTTCTTTTTTTCTGTTTTTCTTTCTTTCTTTCTTCTTCCTGTCGTCTTCCTATCTTCTCTCTGTTTTCTCCCTTCTTTTTCTTTTCTTCTTTCTTTCTTCTCCCTTTCTTCTTCCTGCCTTCTTCCTTTCATTTTTTTTTCTTCTTCTTTTTTCTTCTGTTCTCACTCTCCCTATTCCTTATCTTCTCCCGTGTTTTTCCTTTCTTCTTCCTTCTCCCTGTCTTCACCCTTTCTTCTTCCTTTCTTATTCCCCCTCTCTCTATTTCTCTCTCTCCCCTCCCCCCTCTCTCTCCCTTTCTCTCCCTGTCTTTTCTGTCGATCGATTTTCTATTTTTGAGTTAGTCTCACGCTAACTCTCTGTAACTGACAATATATTGCCACATGTGACCTCCCATTTAGACAGAAGGACGATATATCGCCATACTAGGGTCATCGTGTTATGTGTTTGGTTTCGTCGCATCGTTAGTAACTTTAGAGCTCAGTGAACGGAAATTTACCTGATAATACTTGCTCATCTGACTGTGCACCATGTTTGATCCAAGCTTACTTTTTGTTTGGCACTCAATCAGTTAATTGTCTCTTTTGACCTGCGAGGTCATCATCATCATCAAGTGCCATGCCATCTGGCTTAGACGTTATGTCTCTAAACATATTTCTGTCTTTGGTGTTCTGCATCAATTCTGCTGCTGATATTCTTCCATGCCACCGTCTCAATCCATCCAGCATCTTTTCTCTTGGTATGCCTCTGCCTCCCTTCCCTTCGATCTTTCCAGTTGTCACGATGTTCTCCAATGCATCTCTTCTCATCACATGACCAAAGAAAACTGTTTTTCTCTTTCTTATTGGTATATATAATGTTGTAGTTTCATTAGACTCTTTCAGGCAATCGTCGCTAGTTACTCAGTCAGTCCAAGGAATTTGCAACATTCTTCTTAGGAACCACATCTCTGTTGCTTCCAGGTTCTTCCTAATTTGTTAATTACACTGCCACTCAGCAAAATAGATTCTATATAGCACTTTAGCTCTCTCTCTCTCTCTCTCTCTCTCTCTCTCTCTCTCTCTCTCTCTCTCTCTCTCTCTCTCTCTCTCTCTCATATTCAATGATAGTGACTTATTGCATAAGATACATGCAGTGTGGAATGTTGTAACCCCAAACTTCCCTTAAGGGTCCCGATAACACACGGGCGGGTGGTAAGTCTACTGCAAATTAAACCCTCCACCATCCCCGACCATCCTAATATATTCAAGGCCTCACGGGGTTAGTACAGCCCACTTTGGGAATCGTTGAGCTAAACTATAGAAAGCATTGTGTATGCAAATATTCATAATTGATAATTGAATACAGCAGCCGAAATTCATTACGCACTGAGGCGAAGAATAGAACATGCACATATTAATAGGCTGGAATATCTGGGTGGGCAATTAATCGTGTGCAGCGTTCGAATGGATAATATATAGGGAAATGTTTGATAACAGAAAATTATATTGGAAGAGTTTTTATTGTGGATGTGGGGCGCAGAGGTGTTTCCAAGGCACCAGGGCCGGGTTATATACTGGCCAAGACCTATTGACGCGTCCTCGTCGAGCGTCCTGGGCAACAGGTCCCTTCGGGGTCCTGGCTAAAGTCAGTAGGATCGCCGATTCCTCCGAAGTCGGAGAGTGTCTGCCTGTACGGCGAGGAACCACCAGTCTGCACACCAATAAGCCAGACAGGGGACAACGGATACTCACGCAAACCTCAGGTCCTGTATGACATCACACTGATGTTGGACAACAGGATGCCTTCATCCGACATACAGGACTTCACGTTGGAGCTCAAGCCAACGAACACAAGCAAGCAAGCAAGCAAGCAAGCATTGTGGATGTAAAGATCATCATTATGTGACTTGCCTAACGGCGTAGTCGTTTGTCTGTCCGCAGACCTCGGTTCTTGTTGTTCAGGATTAATTCTATGGATGACATTCCTCAATGTCTTAGACCATCCACGATAATTTCCTTTGGTCTCCTTCTTCTTCCTCAACAGATGCTCTTTCCAACAGTCATGATGTTCCCCGCTGCCTCGTTCCCCAAAACAAAAATAAAAAATGAAACCCTTGTCTCTATCTTAGTGTTATAGGTAATATTTTACTTTTATTAGATTCAGTGCCATGGGGCGATAAATAGTCCTATTTAACTTTCAGTAGCTGCCATGGGGTTATAAATCAAACTATAATTAAAATATCGATGCAGTAGTTTTCTCCATGCAAACCCCTTATACAAGGTATACTTTTAATGATTGTGGACTTTTTGAAAATATTGCTATTCCAAGTTTTGTATTCACCGTGTGTGGATTCATGCAACATATACTGCTATAATGTATCTTATTTTCGGTAAAGTTTCCACATTACAGCTCTGATTCATAAATGGTGTTGGATATATCCACCACGGATTAGTTGGCAAGTATGAATACCTTCTTTTTCCATGTTGTCAAAGACTTTATGCAGTTCGGACGGGTGTAATTATTTTACTGTTGTTGACGATTGAGACCTGAAGTTCTATTATTGTGTGGGGATTGGGGATTGTTTTCGTACTCTTTTCCTTGAAGTGCCGCCCAGAGATAATAATACAGGGGAGTAAGATCCGGAGAGCGTACAGGCCAAATTCCGCGAGAGATTATGTGATTTACAAAAATGTCACCGTTAAGAAACACATTTCCACCAAAATACCCTTTCTTCAATAGTTAACACCATTGTGGCTGAGATCAATTACTAAAACAGCTGCATGTAGCAGTCGTATTCTAAACTAACATTCACATGGCGCTTGAACAATGACGTATTACACAGTAAATACAAAACATGAAACGGCAATATTTTCATGTAGTCCACAATCACTAAAATTCAGCCTGTACAACATGTCTGCTACCGTATTAACAACTTAAGTCAACTGTGACACACCCCTACTTCCCTTTTTTTCCGCCATCCATTTTTGTTTGGTCCAAATCTAGAGTTTGTTTGGCACTGCATCTGATAACCTTTTCCAGCCAATCGTTGTTTGTTACTCTGGCAGTCCAAGGTTTTCTCAACAATCGTCTTAGAAACCTCCCAGCTCCTACATGTTCGCATCCCAAGATTTACGGCACATAATGAGTCAATAGGGAAAATGAAAGGCCTTGAATGTCGACATCTGAAATATATATTATGAATATTGGGACTTGATTTCTTTTTTAAAAACGACATTTGAAATATATGTTAGGAATGTTGACATCTGAAATATCGCTTATTAGCAATTATAGATTTAATAAACAAAACGCATGTAGTATATTGTATTCGACGAACAATAACCGATTGCTCAAATATATCGATACATAATCGATTAGGCAATTCCAACCGTTGCTATGCAAACAGAAGAACTTCCTGTTGGGTACTTCACATTCGAACAATATCCATGACTATGTGCCTAGTATCAAAGTATTATTTGTTTATTCACTTCATATGATATATAGCACTGCTGTATGCATCTGACGAGATGCAGCCAGATATGTCGGACTAGAAATAGTGCAAAATATTAGTTATGCTATCCTCAGGTGTTCTCTGTGTGTCTCTAATGCAACGAATGCTGGAGAGAAAAAGAAAGTCGCCGGCGTGGGAATAAGTAGACAACGATGCAAGTGGGAAGAAAAAAGTCGACGACAGGGGAATAAGAAGTAGACCGCACACATGGAAAGTTAACACCAAGAGATGTTATAAAAACAGTGGAAAGGTTTTTTTTTTTAACAAGAGATGTAAAGCAAGTGGATCGGTTTTACCACATTTGGCTCTGTCTCTTTCTGCATTGTGGAGACGACATCTGATTGGTTGTATATTTAGAGAAAGAGGAATAGAGCATTTGGGGATTCATTGCAGCCAATCTTCAGTGTAAAGACGACATCTTATTGGTTGTATATTCCTTGCATTCCCTGCACCCTCCTTGTAATCCTCTGTAACCCCACGAATGATTATCAGAATGAGGGGTAGGAGGCATCTGGGACGGCCCTGGAGCTGGTGGCATGGAAGACCGTTTCAAATACACCAGTACCGGTGGGAATTACATTTTTTCATCCCGCAGGAAGTCTCACATGGCCTTGTGTAATTACGGCTAGTACAGATATGTCCACGGAATTACTGAACAAATTATTTAGCAGTCTGGGAGACTGAATACATACCATGCATGAATTACCAGAAAACGGGAAATAGAATCGGGGAGCTTCACTAGAACACAATCACATGTAACGAAATGGTCGTTGCCGTCAAAGCCTACGTCAGCATATAAACAACAAACACACACACACAAATACACACCACCACTACTACTACTACTACTACTACTACTACTACTACTACTACTATACTACTACCTAATACTACTACTACTACTACTACTACTACTACTACGCTAGTGCTGCTGCTGCTGCTGCTAGCTGCTACTACTGCTGCTGCTGCTGCTGCGCTTGCTACTACTACTACTACTACTACTACTACTACTACTACTACTACTTACTACTTACTGCTGCTGCTGCTGCTGCTACTACATAGAAAACTCTAGATGAATATATATATATATATATAATATATATATATATATATATATATATATATATATATATATATATATATATATCATATATATATATATATATATATATAGGGGTTAACGTATTTCTCCGTAATCCTTTATATTCTCGCGAGTAACATAACCTGCGTGGGAATCGGTAGTGGTCGCTCAGAATGCAATGGCAAACTACTGAGCGTAATCTTGCCTAGTACCTCAACAGCAGCTGAAAAATGCTGATATTGACTGCAACGTCCTGTAAGGGATATGCAGAATATATATATATATATATGCGCCAATGGCATGTGTATGCCCATACGAGATAATTTGCTATGTTTTTTTTATCGCGTTGCATGGGCATTGTTTACGGCCATCAATATCAAGAATATCAACCTCTATTCAACTTTCTTCTATGTTACATAGACCCAGTTCTAACATTCAACTGTCAATCCTGGACAGTTAGTAAACAGGCGAAAAAATCCCTGGAAGCCTTGAAGATATGGTTTTATAGAAGAATGGCACTGAATCTGCCTATCTCTAACATAATGAAGCATGCCTTTCCTTTCAGAAATGATATGGGTGTACCACTATTTATTTATTGAAAGTGCATATGTATAGTACTTGCCGTAGCAAGCAAATTGAGAATACAGATATGCCTCGTTTAACGTCGGGGTTACGTTCTTGGAAAATGCGACTTTAAGTGAAACGACGTATAGCGAAACACTATATAGCATTTAATTAAATGAAATACAGTGTATTATGTAATGTTTATTTTGATGGTTGTTGGTATTTATTGGCTAAATAGAGGTGGCCGGTCTCCCTGGCGAAGGTGTTATCGACTCTCTCCGTAATCCCGTATATTCACGTAGGGTAACGCAGCTGCGCGAGTTTCGGTAGCAGATCGCGTCGCGGTTGGTATGTGAGCTGGTCGCTCAGAAAGCAATGGCAAACTACTGAGCGTAATCTTGCCAAGACATCAGCAACAGCGGTAAAATGCTGGTGTTGACAGCGATGTCCTGTAAATAGGATATGCGGGGGGGGGGGGGAAATATAGGTGGGTTGGAGGAGGAATGGTAGAGTTATTGGGGCTTAGAGGCATTAAAACCACGACTCGCTCCAAAACTATCATCAGCACTACTAATACTGCTCTCACACGCTTTCTTAGCTAGTTCTTCATAAGGAGACATTGCTTTCTCTTGGATAACCGTCTTGCTTACAGGCATATTCCGTTGGTTCAGGTCTTCAATCCAGACGGCCGATAGTGCTTCCATGTTCTACATAAGAGTACTTCTTGTACGAGTGATTTTGGAAGCACTCAAAGGGGTTACGCTTTTAGCACCCTCTTTAATTTTGTCAGCACCTGCACGAATTGTCCTTAGCGTGGTTGGAGGTAAACCATGGACTTTACCGATATCAACAGCCAGATCGCCAGCCTTAAAACGACGCAACACATCTAACTTCACTCAAGAGTAACACTTTTCCTGCTTCTCTTGCAACCAGATACATTATCACCACTTACTGTGCGCTTTGAACTAATAATTACGGGTGATGACACGATAAAATCCTGGAAAAACGCACTGCACAAAATTTAAAATGGCGGCGTTAACGCAGCATAGCAACACAGGTGACGACGTTATGGCGAAACGTAGCGACGTAAAGTGAAGTTATGTCCAATTGTGATAACGACGTTATAGCGAAACGACGTAAACCAATGCGACGTATAGCGGGGCCTTCCTGTATATATTTAATGGAGATATTGACATAGGGTTATAAAAATACACTCAACAAAAATGTCCCCATCATCTTCCCAAATTATACAGCATTCGTGTAACTAAAACATTGTAAAGATGTTGGAGTGTGTTAGTATATACATGTATGTGTATCTGTGTGGGTGTCCTGTATCTTACACCGTGTATATGTATGAATCCCCAGTGTGTAGTGTAACATAATTAATCGAATCTTTAGGAAATCATAAAACGTTGGATTTTCATTTTTTCGTTTATTTCGATTGAGGTGATGTTTGTGGAAATCATTTCTACTTCTGTACCTTTCCGTCTGTAGTCGTAACGAATTCCAGAGAATAAGGTTTTTGTTATTGTCACAACTTGATACCGCTCCGTCCATCTTTCTTTTGAATACGAGCGTATTTAAAATTAAAATATCCACTTTCTCAACGCATAGAATCTGCACATTTTATAGTTTTCAATTTGAATACGCTCCATGAAAACTCAAGGTGATGTCTTATCTCTGGCCCATTAGTCACGGATATTCATACTGTCTCATTGTTGCCCTAGCACATGGAACTTAATAATTTCAACAGGTCTTCTCTGCTTGACAACTTGGCTACTACTCCCTCCTTTTTAGATTAGCGCTCTGAAGTTCTGGTCAGCGCATTCTAAGATTGCTGCCAAGGGAGGTCCCCTTGCGTTGATTACATATCGCCCCCTATATCCTGACCATGTTTCTTGTGTTTAAAAGTTCTGTTAAGAAATCTCCTTATTCCTCGTCTTCTTCCCTTCATCTTCAAATATCAGGGGTTCTAATATTTCCTCGCAATTTAGTTAATCTTTCTTGTTCTTACCAGACAATGAATCTCTCTCTCTCTCTCTCTCTCTCTCTCTCTCTCTCTCCTCTCTCTCTCTCTCTCTCTCTCTCTCTCTCTCTCTCTCTCTCTCTCTCTCTCTCTCTCACTCTCACTCACTCACACACACACACACACACACACACACAAAGAGAAGTAGACAGTGAGCTTTATTAGAACACGATTATAAGTAACAGAATGGACGTTGCGGCTAAAGCCTTCGTCAGCACAGAATAAACAAACACAAACCCACACACAACTACATGAAAAACACTACATGAAAATATAAGTACAAAAGTTACTTAAGTATATCCTTGTTGTGGACTGGATACGTCTTTCAAATGATCAGCATGTATGCTTACAACGAAACTCGCCTGGTCTTAATAGGAGCCCCTGGCGTTTCTGAATGGCGATGAATCAATTTGAACTCCAGCGATTACGTGCTCCAAGTCGATTCAAAACAGCAGTAGTTCAAGGTGGTAATTTTCTGCGCGTGATTTTTAGATCGGGACTTTGGGTCATTCCGTTACATCGGGTGAAGTTGGCACCTGTAGAGGTGTGAACATTATAATAATAATGTTAGTGTCAGTTTTTGGGGAACATATTTAGCAGAGAATAAACGACGCCATTGACAGAAAGCTAAAATACGAACAGCAGGCTTCCTACCATACAGATCGTGCATTGACCAATTAGCCACATTACGTACACTAATAGAGCAAATCATTGAGATGAATTCATGTTATATTGAATTTGTCGATTATGAAAGGTCTTTGACGGTATTGATATGAAATCTCTCTGGACATTGATTAGTGCTAAGGGATCCCACATAATATCATCAGCTCAACCATGACAACATATGGGGTAAACTATCCAGGAAACGGTTGTCAAGGCAACCATTGATTAGATTGCTTTCATCAGAAACTATCACGGCAACGGTTGTATAGATAGACATTCGATTAGATCGCTTTCGGCAGAAACTATCCGAGCAATGGTTGTTTAGATAGACAGTTGATTAGATGGCTTTCGGCAGAAACTATCCTAGCAATGGTTGTTTAGATAGATAATTGATTAGATCGCTTTCTGCAAAAACTATCCTTGAAATAGTTGTTTAGATAGACAATTGATTAGATCGCTTTCGGCAGAAATTATCCCAACAGTGGTTGTTTAGATAGACAATTGATTAGATCGCTTTCGGCAAAAACTATCCGAGCAATGGTTGTTTAGATATACAGTTGATTAGATGGCTTTCGGCAGAAACTATCCTAGCAATGGTTGTTTAGATAGATAATTGATTAGATCGCTTACTGCAAAAACTATCCTTGCTATGGTTGTTTAGATAGACAATTGATTAGATCGCTTTCGGCAGAAATTATCCCAACAGTGGTTGTTTAGATAGACAATTGATTAGATCACTTTCGGCAAAAACTATCCGAGCAATGGTTGTTTAGATAGACAGTTGATTAGATGGCTTTCGGCAGAAACTATCCTAGCAATGGTTGTTTAGACAGACAATTGATTAGATCGCTTTCTGCAAACACTATCCTTGCAATGGTTGTTTAGATAGACAATTGATTAGATCGCTTTCGGCAGAAATTATCCCAACAGTGGTTGTTTAGATAGACAATTGATTAGATCGCTTTCGGCAAAAACTATCCTTGCAATGGTTGTTGAGATAGACAATTGATTAGATCAATTTCGGCAGAAACTATCCTAGCAATGGTTGTTTATATAGACAATTGATTAGATCGCTTTCTGCAGAAACTATCCTAGCAATGGTTGTTTAGATAGACAATTGATTAGATCGCTTTCGGCAGAAACTATCCTAGTAATGGTTGTTTAGACAGACAATTGATTTAGATCGCTTTCTGCAGAAACTATCCTAGCAATGGTTGTTTAGATAGACAATTGATTAGATCAATTTTGGCAGAAACTATCCCAGCAATGGTTGTTTAGATAGACAATTGATTAGATCAATTTCGACAGAAACTATTCAATGAATAAAAACTCCGCCGCGGAGCAAACACAACAGAGGTCTGCTGATCGTCAGAAGGGGTTTCCCTTTCCCAGAATATTTCAGCCTTTTACTAATTTGACACTCTCTAGGGGTCGGTCCGCCCTAGTCATGACTCCGGGAGTCTTTCTCCTGCCGTACTTTCGAGACGTTCGATCTTTGCATTGTCCTTGCATTATCTTGCGTTGTTATGTGCTTGTCCAAAACCTGCGAAAAATGTCTACTCCCAAGCCAACCCTCCCTCAGGGATGAGAGCTTTATGCACCCGGTGCTTCATGCCCTCACACAACTCCTAGCACCTATGGCCGTGGGAAGCCAGCTTCTTCCATTGCTATTACCTGTGTAGCCTACTGCACTGCTTGTTTAACCAAATTTCTTTTGTCATCACACATTTATCTCTTATTTCTTTATATATCTTATCATATCTATGTATCTTATCATTTGTCATTTTTTCTCTGTTTTTTGTGTTTTGTCCATCAACTTTCAGATTTCTTCAGTCATCAGTTTTTTTTTAATAGCTTTTTGGCCTCACTCTGGTAATATTTCTTTGCTTGAGTCTCTCAGTCTGCTCATGTGATCTTAAGTGTTCCACAATCATCAAGATGTTTAATATCATTTCTGGATATCTTCTGTTATTGTGTCCAGAATCTATATTACTTACTGTGATGCTGGGATTATACAAACCATACTGAAGGGTAAAGTTGGGTGAATAACTAAACTGTAGGCGAAAGTCGCTTTTAGCAAGATGAGAATCATTCTGACCAATAAAAAGATGTCAACTGAAACGAGAAAGAGAGTGTTGAGGGGATACATAGAGCCTGTACTTTTGTACGGATGTGAAACTTGGACAATGAGCAGTCAAGCTGAAAAACATCAGATGGCTATATAAATGTGGTTTCTTAGAAAAATGCAAATAATACCATGGACAGATAGAAAAATCAATGACCAAGTACTACAGGAGACAAATGAAAATCGTAAACTGATTCGAGAAATTAGACGTAGACAGTCAACATGTTTTGGACATGTTATGAGAAGAAATGGATTGGAGAACTTGGTGACAACTGGCAAGATCTAAGGGAACAGACCAAGAGGAAAACCGAGAAGTAAATACCTGGATGGCTTGGCCACATGGCATGGACGAGACAGGAACACTAAGCTGATCCACGACTCTGGTGATCGAGTGAAATGGCGAGTCATGACCGCCCACGCTTTCCGGCATGGCACATGATTGATTGATTGAGTTTAGATAGACAGTTAATTAGATCGAATCAGCACAGAAACTATCATGGCAACTGTTGTTTTGATAAACAGTTGATTACATAGAATCAGCGCAGAAACTATCATGGCAACTGTTGTTTAGATAGACAGTTGGTTAGAATCGAATCAGCGCAGAAATTATTCAGGCAACTATTGTTTAGACAGACAGTTGATTAGATCGAATCAGCGCAGAAATTATCCAGGCAACTGTTTTGTTTTTTGTTTTTAGATAGACAGTTGATTAGACCGAATCAACGCAGAAACTATCATTGTAACTTTGTTTCGATAAACAGTTGATTAAATCAAATCTGGGACATAAACTATTCAGGCAACTGTTGTTTACATATACATTTGATTAAATCGAATTAACGCAGAAACTATCCAGGCAACTGTTTAGACGGGCAGTTGATTAGATCGAATCAGCATAGAAACTACCCAGGCAACCGTTGTTTAGACGGATTGTTGATTAGATCGAATCAGCAGAGAAACTATCATGGCAACTGTTGTTCATATAGCCAGTTGATTAGATCGAATCAGCACATAAACTATCATGACGACTGTTGTTTAGACAGACAGTTGATTAGATCGAAGTCAGCACAAAACTATCATGGCAACTGTTGTTTGGATAGACAGTTGATTAGATCGCATCAACGCACAAAACTATCATGGCAACTATGTGTTTGTTAGATAGACAGTTGATTAGATCGAATCAGCGCTGAAACTATCGTGGCAACTGTTGTTTGGATAAACACTTGATTAGATCTAATCAACGCAGAAACTATCCTTGCAATTGTTGTTTAGATAGACACTTGATTAGATCGAATCAGCGCTGAAACTGTACTGGTAACTGTTGTTTTGCCAATGGCAATTCTTGATCTAATCTTTGCAAGGCATCTTCCATCAGATGTTACGACTGTTCTGAAATAGTTATACCGATTCACCGGTTTAAGAATATTACCATCCACTCGGATGTTACAATGCGATACTTCTTTCTTCTTGGAGACGACCATGGTCTCTGTTTTCTTACAATTCAATTCCAAATCTAGTTTCTCACTGTGTACAATAACCTCATCCACCAAATGTTGTAGATCCTGCTCGTTGTCAGTATTCAATTCTGTATCGTCTGCATATCCTATAATATTGATGGTTTGTTCTCCAAATGCAACTCCTTTCATATCCTATAAATTTTTCATATTTTCACTTCTCTATACATATTTGCAAATATCTAGCGACATATCTGTCTTCCTAGACTGCATGTCCAAGTTATTGTCTGCGTACATATTGTCTTTCTGCGGCTCGCCCGCTCGTGCCTCCACACTCCCCCCGCCCCAGCTTCGATTTCCCGTCCTTCCGACAGTCTGTCTGTCAATATGTCGACTGGTCCGGCTGGCCTGCACCGTCCAACAGTATTTCTGCGTGTCTGTGTGTGCGACTCTCTGTTTACCGACCCGAGCGCCAATCGCATGTGTATGTCCATACGAGAAAATTTGCTGTTTTTTTTTTTTTTTTCGCGTTGCATGGGCATTGTCGGCCGTCAATATCAAGAATATCAACCTCTATTCAATTTTCTTCTATGTTACACAGACCCAGTTCTAACATCAACTGCCAATACTGGACAGTTAGTAAACAGGCGAAAAAATCCCTGGAAGCCATGACGATGTGGTTTTATAGAAGAATGCTGACAATTAATTGGACAGCCAAAACGAGCAATCCGGACATTATGAGGGAAGCTAAGTCGCAAATATAACTTATCACAAATATCAAGTTAAGGGGGGGGGCACTAATAATTGTTTGGACACGATATGAGAAGACAAAAACTCGAACATGTTGTTACAACAGAACGATTTGTAGAAAGATAGATAGAGGAAAACAGCGGAAGAAGATTCTTGACAGTCTTGTGTCATGACACGGGAGAGAATCAGCACACGAATTGATCCGTCGGAGATCGCAATTTCTGGAGAAGCATGATCGCTCACACCAGCCGACAAGACGCTGAATGATTCAACCCTTTTTCGACTGGTGATATTTACTTGTCCGTTCTTCTCTGAACCCAGCTATTCCCACGACAAGAGGACCTAATAATGCTGACTTCAGCAAAGCGAGTATAATCGAACAGGAATCCCTTGCAGTGTGTTTATTCCTGATTCCAGTCACATTTAGTTAGAACTCTGCATACATCGTAAACTCAGTTCAAGGGTTCTCATACTGTCTAGAATGTCATTGCTATCGAAGCAGTGTACATTTGTGTTTGGCCGGTTAAACACTTAAAAAAGAAAAACCTGGTTGATCTATTTTTCTTATTTATCCTTCCGTCCATCCACCTGCCCATGTCTCGATTTCACCATTGTTTCCATCTGAATGTCCATCTCTCTATCTATCTCTCTGACTGACAGTGTCAGTAAACGACCCTTGTCTACACATTGAGACGTACTGGATCTACGGTACTAGACTATATTCTATAGACTAATCGGCGCTGGATAAGCGATGAGGCCAACATTACGCCTTCCGCCTATACATTTCAGAACAGTTCTTGGTACGTATTTTTAGGCTAGTTCATAAATAAACACACACGTATTATCTGGAGCTCATAGAAGTTGAAAAAGAAGTAGGAATTAGAGGAGGTATATACAACATTACCGACAGCTGTAGTTACCGACTGGGATACGAAACTGTCACCTTCAAATGACGACACCGCATCGCAGTGTTCTTCTCAAGTGTTCTTCACATACGACCAGATTTAGGCCGGATAGGAAACCCATATCAAATTGTGTTTTAACAAACCATCCTCATTAGGGATTTGAACACATGATCAATGAATTGTCTCAGAAAACTGCTGAAAATCAAATGGTGAGACAGGATTCTAAATATAACAGTTCTTGTCAGGAGAAACCACCAAATGAAAAGAATGGTCAAATCAATCAGAAAACCACCGATACCAACTCAAGACGATGACCACTTCATGGACAGACCAGAACAAATCCCAATTCTGCACCTCAGAACAAGATACAATATATTACGCAACCACATTTATATAAAATTCAAGATTAGCAAATCATCCATGTGTACATGTGAATAGGCACAGCAGACAGCAGATCACTTTCTCTTAGACTGCCCAGTATATCTCTCATCATCATGTGCCATGCCGATAAGCGTGGGCGGTGATGCTTCGCCATCTCACACGATTACCAGAGTCATTGATCAGCTCTGTGTTGTCTCGACCATACTACGTGATCAAGCCCTCCAGGTATTTACTCTGCCTTCTCCTTGATCTTCTCCCCTAAGTCTTGCCAGTTGTCATCAAGTTCATCTAGTTCTCCAATTTATTTCTTCTCATAACGTGACAATAAATTTTGACTGTCTACATCTACTTTCTCTAATGAGTTTACGGTTTTCATTTGTTTCTTGTATGATTTGGTCATTGGTTTTTCTTAACGTCCAGGACATTCTTTGAATTTTCATCAGAAACCACATTTCCACGGTCATTAGAAGTTTTTGAGCCTGTCTACTCATTGTCCACGCTTCACATCCGTACAAAAGTACATGTTCTATGTAGTACCTCAACACCCTTTTTTCCTCGTTGCAAATGACATCTTTCTATTGGTCAGTATGTTTTCCATCTTGTAAAAGGCTACCTTCGCCATAACTATTCTTATTCTAATCACTTCAAGGCATCTCCCATCAGACGAAATATCCAAGCAAATCTTATAGTTTAGAAACATCATTGGAAGATAAACTCTACGGGCCACTGAGTGAATAACAAAAGACAGTTAAATTCACACAAAAGACAACATTACAGTTATAGACACATTTCAAGCGAACGAAAGAAGGAAGAAGTAGTCAGGACAAACCTGCGGGGCATCTACAGGATATTGAAGAAATTCTGGAACCACTGAGCTGAATCACATTGCACACCATTGACTTCCAAAGGTAACATTTTATGACGAACTACAGCATGGACAAAGATCTCGAGGCGGCCAGAAAAAGACAGCCCTTATGACTGCTCTTGAGTCTGACGGCATCAATACAGACACATGCCAAGCTGCTCCACAACACCAGATGGTGTACATTTATACATCAAGGTGCAGCCACTGGCGATGCTGCAAAGACCTCACAAGCAAATCAACAGAGATAAACCAGAACACCCAGTGCGGCACATACACTCATTAGTGACTACCATCACCTGTCCTCATCGCTCAAAAAATATTCCAGGCTCATTTCAGTCTCATTATCACCCGTGGCGAAGGTGTTACGAATGTCTGGAATCAGACCGCCTTGCGTTGTTTTTCCTACAATGGAATGAAGTGTCGGTCGTTCAAAAAGCAATGGCGAACTGCTGAGCTATAAACTAGCCAAGACCTTTCCCCCCCCCCCCCCCAACCCACAAAATGCTGAGCTTGACTGCGACATCATCTAAAGGATATGCAACCAACTCATATTAAATGCATTTCATTGTCTATGAGTGGTGTTCATCATTCACGATGTTATCAATTCAGTAGAAGCAATCAGTACGTGTTTGTAGATCTGTTTGCTACGGCAAAACAAAACAGTTAGAGAACCTTCGCACAAACAAAATACGTTAGGAAGACTTTAGAATATGTGACGTTTTGTTTTCAGTGTTGAAATCTGGGACTTGCGTTAGTTATTGTAAGATGCAGTTTTGCGCTTGTCTGTCTGTCTGACTGTCTGTCTGTCTGTCTGTCTGTCTGTCTAGATATGTGTGTATATCTGCCTATATATTTATGCATTTTTGCTCTTGGTTGTCTGTCTGTCTGTCTGTCTGTCTGTCTGTCTGTCTGTCTGTCTGTCTGTCTGTCTGTCTGTCTGTCTGTCTAGATATGTGTGTATATCTGTCTATATATTTATGCATTTTTGCTCTTGGTTGTCTGTCTGTCTGTCTGTCTGTCTGTCTGTCTGTCTGTCTGTCTGTCTGTCTGTCTGTCTGTCTGTCTGTCTGTCTGTCTGTCTGTCTAGATATGTGTGTATATCTGTCTATATATTTATGCATTTTTGCTCTTGGTTGTCTGTCTGTCTGTCTGTCTGTCTGTATGTCTGTCTGTCTGTCTGTCTGTCTGTCTGTCTGTCTGTCTGCCTAGATATGTGTGTATATCTGCCTATATATTTATGCATTTTTGCTCTTGGTTGTCTGTCTGTCTGTCTGTCTGTCTGTCTGCCTGCCTAGATATGTGTGTATGCCTGTTTATATATTTATATGTATGTCTCTGTCTGTCTGTCTGTCTGTCTGTCTGTCTGTCTGTCTAGATATGTGTGTATATCTGTCTATATATTTATGCATTTTTGCTCTTGGTTGTCTGTCTGTCTGTCTGTCTGTCTGTCTGTCTGCCTGCCTGTCTGTCTGTCTGTCTGTCTGTCTGTCTGTCTGTCTGTCTGTCTGCCTGTCTGCCTAGATATGTGTGTATATCTGCCTATATATTTATGCATTTTTGCTCTTGGTTGTCTGTCTGTCTGTCTGTCTGTCTGTCTGTCTGTCTGTCTGTCTGTCTGCCTAGATATGTGTGTATGCCTGTTTATATATTTATATGTATGTCTCTGTCTGTCATTCTTCATGTGCACGTTCGTGTGCCTTGTCCATCCGTTTTTCCTGTCAGTCGTCTTGTCTGTGTGAATTGTCTGTCTGTCTGTCTGTCTGTCTGTCCGATCGCCGCCCGCCCGCACGCACGCCTGTCTGTCTGCCCGTCTGTGTATCTTGTCGATCTGTGTGTGTGTGTGTGTGTGTGTGTGTGTGGTGGTATTTGTGTGTGTGTGTGTGTGTGGTGTGTGTTTTGTGTGTGTTTTTTTGTCCGTCCCACTATGTCTCTTGTCCGGTCGTCCGTATGCCTTTTCTGTCTATGCTAGTCTACATCTTTATATCCATACTTTTGTCTGTCTGTCTGTCAACTTCTATATGCTTAATATATTTAGTCGGTGCTCCAGTCGGACTGTCAGTCTGTTGTGTCGATCTACTTCACCCTCTCTCTCAATCTAGTCTGCCCGTCCGCTTATCGTGCTGTACACCAGTACATATATATATATATATATATATATAAATCTCTCTTTGGCGTCTTCTGTCTCTCATCTATAATACAAACAGTAGGTAAAATTTTAACACACCTATATACATCATTAAAGGATTCTTTGTACACAAATATACACCATTAAAGTAAACTTTGCACACAAATATACACCACTAAAGTGATCTTTGCACATAAATATACTCTTTGCACACAAATATATTAGCTTATACATCACTAAAGTGATCTTTGCACACAAATATACTCTTTGCACACAAATATAACCTCCAAAGCAGTGATTCTCAACCGTTTTTGACCCGTGCACCCTTCACCATATTTTCAGAACGTCACCCCCCCCCCTCCTTTTCGGTTTTCCTCCCTAAAATTCCCCCCCCCCCCCTTTCTGTTTACACAGTATATGTAAAAATGGAAGCTAAATTTAATAACACATAACAGAACAAGTCTAGACATCTACATAAAACGTGATTTGGGGGTCTACTTACGTTATAAAAGGAATTTCAGAGTGGTGAGAAGTATTGACACGTAAAGTATGGAGGGAAAAACAATATCAAATAATCGGTTCTTGTATTAAAGCGATCGTGAAATAATCATAATTCTCCCTCCCCCCACCCCACCCCCGAAATCCTAAAATTCCCCCTTGGTGGGGGGGGGGGGGGGTTGGAATCCCCCACCGGTTGAGAACTACTGCTCTAAAGCAATATTTACATAAAAACATAGACCTCTAAAGCAAAATTTGCATATAAATATACACCTCTAAATCAATATTTACATACAAATATAAATGTCTTAAGTCATCTTTGCACACAAATATACCCCTCTAAAGCAATATTTGCATACAAATATATACCTCAAAAGCAATATTTACATACAAATATACACCGCAAAAGCAATATTTGCATACAAAAATACACCCTTAATGTAATGTTTACATACAAACATACACCTCTAAAGCAATGTTTGCATACCCCGGGAAGGTTAACCCTGTCAACAAATGCCCGCAGAAGTCGGATGTGTCGGCCTAACGGCGGAAGAACGCAGCTCTGCTGTAAACAGGCACAGCGCAATCACGTCCGAAAAAAACTCCGGATGAACGCAGAAGAAGAAGATATTTGCATACACATATACACCTCTAAAGTAATTTTGGTTTGTTTTGTTCGCATATTCTTTACAGGACATCGCTGTCAACATCAGCATCTTTCAGCTGATTGTTGATTTCTTGGCAAGATCACGCTCAGTAGTTTGCCATTGATTTCTGAGCGACCGGATCACATACACCGTAAATTACCGACGCAACGAGAACCACCACCGATTCTCGCGCACGTCACGTTACTCACGAGAGTATACGGGATTACGGAGAAATTCGCTAACGCCTAGGCCAGGGAGACCGTCAAAGCAATATTTACATACTAAATATACATGTCTTAAGTCATCTTTGCACACAAATGTACTCTTTGCACATAAATATACATCTCTAAAGGAATCTTTGCACACAAATATACATCACTAAAGACATCTTAGCACGCAAATATACTCTTTGCACACAAATATACACATCTGAAGCAATATTTGCATACAAATTTACACACCTAAGCAATATTTACATACAAAAATACATCTCTAAAGCATTATTTACATACAAGTATTCATGCATTAAGTCATCTTTGCACACATATATACTCTTTTCACACACATATACATCTCAAAAGGAATCTTTGCACACACAAATTTACATCTGTAAAGGAATCTTTACTCACAAATTGACATCACTAATGGCATCTTTGCACACACATATACATCTCTAAAGGCATCTTTGCATACAAATTTACTTCTCTAAAGGCTTCTTTGCACACAAATATACATCTCTTAAGACATCTTTGCACACAAATATACATCTGTAAAGGAATCTTTACTCACAAATTTACATCTCTAAAGGCATCTTTGCCCACAAATATACATCTCTAAAGAAATCTTTGCACACAAATATACATCTGTAAAGGAATCTTTGCACACAAATATACATACCCCTGTAAAGAAATCTTTGCACACAAGTGTATTATAAACCTTTAAATGAATTTTGCAAACACATGTATTGTACATCTCTAAATGAATCTTTACTCACAAATTTACATCTCTGAAGGAATCTTTACTTCCAATGGCTTTATTACAAAAGCATGAAAGAAACAATAACAAATGTGGTAGAACTAAACAAAGCATTCATTTTGAATGAATTATACACCAAAGGTTGGTCAGAAGAATTCGCCTTAGGCATTCAGGCAAGCATCCCATTGCTTAGATAGGCGGGAATGCCGTCCGCAAATAAAATAAAAAAAGGATTGTGATTGCTCACTGAACCAAGTGTTTACCGAGTTCATTACATCTGCATTTGTGTGAAATCGTTGTCCCTTGAGAGCGTTTTTTAGAGGTCCGAACAAATGAAAATCACATGGTGACAAATCAGGACTATGGTCTGGATGTTGCAGAATTTCCCACTTCTTCCTTGCTAATGCTTCCTGCACAATCTTTGCGACATGCGGACGAGCATTATCGTGCAACAAAATCACACCGCGAGAAAGCATGCCGGGTCGTTTATTTTTGATGGCTTTTTGCAGCTTGTCTAGTATTTGCAAGTAGTGGGTAGAGTTGATGTTGACACCAGGTTCTTTAAAGTCGTCCAACGATAGCTCTTCATGGTAAAAATAAAAAAATAAAAAACAAAAAACAAAAATATTCGCTCAGCATAACCTTACCAGCAGAAATCTGTAACTTGAATTTATTTATTTTTTTTTTTTTTTTGTTTTTTTTTTTTGGGGGGGGGGGGGGGGCTTGGCTTTTGGTGAGGTGATCCAGCATGCTTCCATTGCATGTTCTCTCTTTTGCTGCTCGGCTCAAAGTGGTGACACCATGATTCATCGGCTGCCACTATGCGGAAGAGAAATGCATCACTCTCCAATCTGTAACGCAGCAAGTGGTTCAAACACCATCCCATGCGTTCCTCTTTATGGTGGTCGGTCAACATCCGTGGTACCCCTGTGAACACACCTTCCGATATTGCAGTTTCTTACGAACGACCTTTTTAACTGTCCCAATTGATACATCAAATTCTTTCTCTAGCTAACGTATGCTTCAACAACGGTTCATCTGTACTGCTGCATCAATTTTGGCGATGGATTTTTCTGTTGCAACAATATGCGCTTGACCCGGCCGCCCTAGATCTGTCGTGAACTGACGTCCTTTCCGAAACATTCGTGCCCAATCTGTCACTGTTGTCTTGGACACACATTTGTTACCGCATGATGCCTGCATTCTTCGATGAATGTCCACAGGTCGACATCCTTCAAATGAAAGACCACTGAACTACCGCTCTTTGAGCTTCTTTGGACGGATTTTGGATCAACTCGGCCATTTTCTCAACGGTCAGAAACAGAACCTATGCATCATGGGACGATAAGCACGTGCTCGTTTATTCATTGGTCAGTACTTATCACATAACTATAACGTGATCATGTTCAACGTACGCAATTACATGCGGTGCGGCAGGAACGGATTTTAAATGAACGCCCCTCATACATCTGTAAAGGAATCTTTACTCACAAATCTACACCTCTAAAGGAATCTTTGCTCATAAATTTACATCTCTAAAGGAATCTTTGCTCACAAATTTACATCTCTAAAAAAATTGCACGTTCTTTGCAAGACGCAGCAGATCAACCCCAACCCCAGATTATTTTTCTATGCAATTTTACGTTCAGTAGTTTGCCATTGCTATCTGAACGAGAAGTCAACTGTTCGGTTTAGGGGTTGATCCCGCCACACCGCCGTCAGCGCACTGAAAGTTTAACAGCTAGAGCGCTCTAATCTTGTTGACTACGTCGATAGCTGAAAGTAAATAAATATACGCAGCTGCGGAGTTCCTAAATTAGCTGAATATACGCATTGTCTGGAACAATGCAAAACATTGATTTCTGAACACAATGAAATCGAATCAAAGAAAAGGTTTTCCATATGTCCGGTACGAAGCTATTGAAGAGAACTGTAAAAAGTGGAATTGATGAATTACAAAAGGAACAATATTTTAAAAAATTTACAATACGACGTGTTCTTCTGTGTGCACGCGAATGCTGGGCAATTGAACAATGACATTGTTAGGATAATTTAGGCAGCGGAAATATGTTTTTCTTAAGGAGGAAATTGAGAATATTGTGGAGAGAGAGAGAGAGAGAGAGAGAGAGAGAGAGAGAGAGAGAGAGAGAGAGAGAGAGAGAGAGAGAGAGAGAGAGAGAGAGAGAGAGAGAGGGGAGAGAGAGAGAGAGAGAGAGAGAGAGAGAGAGAGAGAGAGAGAGAGAGAGAGAGAGAGAGGCATGGGGGAAGGGAACGAACGAACGAACGAACGAACATACTTTATTTTCAAAGGGTAACAAATTGGGCACGCAGCCCCATCTTACATTCGGCCCTTCCAATCACTCATCTTTCTTTCATCAACAGTGCATAGGAAACAACATTGTCACATGAATTTTGTAAACATAAACAATGCATATTACTATGTTATGAGACACATCCACCACCCACCCACACATCTCCCATTCACTCCAACTCCCCCACCCAACCACACACACATACAATACATTCTCCCACCCATCGACCACATCCCTACACCTACACATCTCCCCACCCACACACACCTCTCACCCACCCACACCCCAAGCACACATACATTCAATAAGCCACACATCCCCTACCTACACACATCTCCCCACTCACTCACATATCCTCTACCCGTCTCATTTCCCACCAACAATCACTCACCCAATATCCTCCTCCACCCACACACCTCCAACCACCCAGCCAAGCACACATTCCTCAGCCACACACACATCTCTCCGTCAACTCACATATTCCGCACCTACCGACACACAAATTCCGCACTCACCCACATAATCTCCCATCTCCCCCAGCCCACTCACAGATCCCGAGCCCACACCTACGAACATCCCCCACCATCTCCTAACCTGCACACACCCACCCACCCACATATCCTCTACCCACCCACACATCCTCTACCCACCCATCCCCCAACCAAAAATCCCTTAACCACACACCCTTACTCATATACATTTACCCGCCCACACATCCTCTACCCAACCACACATCCTCCATCCACCCATTCCCCCAGCCACACATCCCTTAACCACACACCCCTACCCATATACACACACATCCCCACCCATGCACAATCTCCCCACCCATACAAACATCCCTCACACACATCCCCACCCACCAACACATCCCCCATTCACAAACACACACCTCCCATCCACGCAAACACAATCCACACACACATCCCCAACCCATACACTCATCCCTAGACACACATACTTATCCCTCAACCACTAACACCCACACATCCCTTACCCATTCATCAACACATACATCTCCTATCTACCCACCCACACTCACACACGCCAACCACCCATCTAAGCACACATCCCCCACCCTCACTCATATCCTTCACCCACCCGCAAACCCAACCACACATTCACCCACCCACACAAACACCATTTATCCACACCCAGCTCCCCTTCCACACAACACCACACCCACACACATTCCAAAGACACATCCCTCACCCACACACACACACACATCTATCCACACATCTCCTACCCATCCACACATCCCCCAACTACAATCACCCTCACTACCCACACATACATCCTCCATCCAGCCATACACACCCCCACCCAGCCAGACATATCCCCCACCCACACACACATCTCCAAATCTATCACCCACACCCATCACGCACCCCTCCCCCAACCCACACACATCCCCCACACACATTCACCCACACATCTCTCACCCACACACACTCCCCACCCATCCACCCAAACATCCCACACCCATACAATCCCTCACCCACACACACACATCCCCAAACCCACAACCACCCCCACCTGCACACATCTCCCACCCACCACATATCCCCACACCCACATCTCCACACCCACACATATACCATCACCCATCCCATAACCCACCATCAATCATGCACCAACATACCCTCCTCCACCTCACCCACAACCACCTAGACAAACACACATCCCCACCCAGAGAGACTGATGGGTGGGGGGTGGGGGAGATAGTTAGTCGCGATTCCAACTTCACAGCAGTGGGTCGTCCCCATTATGCTCCGTTCCTGTGCCAGTGAATATCACATAAAATGCTTCCTCACTGCCTCATGTGAAAAGTGGAAAAGACAGGAGTCTCGACAACCAACGGCCCGCACAGGTACACCGTGCATAATGCCGTCGCCAGAATGTCGACACAAAAGTCCTCCTCGAAAAATACAGTTCAGCTTCGATGGAAGCGGCAATCCCTAGAACACCAGCAGCCATACGTTACTGCACAAGGCAAAACCAGTCCGTTTGCGACAAAGCCAGCTACATTATTTTTCCCGAACATGCAGTTTACACCACAAACAACCGCGGACAGATAGTAAAAGCATTAGTTAGTCAGTCAGTCAGTCAGTCAGTCAGTCAGTCAGTCAGTCAGTCAGTCAGTCAGTCAGTCAGTTAGTTAGTTAGTCAACAGATCATCCTCATTTCACATCGAACCATTCAGTCCATAAGTGCTCGGATCCGCTCCTCAGCAAATTCCGCAGCATGACCAAATGACAGTAGCGGCTCAGACACCAGTTCTGTGTTGGTTTATTACTCTTCTTTGGCTTGCTGCGTAGTGTTCTTGTTTGGCCACACCTCTTTTAACTTTCTGTTCTCGCAGCCTGACTATGGTTGTAGATTCTCAGTCATCGCTTGGTTCTCGTAAATGACTTACTTCTTACTTCTCGTAGAGCATTTAGAATGTCTGCCTGAACTATGACTCGTCTGCCTTCCACAGTAGCCCTACCTGCAAGCCTCTCAGCCTGCTCATTCCCTAGTACACCCGCATGCCCTGGCACGAAGATGAAACTAATCTTTGCCAGCCAAGACCGCTCCAGAGACAGCAGCCACTCTCTTCGGACCCACCCCATCTCTATCCTCCTGAGCATACTCATTGAGTCACTAAGGACACATGCCCGATTGAATGTCTGTGTCTCGAGCCATGTTATTGCTTTACTTACTGCCATGACTTCCATAGTCAGACTGCTTGTAATCAAAGCAAAAGCACCAGACTCTTCCTTCACAGTTTTCCCTCCGGCCTGAGCCGTAAAGGCCCATAAACTTCTCACTCCTTGGACGATCCGATCCATCCGTGTAAATGACAGCATCATCCTCTAATAAATTCTCGAAGATCAGAGCCTGTACTTCCGCCACCAGAGCAGCTGGATTTTCTTGTCTGCATTTCCTGTCTAGTTGGATGCACACTGAAATTGATGCATAGAACTCTGTTGGCACTTGTACCCACTCCTCGCCAGGTTCTAAATCCTCAAGTAAACACACCTGTTGAAGAATGTCTTTTTCTTGACCCATCCACGACTTTCCTCTTTATAACCTGCTGCCCTTTCCCTTCTTAATCTTGCTATGCAGGGGATGTTGTGTGTTTGCATTGACTCTGAGATTGGCACGTGCTTAGCAAATGTGTATTCTGTCCCTCATGGTTGGAAAATCAAGAAGGTAGCGCATCGCCCAGCATGCTGTATCTCTTGTACATCCAAGAATAATGCGCATAGCTTCGTTCTGTATCCTTTCCATCCTTTCTATCTGCTTATGGCTGAGAGTCAGAATCGCCATCGCATACTCCAAAACAAAGGATCAGACCTTCGTAAAGAAGACATAGATGGCGCTGTCACAGTTTGCCCCCGCCATCATCCGCATCGCAGTCAAACCTAACTTGGCCTTTGTTTCACCTGGTCTACGTGCTCAGTATAAGCTAGGCTTCGATCAAATCGTATCCCCAGTTAATTCATTGCCTGCGTTTTTTCCACCGTCTCTGAACACAGATTTACAGTTGGCGTTGGGGTCTTGACAATCAATCAATCAATCAGGTGCTGTCTCCGCAATGAAGGTTGGCTGCAATGGATCTCCAACACTGTCTGTCTCTCGCCTTGACTGTACATTCTGTCATGCTGATGTTCGTCCATCTCTTGATGTTATCCTCCCACTTGTATCGTTGTCTACCTCTTGTTCGCTTGCTCTCAACCTTGCCTTCCAGTACGATTTTTATAAGAGTATCATATCTTTTAACGTGGCCAAAATATTTCACTTGTCTCCTCTTTATTTCTTTCATCAACTCTGTCTTCATTCCCAGTTTTTCTAGGACCTCTGCATTTGATTGTTTTTGTTTCCATGAAATACGACCTATTCGTCTGTATATCCACATCTCCAGGGCTTCTATGCGACTTTCTAGTTGCTTGTTCAACGTCCAGGCTCCCGCTCCATACAGTAGCGTTGAATATACGTAGCATTTCACAATTCTCATGTTTAATGCGTTATTAATCTCTCTGGATGTTAATACTGATTTCATGCCGGTGAAAGTATTTTTGGCCATTTTTATTCTCTTTTTGATTTCCATTTCACTTCTACCACCACCTGTTATTATATGTCCAAGATAAGAGAAACTTTTTACTTGTTCTAGTATCTGCCCGTTTACTGTGATGTTCATTGATGACCTTTCCTTTTCACTGCTAATTATCATAGTTTTTGTTTTCTGAATGTTAATATCTAAGCCACATTCTGCACTGTGCCTGTTTACTTCTTACACTAGGTCTTGCAACTCTTGCTCACTTTCTGCTAGTAACACGGTATCGTCAGCATATCTAAGATTGTTTATGATTCTTCCATTGATGTTGAGTCCAGGCATTTTAACTTGTTTAAAAATTCTTTCTGTGTATAGGTTGAAGAGGCTTGGGGACAGTACACATCCTGCCGTACTCCTCTTTTTATCTCTATAGGTGACGAATAGTTATTCTCATCTCATCTCATCTCATCTCATCATGTTCCTCCTGTACCTTGCGGTGTCGAGGTGAAGTATAAACTTCGTGAGAGTGCCCGGTTATGGGCTTCGTATATCGACATTCCCATGGATTCTGTTATTCCCTCAGTCCAACGTTTACGTGGTCGGCCTCTTCCTCTGTTTCCATCTGGTCTGTACATCATTGCTTGTTGTGGCATGCTGTTGACTGGTAGCCTACTTGCATGGCCAAACCATTTGACTTGCTGCTTTCTAATAAAATCTAGAGCAGCTTTAACCCCTACTTTAGTCCTGATTTCTTCATTTCTGATCTTATCTCTTCTTGATACGTTGAGTATTCTTCTCAGAAACCTCATTTCTGTTGTTGTGATTTTTCTTTTCTCTTTTTCTGTCATTGTCCAGGTTTGGCATTGGTAGCAGAGAGTTGGTAGGAAGATTGTGTTGTAAAGTGCTTTCTTAGTAGTTATTGATACATGTTTGTTCTTTAGTATTGGTGCCATTTGTCCAATGAGTTGATTTGCCTTATTGCACCTATTTTCGATCTCGTCTTCTGATCTGCCATTTGATGATATTATACTTCCTAGGTACTTGAAGCTCTTTACTTGTTTCAAGGGATGTTCGTTTAGGTGAATTGTTGCTGTTTGTTCTTCTTTAGTTATAGTCATTACCTCTGTTTTGCTTGTGCTAATTTTCATGTTATGTTCCCTACACATTTCGTTTAGACTATTCATGTGGTCTTGTAATTCAGCTTCTGATTTTGCTATTAGTGCTTGGTCGTCCGCAAACAGGAGTTCTCTAATGGTTAGATTTGCAGATGGTTCTTCTTCTGTGTTCTCGTCATGCGGTATTCTTGCTGTCTCTGCTTGGCTGGTTTCTTTACATATGTTGTCTATATATGTTATGAACAAGAGAGGGGACAGGACACAACCTTGTCGTACTCCAGATCTTATGGTGAAGGGTTCTGAGTGTTCTCCAGTTGCTCTCACTATGCATTCACTGTTGTTGTATAAACTTCTGCATAGGTTTGTTAGATGTGTACTCACTCCATATTGTTTAAGGATTTCCCACAGCTTGTTTCTATCTACCCTATCAAATGCCTTTTCTTGGTCGACAAAGGCTAAGTAGAGTGTTTCATTGAATTCAATTGATTTTTCTATAAGTTGTCTAAGAGCAAAAATGGCGTCTGTGCATCCTTTGTTTTTCCTAAATCCAAGCTGCGTTTCGCTTAGCTGGGGTTCTAAAGTAGTTCGTAATCTTTTTTCAAGAATTTTGCAAAATATTTTCCCAGTATGACTCAACAGTGAAATGCCTCTGTATTGTGTGCAATCTCTTTTGCTGCCTTTGTTTTTCCAAATTGGGATAATTATGGCATTTCCCCAGTCTCGTGGTGTCTGTTGTTCTACCCAAACATGGTTGAATAGTCTATGTAGCCAAGCTGTTCCTACTTCCCTTGCTGCTTTAATTAGTTCATTTGGTATTTCATCCTGTCCTGGTGATTTGTTTAATGGGGCTAATCTGATGGCTTCTATAATTTCTTCTTTTAGTATGTCTGGTTCTAGTTCCTCGGTGACATCTGTGTAGGTCTCTTGAATTCCTGTGACATCTGATGGGATGTTGAGAAGTTGTTCGAAATACTGCTTCCATCTTATTAGGATCTGTTTTTGTTCACTTATTGGTTCTCCATTTTCGCTGTTAATTATTTCAGTTGGGTCAAAGGGTTCTCCTCTGGTTCGCATTGCACTTATCTTTTTGTAGAAGTTTCTGGTTGCCTCCTTGTAGTTTTTATTTAGGGTTTCTCCATACTCTTCCCAGTCTTTTTGTTTTTCCCTCTTTACTATTCTACTCACATGTCTTCTCGCTATTCTGTATTCTCTGTAATCACATTCCTGTTTGCTCTTCAACCACTTTTTATATTTTTCCTTTTTTTCTTTTACCGCTTTCTTTACTTCTGCGTTCCACCAACTTGTTATTTTCTTTATCCGTGTTTTGCGTTTTTTCGTGGTTCCGCATGTTATTTTTGCAGTATTTAAAATGCTTGATTTGAATATCTCCCATTCTTCTTCCACTGTTTTTCTTTCCGTAGGTAATTTTACAAAGAGTTCAGTTAGTTCTTTCTCATAATTTTCCCTTACTGCCTCGTCTTTAAGGTTTTTTAAGTTTACTGATTCGCATGGCATGTATTTTCCTGCTCTTTGTCTTCTTCTTCTAATGGTTCTTATTGTGGCAACGACTGCTTTATGATCTGTGTTTATACTGAAATTGGGCACTGCTCTTGCATCTAATATATTTCTCTTTCTGTTATTTCTTGTTAATATAAAATCAATTTGGCTTTTAGTATCTAGATTGTTCCATTTATACCAGGTGTATACTTGCGAATCTTTATGTTTATAGAATGTGTTTGTTATATAGAGGTCGTGTTGGCTGCAAAGCTCTATCAGTCTACTTCCGTTATCATTCCTTTCATTTTGCTGATCTCCAAATGCTCCCAGGTGTTTTTCTATGCCCACTCTGTTATGTCCTAGTCTTGCATTGAAGTCTCCCATAACTATGATGTTGTCCTGCTTATCTATTTTGTTTAGCACATCATGTATGTCTTCGTAGAAGTCCTCGCATTCTTGCTCATTATTGTTTGCATTACATGGTGCGTATATCTGTACATATGTTGTGATTGTTTGTTCTTTTATTCTCACTGTTATTATTCTTTCTGATATATATTTTATTTCTAGTATTCCTCTTGCTAGCCGTGGTTCAATGACTATTCCCACACCGTGTCTTGCCCTTTCTTGCTGTTCTACTCCAGAGTAAACAAACGTGTAACTGCGGTGGAGCTCCTTGCATCCTTTCCCTTTTGTTCTGGTGTCCGCTATTCCCATCAGACCAATATTCCTCTTCTCCATTGTTTCTATAAGCTCTTCTTCTTTACTATTGAAACCACAGACGTTCATTGTGCCTATTTTTTGAATCGCTGATCTATCTCGTAGTCCATTAACATTGCCGGGTCGATAGCCGTTTGGGTACTTCTTGGTTTTTCTACGAGCAGTTGACCGAGACTTTCTCTATACTCGTGCAGGGAGAAGTGCAACAGAGAATTGTGTGAGTGCGTGTTGCCGCATCTAATAGACGTTATTACCGCATCTAATAGACGCCACTTGTTCCCAGTACAAGTTACTAATAAGTCTGATGTCCTTTCCGTCTACTCCTATATATTGAAGGCACGTAATTAGTTGTTCATGTTGTACTCTATCAAATGAGTATTCATATTCAATGCCTATCCTCCATGTTTGCGACAGGAAGTCTCGGGGGGAGGGGATATGCACACGCTGACTTAGTTACTTATTCACGTGTCATAATTAAAAGTAAGCGACACATGATATGTATAGGGCCTAACAATAGAAGTGTAAACTTTGTTATAAGAAGAAATAAATTAGAGAATTTGGTGACAACTGGCACATTTGAGGGGAAAAGAACTAGCGAAAGGCAGAGAAGTATATATCTGGATGACATGGCCACGTGGCATGGTCGAGACAAGAACACAGAGCTGATCCACGAAACAGGACCGCCCACGCTTATCGGCATGGCTCATGATGATGATGAACAGTAGAAGGGATGGAAATGAAACGTTAGCATAACATGGGTGAGGGGAAATACTATACAGCAGAGGAAGACACAGATGTATGTGAATAAACTTAAATCCGGTGTGCTGATGCCGGGGTAGCGGGTTCAACCCGTGTACTGGTCAGTTAGACTAAAATGTTCGTCCTTGACTTAGGGACGTAAATTATAAGTACCACGGAAGTCGGAGTGCGTTTGACTGACAGCGAGGGACATTGATAATAGTGAAAGATAATCCAAGCGGGAAAAAAATATGAGGTCAGTTCACTAGAAGTTGTAGCACGTGGCAACACGCACTCACACAATTCTCTGTTGCACTTCTCCCTGCACGAGCATAGAGAAAGTCTCGGTCAACTCTGACCCAGCCATTGTTAACACGCACACACAATTCTCTGTTGCACTTCTCCCTGCACGAGCTATAGAGAAAGTCTCGGTCAACTCTGACCCAGCCATTGTTAACATGCACACACAATTCTCTGTTGCACTTCTCCCTGCACGAGCATAGAGAAAGTCTCGGTCAACTCTGGCCCAGCCATTGTTCTATCTTTTCTTATTTCCTACAGCTCGCTCCATGCCCTCCCGTTTATGATTCACCTCTTTCCCCAAACCTCTTCTATACATGTTGAAGGTCTCCCTCTAGTGGGTTCTGTTCCACTTTCCACATGGGACAGTGGGGAGTATTTTGTGTGATATTCACTGGCACAGGAACGGAGCATAATGGGGCGACCCTTTGCCGTGAAGTTGGAACCGCGATTAAACTGACCACTAACTAATTACCCCGTGGGTTCCAGGGACAGAACTCTGTAGGTATGCTATTGACAGGTATTTTAACTGTGTCATAATGTGCGCCAGCGTTTTTCTTTCACCACATGATTCTCTGCAATCTGTCTAATTCTCTGTTTAAGCTCCACATTAGTGATTGTCACACTTTTGTAGTTCTATTTTTCGGCACAGTCAACAGTTAATAAATGTTTATAGTTTATTTGTATAATCATCATCATCCCATCATTACGCTCAGCATCATCATCGTCATCCTCCTCCTCTTCATCATCATCGTCACCATCACTACTATCACCACCACCATCATCATCACCATCAGCCTCCTAAATCTATATATCTATCTATCTATCTATCTATCTATCTATCTATCTATCTATCTATCTATCTATCTATCTATCTATCTATCTATCTATCTATCTATCTATCTATCTATCTATCTAACTGTCTGTCTGTCTGTCTGTCTGTCTGTCTGTCTGTCTGTCTGTCTGTCTGTCTGTCTGTCTGTCTGTCTGTCTGTCTGTCTGTCTGTCTGTCTCCAAAATAAGACACATTAAATTAATCGAGAATATCATAGTCTAATGTCATGATCATCAGTCTGCTCCAGGGTCCTCCGTGGCGAAGTGGTTACACGCTCGAAGGTTGTGAGTTCAATTCCGGGCTATGTCGTTCGCTTCACGAGTGCAACTTTCTCGAGAGACTCCTGGGGTCGTCGCTGCAGCTACGGAGTTCGTGCTTTCGCACGCCATCCTGAGGAAAGAGACCGAGCGAAATGGGATAACAACTGGTGCAATGAAGTTGACCTCATACCTTTTTAGTCTACTGCAGAGAAAAAAGTAGGTTTCAGTTTCTGCTGCGACAACAGTGGCAGCAATAGATGCAGCAGTAACAGAAGCAGTAGAAGCATCAACAGAAGCAGCAACGTTATTATTTGTTTTGAAAAGTGGAAACAATTTAGCAACGTACAGTGACGGGGTGGGGGATGAATGTTGTAAGGGCTAGACTTCAGTATACTGGTACTCAGAGGTTTGATCGAAATTGAGATGGAAAGTACAGTGAAAGTACCCCGATGGATGGAGAGGGGGGGGGGGGTAGCGTGGTCTCGAGGTATGTTGTCCGCCTCGAGTGCTGGAGGTCCCGGGTTCAAGCCCCGGTGATGCCGGGATGTTTTCTCGTGGACTTCTAGTAATAAATTTCCCCTGATCTCTGGGTAGTGAGATCGGACGCCCGTGTGTATTGTTGCGCACGTAAAAAATCCCTTGGCAGTTGGAAATCGAAAAAGAGTAGCCTAACGGCGCTGCCCGGGCAAAATTTCGAGTTAAAAATCTACCCAAAGTATTTCAGGATCCTCGGCGGTGCTATGGAGTTCGTGCACTGAGCTGAGTTTCTCCAGACTCAGGTTTGAGTTAGGAGGAGAACGGAGCACTTATGGGTTGCACCCGTGTGCCGTGATGTTGATCCATCGACTAAACATAACAAACATACATAACATGAGATGGATTCGAGTGTTTGAAACTGACCTAGTTCCTAGGTCGACGCAAGCCTAAACTGGGTATCAAGAAATGTCAGAGTAGGTCAAGGCGGCCGGCGTGACAATGACCACATCACCCTTGAGCGCCGATTGGTCAATAAAACTGTCCAGCAACAAATGCCCAATGAGCCTTAAGTCGTGTACAAAGGGACCGTTACGCGTTGTTTTTTTACAGTGAAAGTACCCCGAACAATAAATTGTCACTCCATCACCTTGAATGTTTGTTGAAGGTGACAACTACTAGTTATCAAGAAGAGTGACGAACGACACAGCCTGACGTCACAGGAAGTGCGGCCATTTCTTTATTCCTGTATAATTAGACACTTGATGTTTCTAAGTTTAATTAAAAATAGCTGGCTGACATTGGGTAATTCTGGAGGACACAAACTCTCTATAAACATACCGAAATGCCACCGTACAGGACACTTTAACTCCGTGTGAAGGGAAAATACCACTTAACTATATCCTAACTGTGGTCATTAATTTAGGAGCAAAAGCAGACGTTGCTAGGTTAGTATTTTTCACCTGTCATCTACTGCCTGTAGTACTGTGCGGTGTACGACGGGTGGGGAGAGGGGGGGGGGGGTTCTTGAGCCTGAGGAATTAAGGCCGCCTGGCTAGTGCAGTCGCTGCGAACTGTTCAGGTTATGGTTTTCTTTTTTGCCCCCTACAGAAAAAACCCCCCACTCCTTACAGAGGATTCGAACCCGCGTCTCACGAAGGAGAACCCAGGATTCTAGTCACTCAACCAGCGGTGAAGTAGCAATGATCCCTAAGAGCTTTGCCGACGGTAGCGCAGCTGCTGGTAGGGTCTCCAATGTCGGACAGGTCTCAGGGTGCAGACGAAGCGATATACAGAACTGCTGCCTTGTAGGCAGACTGGGGGGGGGGGGGGGGGGGGGCGGGGGAAGAGAATAGGAGAAGCAAACGCGAACAAATGTTGGTCAAAGTCGGATGTGCGGGGCCATGGGCATGGCGAGACGGTGCAACCTTTCTCACAATATGATACAATTAGTTGTGTATCCTTTACAGGATGTAGCTGTCAATTCCAGCATTTTATTATTTGGCTATGTGTGATTCCTGAGCAAGTTTACGTTGTGTTGTGTGCTATTGCTGCTAAACTACCGGCACTCATACCATTTTATGGAAACCAGCGCAAGGCGATCTGCTTCAAAATCACCCAGAGCTGTGTTTCGAACACGATTTCCGAGGTTGCGAATTGCATTCGTAATCCCTTCGTCACAGAGCCATATGATATAATGTCACAAATAAGATATTAATTGTCATTTCCCAACTATAATACCATGGACAGACAGAAAAACCAATGACCAAGTACTACAGGAGACAAATGAACATCGTAGACTGATTAGAGAAATTAGACGTAGACAGTCAAAATTTTTTGGACATGTTATGAGAAGAAATGGGTTGGAGAACTTAGTGACAACTGGCAAGATCGAAGGGAACAGACCAAGAGGAAGACCGAGAGGAAAATACCTGGATGGCTTGGCCACATGGCATGGACGAGACAGGAACACTGAGCTGATCCACGACACTGGCGATCGAGTGAAATGGCGAGTCATGACCGCCCACGCTTTCCGGCATGGCACATGATTGATTGATTGAAAAAGTTTTTCTCGTTTCAATTGACATCTTGTGATTTACATTTATCTTGTGATGGGACACCGAAAAAATAAATAAATACACAGTTTTTTTTTTATTATATAAGATTACATTTTGGTTGGTCACCAGCAGTGAAAATGATAAAAGTGTGGCGTGACTGGAAAAAAGGTTGCAGAGCACTGATCTACATAGCAAAAATACTCGTACGTAATACGCATGCTATGCAGTGTTGCCAGTTGGGCAGATTTCACGCTAAATTGGGCTACTTTTCAGGACTGTTTGCGGGAAATTTAACGTGTTGGCAGGATGCAGTATTTTGGACTAGTTTTGGTAGCATGTGTGGATTTTTGGGCGGGTTGTAATAGTGCTATACATCATTGTAACATTTCATTAAAAAATTATCAAATTTTGACTACTTCTTGGGCCGTGTTGAGTAGTGTTGATGATCGCGCTGCTTGCTAAAATGCTGGTAAGACTGTCTGAGTGACGTTACGTTTCCGGGCAGGCGGCAACCGTGCCAGACTGACACATTGCGCATGCGCGCTGCTAGTCAGCCATTGTTGCTGTAGTTGTTGATTGGCGTCTTTGAAGATTTGTAAATACGAAGCTAGTTTTAATCTGCTGTAATCGAAGTTGTTTTGTTGCCGAATAGCAGTAGTTTTATTTGGTTGAATATTAGGTACTGTAAAAAGGACTACTATATATTTGAGTAGTAGGCCTTTTTCAGTCCTGAAGGACTATAGAGTTGTGCCGCTTGGGAGGTGCCTGGCAGCACCGCTGGTGACTGTATAGTCCAATTCGAGAATGACAATCTCTGTCACAGTTTCCGCATCTGTGAGACGAGGCAACTCCCGCAGTAAGTGACTGCTCTTTGAGCCTGTGCCGTCTCTCCTCAGTTTTTTGGATCTGATTGCGCTCAAAGAGCACCAGTCCGTTTCGTACATCTCTTCTCCAGGAGCATCTGTCTGTTGCAACTCTCTCCCACGTGTCTGGATCTATTCCAATGGTTTTCATATCTTGTTTACACACATCCCTATATCGCATTTGGGGTCTTCCGGTTGGCCTCTTTCCTGTGGCTAGTTCTCCGTAAAGGAGATCTTTGGGAATACGTTCGTCCTCCATTCGAGATACGTGGCCCAACCACCGGAGGCGTCTCTGCTTGAGGAGGGTGTGCACTGTGGTAATATCTGCTCTTTCAAGCACCTGTTTGTTTGTTATGTGGTCTTTCCATGTTATGCCCAGGATACGTCTCAGACATCTTATGTGGAAGGAATTCAACTTCCTTTCCTGTCTTGAGTACAGGGTCCAGGATTCAGACCCGTAGAGTAGTGTGCTAACAACACAAGCTTTATATACTTGAGCTTTTGTACGCTCTGTTAGTCTATTATTCTCCCAAACTCTTTTAGCTAGCCTGGAAAATGTTGTGGCTGCCTTTCCAATGCGTCTGTCGATTTCTGTCTCTAATGAAAGATTATCTGATATTGTCGATCCCAGATACACAAAATCGTGGACGACTTTCAATTCATAATTAGAGATTTTGATTGACGGAGGCACATCAGCATCTTGTTCCATCACCTGTGTTTTATTTAGGCTAATGGTGAGCCCGGTCAAAATTCAATCACACAATGCCAGGGCTTGGATTCAGAGAACATGTGTTGCCCATGCAGCATGTTCCCTCTCTCGGCCTTGCCTTGTTTACTCCAGAGGAAAGGATAACCAGTACGTCTGGAGCAAGGTAGGTCGCAGACGCTGACGGCTCAGCATCAAACCTCCATGAGCGGGATGTGAGTCTCACCTCTGCGGATCCCGCGACTAGCGAGTATAGGCCTGCCGGAGATGTTTGCTCGTCTGTTGCGAACAAACCTCCTCGCCTGACACTGTGCGGATCCCGCAACCAGTGAGAATAGGCCCGCCGCATAATAGTCCTAGTTTCAAATAATTTAGTGAAGGCAGTCACTTGAAGTCACGGTGTTACTGAGTGTAGGCTGTGTAAGCCTACGATACCCCAGAATGGCCAATCAAAAATATGAGTTCCAGAATCTTATTAAAACTGTTGTTGCTAAGATGTTGAGTGAGAGAGAATGCCACTTGATTGATATTCCAAAAGAACATGTAAAGTCTTCAACAGCTGATGTTAAAGAAGTTAAAATATCTGAAAGTATTTTAGCACCATTTCTTTGCTGTGCAAAGTGTAAAACGCTATACAGTTGGTATAAGTTGATTAATGACAAATGGGTTAATCAAAGTGGTTATGGAGTTGCAATACAGCATTAGCATGAAATGTGGTTACGGTGGTCTCTGCTAACATCAACAGATTGTTTTGAAGACTAGCAGCGGGAAGTAACAAAACCACCACCAACATTGTCAAATGCGTGGCAAAAAACATTGTTGAACTAATTACATCACATCCAACAGTATCCATATCAGCTGGATGTGACATTATATGTGATGCTGATAACTTTGCTGCAAGATTTACTCACGCTGCAAACAAGGTATATAGTTACACTATATCACGGCAAACAGTGACTCGTTCTATTTTGGAGCAAGGAAAATTGGCCAAACTGCAGTTTCAAAAACTGTTTCAAAATATAGCACAAGATCCAGAATGTGCAATTTCGGGAATAGTTGACTTTTGGTCTGCAAGACAAACATATCTTTTGCCATATGGGGAAATTATTGCATGTGGACTAGATCAAAATTGGGAATGGATTACGTTTACTTTGTCTCTTATAAACATTGATAGTAATCAATCCATACTGCACAATTTACGCACAGTTTTTATTGCACGTGAATTTCTTGCCGAATCTACCACATTCTCCAGTCCATTGTTTGTGTGTACTGATAATGCAGCAACCATGACGGCAGCATTTGATGGACGGTTTGAAACGATACAGAAATGCATCGATTTGGTTGTACTGAGCACAAGTTATCAACATGCATAGCTGATAGCTTCAGCAGAGCCGTGATTTTTGAACTGGATCAGTTCATGGATAAACTTTCATTTATTGAAACATATTACAATATACGTCAGGCAAAGGCATCACAGCTGCCATTTTCCATACCAACATAATCTGTAACACATGAATGGGGATCATATTACCAACGTTTCAATGCCCATGTAAAAAATTGCTCGCATTACTTTAATGACGATGATGAACAATTCTTGAACCACATACCGAATATCGCTCAGATTAAAGGAATGATGTACATACATGAGAAATCCAAAACTTTTTTTTTTTGGTTTTCACAAACTAGAAGTGATGGTACTACATCTAATTTAATTTTGCTATTATACTTCCTCTTAGACTATCAGTTGTACAAAATTATTGTTGATATTGACGAAGAAACTTCCATGCAGCATGGTGAAGGAATATTGTCAGAACTTTCAGGAAATTATTGGAGGAGAACTGTGGCCACATTGCGGAAGTTCTCTGGCAGTTACTGCAGCATTCCTTACTGGAGTTGATATTAAAGACAAAATAGTAGACATGGTCAGGTCAGTTGTTACTAAGAGGAAAGGGAATGTGGACACCAGTAAATGGGCCAATGATTTGATCGCTTTTTTTAAGTCTGTTGTTTCAACTGTTATTTCATTCATCAAGGATTTAAATCTTTCTTATGAATCATCTGCTGAGTGTGAAGTAGCAGGAATTGTAGAACAAAAGCTGAAAAGTGATATTGACTTATTTTTTTATTCTCCACCAAACAAAACACTTAAGTTTGATGACCCCAGAAACAAATGCCTTGATGATGAAGTCACTTTGTTTAAAAAAATTACGACAACCAACTTCACAACCATTAAATTATTGGAAAAAATGATACATAGGTTTCCACTGCTAAAGGCAAGTGCGAAAATTGATTTGGCCATATCCAGTGTCATCAGGACTAAAGTGGGGGTTATAGCTGCACTATATTTTATTAGAAGGCAGCAAGTCAAATAGTTTGGCCATGCAAGTAGGTTACCAACTAACAGTATACCACAACAAGCAACGATGTACAGACCAGAGGGAAGCAGAGGAAGAGACCGACCACGTAAACGATGGACGCAGGGAATAACAGAGTCCATGGGAATATCGATACATGAAGCCTATAAGCGGGCACTCTGCCGCTGTTTATACTTCACCTCGACATCGCAAGGTACAAGAGGAACATGATGAGATGAATTAGATGAGATGAGTGTCATCAGGCAGCAGTAGAGCGCTTTTTTAGTGCAGCTGGATTGTTGTTGAGTAAGTAAAGAAAACGGATATTACCAACTCTCGTTATAAACTCTGTGTATATCAGATTTATATGTAAGATAAAAATTGTGGAAATGATTCAGGGATTACCTGGCATCAACCTAATTATTAGAAACAGTCTATCAGCAGGAAATTGATAATGTGCTGAATGAGCAGAGTGACTCAGAAACAAAATGAGAGAGTCAGAATGACACCTGAATTGTCATATTTAGATTAAACATTTTTTTAAATAAAATATCTTGAACATTAGAATTAATAAATTCTGTCGTTTTACATGTCTCTTTATACACGTAGTCCTATTAAGTAGACACTAAACCTAAACTTTCATAAACTTCATAATTTTATTTGAACTGTATTCCATATTAATATTATAATGGGAATCCCATGGAATGGGATGGGATGGGACAGGCATAAATTACCATGGGATGGGATGCGACAGAAAAATATGTCCCATGGACAAGCCTGCCCTTAGCCCTTGATGAAGGAGGGAGACGTCATATGGCCCACATTCAGGGAACACCTGTTAAATATACTGCACATTTCACAACTTCACAACCCCATGGTCCTGGGTATTTCCAGTCGTCATATGACTCACTTTCAGGGTCCCTTGTTAAATATACAGCTCATTCACAACTTCACCGCCACTGGCCCTGGATCGTCCTAAGGTGGACGAGGGAGACGTCATATGGCCCACTTTCAGGGCCCTTATAAAAATGAAGATAATGTGCGAAGATGACAGCCACGATCTTGTGGGAAAGAAAATACATACTTGAGTATCTCGTTTGGGTTGGGTTTAGTCAAGAACTGACATCACAGCACTCGGGACATTCCCATACGTGCTTCGTTCTCATCTTCAACAGCCTGCGAAGAGTCCCAATACTGATGGTACCAGTAGCAGTCTGATTATGTATCCGTCTGGCCTTTACTCGGAGTCCTGAGTGTTGACCAGATTTCTCAGGTCACTCCCAGCAGCACCATTCTCTTAAGGCCGTTATGATCTATCTGTTCTTCTGCACTATACACACGATCCTGAAGTAGCTCC
The DNA here is from genome assembly GCA_014155875.1 of Cepaea nemoralis. Taxonomy (NCBI): domain Eukaryota; kingdom Metazoa; phylum Mollusca; class Gastropoda; order Stylommatophora; family Helicidae; genus Cepaea; species Cepaea nemoralis. The sequence continues at coordinate 111,517 of JACEFZ010021680.1, forward strand.
GATCACGTCTACCTTAATCATGCACAAATACCACACCGATTGGTGCAGATCCCAGCCAATCTGTCCGCCTACACGTTTCCCATCATACCAACGTGACCTGTGGAAAAAATTCAACAGAAGCTCTCTATATTTGATTGTATAAAAGGATGCCTTCAATAACATTTGGAGAGTAGTGCAGCAGAAATTTCGGCACAAGCGGGACTCCTGGCTGAGCAGCAAAGCTGATGAAATTCAAGGCTTTGCTGACAGATATGATATGAAAAGCTTCTACGACTCACTGAAAGCGGTCTATGGTCCTACATCACCAAGTATAGTTCCCCTCCTTAGTGCAGATGGGGGAACATTGGTCACCGATAAGAAAGAAATCCTTCAACGATGGGCAAAGCATTTCAGAAACATCTTAAATGCAACTTCCTTCTTCGATGATGAAACCATCAACTGCCTTCCTCATATTCCCACTAATGATACACTTGATGGCCTGCCAACCATAGTGGAAGTAAACAAAGCCATCCAGCAACTTTCTAAAGTTGCAATAGGTTCGCTCGCCGTGCGTTCCATTTCGCGTTGATGAGACATTCTTCCACTTTTGTCTACACTCTCTATGAGTTAGATACAGACAGTTTCCGTAACCCTTCGACTGGGGCACTTTTCTGACTTTTTTGTACTCGCTCACGAGGTAGGCTACATGTGCTGCCGGCTCAGCACCTTACCTTCGTGCAGCAGTGAACGGGAAACGGCCAGGCCCCTTCATCCGGGAATCTCTCATATCCCCCAGCTGAGAGCCTTCGAACATGTATCAGACCTGAGCATGTAGCTTGCTCAGTATCATGTTTCTATTTTCCGGTAGACGGGTATCGGCCTGGCTCTCAGATCCGAGGGTTTGTGGCTTAGAGGCGTTCAGCCACAGCCCTCGACAGTGAACCTTAAGAGTTTCCGGTAGACGTATCGGCCTGGCTCTCAGGTCCGAGGGTTTGTGGCTTAGAGGCGTTCAGCCACAGCCCTCGACAGGGAGCCTTAAGTGTTTTGTCCGGACCAAAAACGTCTGCCTTCGTGCACCTTTTAAACTTTTGACTGTTATTCTCAGTCTATACCTGCAGAGCAGCAGGTTGTGTCTCTCTTAGTCTGGTCCCTATCCCATAAGCTGTCCGATATGTAGTTTTTCATCCATCGGCAAGCAAATGGGGTCGATGGGACACGCAAGCTCCCCCACCACGTCAAGGTGGAGACACATCGGGGGAGTGAGAGATTATATGATTTTAATGACAGTAAAAATCTTCTGTGTTAAAATATGTTTATGTTGGCCCCTAAATTAATGGCCGCAATTAAGTTATTACTGTTGTATTTTCCCTAGCGTACTAACACGGTTAAACTGGAGTGAATGGTGGCATTTTGGTATGTTTACAGAACGAGTTTATGTCCTTCAGAATTACCCAATGTCAGCTGCTATTTTTAACTAAACCTAGCAACATCAAGTGTATACTTAAACAAGGATTTTAAAAAATGGCCGCACTTCCTGTGACGTCAGGCTGTGGAGTTTGTCACTGTCATTGATTAATAGTAGTTGTCACCTTCTACGAACATTCAAGGTGATGGAGTGACAATTCATTATATTATTAGGGGTACTTTTACTGTAAACAAAAAGATGAAACGTCCCCTTTACATGACTTAAAGCGCTTTGGCCATATGTTTTGTCGACAGCTTTATTGACCAATCTGCACTCGTGGCTGATGTGGTCAGTATCACACCGGTCGACTTCACTTACCATAACGTTTCCTGGTACACATTGTCTACAAGATCCGACCCTCAAAGGAAACGTGTTCATAAAGAAACTTGTTCATAAAGAAACTTGTCTCAAAAAACTGTAACACGTAGGCCATATTGATTGATTGATTGATTGATTGATTTAGGAACCGACATCACAGCATTCGGGGCATTCACATAAGCGCTCCGTCCCCATCCTCAGAAGCCAGCGAAGAGTTCCAACCCCAATAATACCAGTAGCAATCTGATTATATGTGCGTCTCGCCTTTCCTCTAAGCGTTAGGCCATATTAAAAGTCACAATGCCTTTGGGTTGTGAGTGGGAGAATTTATTGAAGGTATTGTTAAAAAGACTCAGGAGTCGACAGCAGAAAAATGGACAGAGGACAATGAAGACACTATAGGCATATAATACTCGACGTAAGGGAATATCAGTTGGGGGGGGGGGACCCTTTGAGACCACTAAGACAGTTAATGAGTAGATACACAGGTATTGTTTGACGCTAATAGAAGTAGAAGAAAGAAGTAAAGACTATAAGGACGCACTAGAAAAAAGACTTCATGGAGTCTAGCGCGTCCTCAAGTCTCTACTTCTTTGAGGGTGGGGAACTGGCCACAATGATAGCAACGTTCTACTAAAAGATCTGCTACATCATGTTCTGGAAATTTAGGAAATATTTTAGCAAATGGTTAATTGTGGTGGCTTTCATGTTCTAGATATAGTCTTGTGGTCTACATGGCTGTGTGCGGAGACTAAAAACAGTCTGTTTGTTTTATCTAGTGTTAGAGTTGTATGTTGTAGCCCTTGTACCACAAGACTGTCCTTACTTGGCCAGACTAGGAGACAAAATCTGGCATACAGAAGCAACCCTTCACTACACACTCTGTGGAACATTGAAAGGTCCATCATTGAATCGTCTTGTTTGTGACCCATACTGGTATAGACGCGTTGCAAACGTTGATCAACGAAGAAATGCCAACATGCGTGTTTCTACTTTCTTTTATCTGTGTCTTTCCCTCCGTCACCGAGACCGTGTGGCGAAATTGTCCTTGTTTCTTATCAATGTATTATAACCGTATGTAAATAAGTCCCGCCCCCTTTCAAAAATAGGTCTGCAATTAATCTCTGTCATAACAGATTGCTGCCTTGGACTTATAAATAGTCGTACGAATTGCTTTCGCGACTGTTTGTTTTATAGTTACTACGTATGTTGTAAGCCAAAAATAGCTTACAGGCGGTCGTTTACTGTGTGTTTTCAGTTTATCTGTATAAGTCATGGAGGATTCGGAAGTTCCCAAGACTGGTACTGCATTTGTGTGTCTCTTTTAACTGATTCAGTGCCGAACAGACAGTAGGTTTGGCCGAAACATGGTTCACAATACATGAACAAGTATTATTATGTAAATGCTCTTTCAATGAGCATTGAAATTGTCGAAGATACCACGGAACAAAACAAATAATACGTTGTCCCTAGTATGGCGATATATAGTCCTTCTGTTCAAACTTTCGGCACTGAATCAATTAAGTTGTATGCATTATTGAAGATGAAAGTTGCTTATTTCCACGATTTTGTCCCCAAAACCAAATGTATATGATACATAATTATAAATTATCATTTAAAACGTATCACCAGAGACGTATCACCAGAGAGGACAAGGAATTAAGTTACTAGCCACGATTATTGGCTTCTCGCTATCTACCCCAAATACTCGCTCTCCAGTCTGTGAGACATCTAGTGTTATGACATAAGCTAGAACGCAAGAGGTGGGCTCATACCCGCATGTAGGTAACAATGTAACACAGATGGTGGAGCAGATTGAGGTAATAGACTAAGATTAAGAAGAGCAAGAGGAGTTTTCATATCACTAGGAAATGCGTGGAAGTCAGAAGAAATTAGAGCGCCAAATTACGATTATTTTACGCGAATGTTAAATCAGCACCTCTATATGCATCAGAAGCACCAACGACTAAATCATAAACTTCAGTTATTAACAAATCAAGTTCCCAAAAAAAAAAAAAAATAGGCTAGGACCAAACAAAAACGGATGGCAGAAAATGGGAAGTAGGGATGTATCACAGTTATGACTTAAAGTTGTTAATATGGTAGCAGACATGTTGTTATTATAACATAGTGACAACAATTCGGCGATATAAATCCCATAGCAGGTACGGAAAGTCGTTTAAGACAATTAATCATCCCATGACACTTAAGCTGTTAACTGGTGTCTGTGTAGACTAGGACTTAAAGGGAAAGACACAATCTCTGTGTAGAATAGAACTTAAAGGGAAAGACACAATCTCTGTGTAGAATAGAACTTAAAGGGAAAGACACAATCTCTGTGCAGAATAGGACTTAAAGGGAAAGACACAATCTCTGTATAGAATAGAACTAAAAGGGAAAGACACAATCTCTGTGTGGAATAGGACCTACAGGGAAAGACACAATCGCTGTGTAGAATAGAACTTAAAGGGAAAGATACAATCTCTTGTGTAATCGAACTTAAAGGGAAAAACACAATCTCTGTGTAGAATAGAACTTAACGGGAAAAATCAAATCTCTGTATAGAATAGAACTTAAAGGGAAAGACACAATCTATGTGTAGAATAGAACTTAAAGGGAATGCACAATCTCTGTGCAGAATAGAACTTAAAGGGAAAGACACAATCTCTTGTAGAATAGGACTTAAAGGGAAAGACACAATCTATGTATAGAATAGAACTAAAAGGGAAAGACACAATCTCTGTGTGGAATAGGACCTAAAGGGAAAGACACAATTGCTGTGTAGAATAGAACTTGAAGGAAAAGACACAATCTCTTGTGTAATAGGACTTAAAGGGAAAGACACAATCTCTGTGAAGAATAGAACTTAACGGGAAAAACACAATCTCTGTATATAATAGAAGTTAAACTGAAAGACACAATCTCTGTGTGGAATAGGACCTAAAGGGAAAGACACAATCTCTGTGTAGAATAGAACCTAAAGGGAAAGGCACAATCTCTGTGTAGAATAGAACTTAAAGGGAAATACACGATCTTTGTGTGGAATATGACCTAAAGAGAAAGACACAATCTCTTGTAGAGTAGGACTTAAAGGGAAAGACACAATCTCTGTGTAGAATAGGACTTAAAGGGAAAGACACAATCTCTTGTAGAATAGGACTTAAAGGGAAAGACACAATCTCTGTATAGAATAGAACTAAAAGAGAAAGACACAATCTCTGTGTGTGGAATAGGACCTAAAGGGAAAGACACAATCGCTGTGTAGAATAGAACTTAAAGGGAAAGACACAATCTCTTGTGTAATAGAACTTAAAGGGAAAGACACAATCTCTGTGCAGAATAGAACTTAAAGGGAAAGACACAATCTCTTGTAGAATAGGACTTAAAGGGAAAGACACAATCTCTGTATAGAATAGAACTAAAAGGGAAAGACACAATCTCTGTGTGGAATAGGACCTAAAGGGAAAGACACAATCGCTGTGTAGAATAGAACTTGAAGGGAAAGACACAATCTCTTGTGTAATAGAACTTAAAGGGAATGCACAATCTCTGTGTAGAATAGAACTTAACGGGAAAAACACAATCTCTGTGTAGAACAGAAGTTAAAGGGAAAGACACAATCTATGTGTAGAATAGGACTTAAAGGGAATGCACAATCTCTGTGTAGAATAGAACTTAACGGGAAAAACACAATCTCTGTATAGAATAGAAGTTAAAGGGAAATACACAATCTATGTGTAGAATAGAACTTAAAGGGAATGCAAAATCTCTGTGTAGAATAGAACTTAACGGGAAAAACACAATCTCTGTATAGAATAGAAGTTAAAGGGAAAGACACAATCCATGTGTAGAATAGAACTTAAAGGGAAAGACACAATCTCTGTATAGAATAGAAGTTACAATCTCTGTATAAAATAGAAGTTAAAGGGAAAGACACAATCTCTAATGATGGACTTAGGGGGAGAAGTAGACAGAGCCGTGACAACCAAGAAGTGAGAAACAAACGCTGGCGATGGATGGGGCACGCGTTTAGAATATCTGATAATAGTATCAATAGAAAGGTCTTCCACTGGAATCCACAGAGCAAACGAAATGTAGGGGAACCAAAACACACGGAGAAGAGAATTAGAGACAGCGATAAATATATGAGGAGGACATGGGGGGAGTAGCAGGAGATAGGAATCATTGGGTGGGCTTGGCTTGCGTTGGTTAATGGTCAATGCTCCACTGGGCTGTACAGGGCAACATCAGCTGGACACGACAATGATACACTACTGATTGCAGACAATGAGCAGGATCTGCAACATTTAGTAGATGCGGTTGTTGTACACACACAGTAAACAACTAGGAGTGGAAATAAATTGTAAAAAGACAGAGATTATGGTCGTCACTAGGAAGAAGGAGATACCACAATGTCCACCCTTCAGCGATCATTTCTAAATTTCATTTTCTGATGTTGTTGCAAACAATTTGGGACAGTTGCTTGTTTTTTGTAGGTCACAGTGCAAATACTAGAACACTACTCTCTCACCATACACACACCATACACACAGCCACACCATACACACAGACACACCATAAACACAGACACACCATACACACAGACACACCATACAGACAGACACAACATACACACAGACACACCATACACACACCATACACACATACACACCATACACACATACACACCATAAACACAGACACACCATACACACAGACACACCATACACACAGACACACCATACACACACCATACACACATACACATCATACACACAGTCACACCATACACACAGACACACCATACACACATACACACCATACACACAGACACACCATACACACAGATACACCATACACACAGACACACCATACACACATACACACCATACACACATGTACACCATACACACATACACACCATAACACAGACACACCATACACACATACACACCATACACATATATACACCATACACACATACACACCATACACACAGACACACCATACATACAGACACAAGACACACGACACCAACACCACACACATGACACCCACACACACACACGCACGCATGCACGCGCGCGCGCGCACGGTATACATTTCTAGAATGGGTGAAACGACAAAGTTTAAACATGTTCTAATGGACACCATAATCATCATGTGTCCTGCGTAACGCGGGGTAGACGTTCAAGATCTTCAAAGATCTCAGTCCTCGGTGTTTTGGGTCACCGTTATTGATGTTATTCCTGCATGCCGCAGTCTAAGCACCATCCAGCACCATGTCTCTTGTTCCGACTTCAAAGGTACTTGTAATTTACGTCCCCAAGTCAGGGACGAAAAGTCACCATGTTAGTCCAACTGTCCAATGATGTACAGATCAGAGGGAAGCAGAGGAAGAGGCCGACCACGTAAACGATGGACGCAGGGAATAACAGAGTCCATGGGGAATATCGATACATGAAGCCCATAAGCGGGCACTCTCCCGCTGTTTATACTTCACCTCTACACCGCAAAGTACAAGAGGAATATAATGAGATGAGACTGTCCAGTGTAGGGGTTGAACCCCTTACATCAGCACACCGGATATTTAAGAACATGTGTTCTTATCCATTCGGCCATGCTGACCCCCATATCACTTGTTTTAAGCATGTCAGATTGCAAATATGACACGAGACAAACGTGGTACTACGTCATGTGAGAGAGCGACGAGAACGCTACAGGATACAGGCTTGCAAGCTGGCAACAGTTGGCATCCATTGATGTACGGTAATAGCCCGCAGCCACACAGTCACGATATTAATAGTAGCAAACGGGCACTGATGTTGTTTACAGACGGGCGATCCCAAGTTTAGGATGCTAAGTTTGAGCACATTCATCAGGTATCGATTCTCAGTGCTCTGGAGTAGTTTTATTTGCCCCACAGAATACTAACAATGTCAGTTGCTTCTGAGACTAAAATAAATTATTTACTGATATTCCCATTTAATAAAGGATACGTTGTAAAATCTGTGATTAAGCGTCTAACTATCTTTCTCCCCATCTGTCTGTCTGTCTGCATCTCTCTGGAAAGGCCGAAAGTGCTCTGGAGTAGTTTTATTTGCCCCACAGAATACTAACAATGTCAGTTGCTTCTGAGACTAAAATAAATTATTTACTGATATTCCCATTTAATAAAGGATACGTTGTAAAATCTGTGATTAAGCGTCTAACTATCTTTCTCCCCATCTGTCTGTCTGTCTGCATCTCTCTGGAAAGGCCGAATGTAAAACGGGCCCAATGTTTGACCCTTTGAAAATAACGTTCGTTTATTCTGCCGATCTGCCGGTTTTCTCTTTGTTGCAACCTCTTTTTGTGTCTGATGTCTGCCATACAGGATGTCCGACTTTTTCTTCATTTCTGTCGGCTTATCCTGCTACCGGCCAGTCTTCTGTGTATTGTGGATGACTGTCTGTGTGCTTATCGGTCTCGCTTTGCCGAGCCGTATCTGCTTGCCTAGCTTTCTCACAGCCTACCTCTCTGTATACCTAGGTGTCTTGTGTGCATGCCAATATATCATTGTTGGATAGGTTTTCTGTATGTTTCTCGCCTGTCTGTATGTCTAACTCATTGTATGTCTGCCTAACTCACTGTATGTCTGCCTAACTCACTGTCTGTAAGCCTAACTCACTGTCTGTATACCTAACACACTGTCTGTCTGCCTAATTCACTGTCTGTCTGCCCTACCTCAGCCAGCCTGTCTGCATGTTTGTCGCGTTGTTTGCCTACCTGCCTACTCATCATCTTCGACTTCTGCCTGCAAAGCGTCCTGGCGAGGAATAGTTGACACTCCAACGCCCGACAGGTGGCACTGGACAGTGCCATTTTCATGCGATTGTACAAGGTCTTTGATGCCTTCAATCTATTTTCTTCCTGAGTGTCATCGTGTTCTAGTACCAGTTCTTTTTTGGTGTAGGATATTTCAGTATGGGTGACAGTTGATATATAAGTGCACTTGCTTTTTGTACATCTGACTTCAATTTCTCGGTCTATTCTACCATCCTCCATGATCATACATCCTAAAATATTTGAGTTTTTTTAACTTGCTTAATAGTTATACTATTTATATGTAGATTTAGTGGACCAGGAGATCTGCTAACCTACATAACTTCCGATTTGGGTTGTGTTTATATTCATATTGTAATCTTCAGTGTCTTGGACTCGGCTTATTAATATGATTTTGTTATCTGTCTTCGTCGCTGTAAAACAGGCACTGATCGTCTGCGAATAAAACTCATTTATTGCAGGTGGATCTGTTGTTTCGTCTAAAGTAAAGTATTAGAAATTTTCTGTATCGGTTCTGTCAAGGTTTGCTTTTTTGAATATTCTGTCTATGTAGATGTTAAATAGCAGGGGAGAAAGCACACATCTCTGTCTCACTCCTGTATTGACTGTGAACATATCTGACATACATTCTTGTGTTCGTGTGAAACATGGTTATAATGTTTTCTAGTAATTGTCCTTGTTTTCCGCAGACTTCAAACATGGTCCATAATTGATATCTGTCTACTTTGTCGGAAGTCTTTTCCTGGTCTCAATCAATCAATCAATCATGTGCCATGCCGGAAAGCGTGGGCGGTCATGACTCGCCATTTCACTCGATCACCAGCGTTGTGGATCAGCTCAGTGTTCCTGTCTCGTCCATACCATGTGGCCAAGCCATCCAGGTATTTTCCTCTCGGTCTTCCTCTTGGTCTGTTCCCTTCCTGGTCTATAAACACAACATTCTGCTGTCGCTGTATTCGGTTTCCACCACATATTTGCGCTCCCCCCCCCAACCCCCACCCCCCTAAATGACATCAGATAATCTACTGCAGTGGCACAGCATCGATACTAATAGCACCACATATACACTAATAGTTAATTACACATGGGCAGTTTCAGAGTTAGCATTCTGACTATTATCACTATCATCAGGTATCGATTCTCAGTGCTCTGGAATAATTGTATTTCCCCTAGAGAACGAATACGTGCGATGTCAGTTTCGTAGACTAATTAAATGATTTATTCAAATGTACATTTAATACAGTATACATTACAGTAAATGAATGAGCCCACGCTTTGATCAGCTAATCTGTCAAGTCCTGTCTGTATACCTAAATAAACACACATGTTCGGTTTGGAGCTCACTGAAGTAGAAGGAAGTAGCGACTTTTTGCTGTTTGTCCATCGAGAATGATGATGACCATTCATTTCATCCAGTGGGATTGAAAGTATGGAGCCGTGAGTTCTAAGATGGATGATTTTACGTTGGATCAAGAATGACTTGCGCGACGAATTGGATTAAAGTGAGGAAGAGTTGCGCAATTCGTCGACCTCACTCTCTCGCCTGAGTCCATCTGAGTCCAGTGGCAAGACTAGTCAAGACGGCTGGAGACGAATACAGGTGCAGTGGATGACCAGGGCGCTCTACGTGCTTTACCGTGCTCATTACATTCCACAACGCTTTGCAGGTAAACGCCGTCTTGCCCATTGAAATCAGGAATGATTTCTTCCGCGCAGTCTGCCGAATCCTGTCTTCACATGCTGGGTAGGCATACCCTAATTCACCGATCAGTTTGACACTAAATCGGCTACCCACGCCTGGTTTAGCCAGCCTGTCACAGCTGTTGCCCGGGGGGGGGGGGGGGGGTGGCCGCTGTCGCATGCTGACAGCTACTAGGAGCCACAGGCATGAGCTGGGTGTCAGGCGTGGACCAGTGGGGGATGGTCCCTTGAAAAGGGATAGTTACTCGTGTCTGGTTACTCGTTGCGACTGAAGATAGCACTAGATGCATGACCAAAAAGATACCCCTGGTCATGCGTCCGCGTAAATTAGTTCCTGCAACGAGGGGCCGTCGTCATTTGGAGGGGGCAGGTTCGAATCCCGGTCGGTAACTATCGCTTTCAAGTGTTATCTGGTGCGTCTTTCTAGTCTATACTTCCTTCATCTACTTCTTTCAGCGCTAAACAATACATGTGTGTTTATTTATGAACCGTCTTAGTGGCCTCAAAGGTTTCCCAATTTGATATTGTCTGTCTACCTGCCTGTCCGTTTGTTTATTTTGTCTGGCGGTCATTTTGTCTGATGCTCCGTTTGTATGTTGTAAGATGTAAATAGTTAGGTGCTATTTTTATAATGTTCTTCGTAAGTTGGTATTCATTACTCTAAGGTTGCTCTTGATATCATAACTCCATCTTTTAATGGCATTCTCCTTGGTCTGTATCCATGCTATTTCTTCAATGTGGCTGTTTGTGGCAGGTGATACCAGGGAATTCTAGTTAGATGGCAAACCATTTAATCTGTTGTTCTTTGAAGTGCATGCCTGATTTCAGACCTAGTAGTCTTCTAATTTCCTCATACCTAATTCTATCTCTCGCGGTTACTTCTGCAGCTCTTCTAAGGGAGCGCTTCTCTGTTTCACATGTAGTTGTATTCTATAACATCTGCACTGTTATAAGAGATAACGAACATTGTATATAGAACCTGTCTTCCTGTATGGCCGCAAATCATGGAACGTGAATGAACAAATTAGGAGTAGCTTGAAAGCATAGGAGATGTGGTTCCGAAGTCGAATGTTGCGAAAACCCTGGACTGTCAGAGCAATTAACGATTGCCTGATAAAGGTTAATGCAAATTTAACATCAAAAACAATTATAAGATTGATTGATTGATTGATTGATCTAGGAACCGACATCACAGCATTCGGGACATTCCCATAAGCGCTCCGTCTCCATCCTCAGCAGCCAGCGAAGAGTTCCAACACTAATAGTTCCAGTAGCAATCTGATTATATGTCCGTCTCGCCTTTCCTCCGAGCGCCGAGCGTCGGCCAGAACCCCTCGTCACACCACGTTGTCTCATTCTTACCAGACCATGGTGCTCCATCTGCTCCTCCGAGGTGTACACGTGCTCCCACAAGGCCGCAACCACGTCTGCCTTGTCCTGCATCAATACTCCACCAAATTCAAACAATTATAAGAAAGAGACAACAGCGTCTTTTGTTCATGTAATAAGAAAAGAGGCATTGGAAAACATCTTGACGACTGGAAAGGCTAACGGGAGAAGCGAAGTAGATGGACAAAGAGGGTGGCTTATAGGAATATCAACAGAGTTGATCCGGAACAATGGACCTTGATCTGTGGAGGGACATAAACGCCTTAGCCAGGTAGCGAGGCACCTGATGATGAAAGTTGACCATCTCCACTTCGCGTGTTTGTTTACTCGTTACTTTAATCATACCTGTTACATAGAGCTACATAGGTCGTTATATGAAGCCCATAAATGGACACTCTCCCGCCGCCTGTTACATAGGGATGTACAGTTCTCAATATATGACGCCCATAAATGGACACTCTCCTGCTGCTTGTTACATAGGGATGTACAGTTCTCAATATATGAAGCCCATAAATGGACACTCTCCCGCCGCCTGTTACATAGGGATGTACAGTTCTCAATATATGAAGCCCATAAATGGACACATCTCCCGCTGCCTGTTACATAGGGATGTACAGTTCTCAATATATGAAGCCCATAAATGGACACTCTCCTGCTGCTTGTTACATAGGGATGTATATCTCGATATATGAAGTGCATAAAAATACACTCTCCTCCTGTTTATGCTTCATTCGACACCGCAAGGTACAAGAAGAGCGAGATGAGATGATGATGACATAGGGATGTTATTTTCATTTCTTCCAGACAAATCATTCGTTATTTCATTGTTTCAAAGCCAAAAAGTATTACCGCTCTGCGAGCTGAAATGAATGTGTGAGCATTTCACGGTACACTAATATACACCGTTTCTAAATAGCGACTAATTGCATAAGGCAGTCCGTCAATTATTCTAACAATTATGACTTTCTTAAGGAATTGACTCTAACCCTACCGGTGACTCTAACCATACCTGTTCGTGTAAATACATGTGTGCTTGGGGCGACCGTGAGCTGGTGCTTCGAGCTATGCCTGAACCCAACAATAAGAACAATCATCTTCACCTACCGGGCCGGATACAGCAGGCCAAAAACCGGAACAGTGGAGTGACTGCCCTTTCTGATGCCGGAGACACCATCCCCCCGCCGCCCATGTAAGTTACCTGTTTTGTGTCTGGACCAAGATACAGTTTGAAACTAGTTCTTTCTTGTCAACTCATCAGCTTAACTTTGTTCTTAACGACTTTAATTTCTTTGACCAGTTTAATTTTCTCTTTCTGTTTAAGACAGTTGCTTCTTGTGATCTCTATAACCAAACACCACGGAACCGCTGTTGCATAGTTGTTACACGTATTACACATAAATATTATCAGTTATGTGTAATACGTGAACAACATTGGAATCTCTTGTTTAAATGTTCGTTAATATACTGGAAAAATATGAATAAAATTGGGTGGAACTGCGGTAAAGTTGTGAAAATGTAAACAATATAAAATGACACAAAGTAGCGCAGCTTTACATAACAGATTTACGACACATACAGGACGTTGCGGCGATTAGCCTTCATCAGCAAACAAACACATTCACAAACACAACATATAGCCAAGGAGATCACCTGTGACTACATCAAAACGTGACGACAGGACGAGAAGAACAAAAGGATGAAAAAATGAAAGCAATGAAGAGAAAATGAGGAAAATAAAGAGACGCAAATAGCTATCTTCACAGATGCAAAGTCAGCTGTCTCAATACTGAAGAGCAAAAACAGCACAGAACTAGCTGACCTAAGAGCAGCACTCCATGGTCTATGCCAGAAATCCAAAAAAGTTATAATACAGTGGATCCCATCACATTGCAGTATACCTGGAAACGAAGAGGCTGACAGACTGGCAAAAGAGGGCGGACGACTACCACAGCCTGACATAGACATAACCTATAATGAGGCAAAGAGGTTGATAAAAAGCACTTATAGAACCAAATGGGAATCAGAGCATCCAGGCCACCAGAAGGATGATGCATATTACAAACTCGACCGAAGAGAACAAGTAGCAATCTTCAGACTCCGCACAGGACATAACAGGCTGAAATACCACTTGTTCAACAAACTAAAGATAGGAGATACAGATGAATGTAATTGTGGAACTGGTAAAATGACAGCTAAACATTTGCTGCAAGAGTGCCCAATATATGCAGAACAGAGAAAGATATTTTGGCCCACACCTGCTTCATTCGAGGACAAGCTCTATGGAGATATCAACAAGCTCAAATCGACTGCAGCTTACTTTAACTGTATTCAGGTTGACATTTAAATGTACATGAAGAAGTATTTAGACTGCCACACTTCATACCACAGGCATGTCGGTTACACAAGCCTCCCAGAGGCATGAAATGGAATATTGTTTGGATAGCAAATCCATTACGTGGAAAGTCCGAATCGAAAGCTCACTGTGTGGGCTTCATAAAAGGTGGAAAAAGTGTCCTAGTGGCACAAAATGGAATATTGCTTGGATAGCAAATCCATTACGTGGAAAGTCCGAATCGAAAGCTCACTGTGTGGATGTCATCTGCAAACAGCATTCTTCTGGCTTCTGGAAGAACAGCCTATGGTAACGGAAGACCCAATATACGGAAGTGAGGCTAAGCAGCCATGTGCAGGACGTGACGATTCCTTGGGTGAGCCCAGTACCAGAGCGCTGTGTGTTGGCTCTGCAATTATGGAAGCCTCCTTGGATGGCGGGGAATGCCCATGGTCTGCCCCTGCCTTCCCTTGAGGGCCGACCAGGATGCCTTTGGCTGTTCTATATGGGCCAGCTGGGATGGGAGATAACACCACAACAGTGAGAGTCTAACGTCCTAAGAAACCCCCCGGGAAGGTTAACCCGGTCAACAAATGCCCGCAGAAGTCGGATGTGTCGGCCTAACGGCGCAAGAACGCAGCTCTGCTGTAAACAGGCACAACGCAATCACGTCCGAAAAAAAACTCCGGATGAATGAAGAAGAAGAATTGAAAGAAAATGTTCATACTTACCTCACAGTACCGATCTGTGAGTAACTTTGTGTCTTTTTATATTGTTAATATACTGGACACAACATTACGGTCTGATGTGTTTGTGTTTGTTATTGGACCTATGCTGATTTCATATACAATTATGAGACCTGTGGTGCTATTTCAATGGTTAGATACGGATTCTGTCCGTATTCCATAGTTGTAGGTTCTTGCGTAGGATATACCTGGCTGATGAAGACACCTTTTCTAGGAATGTCTAGTTGGTCATGAGTCGAAGTACACGTGTTCTTACAGCGAGGCGCTGTCGTCATTTGGAGGTGACAGGTTCGTATCTCTGTTGGTAACTATAGCTTTCTCATTTTATGTTGTCTAGTGCGTCCTTTGGCCGGCTTCCTGGCCTAGAGGTTAACAACTTTTCTACGTAATCTCGTATACTCTCGTAAGTAACGTGACGACGGTGAGAATCAGCAGTGGTTCGAATCGTGTCGGTAACTTACGGGGTATGTGAGCCGGCCAGCTCAGAAAGCAATGGCAAACCACTGAGCGTAATCTTGCCAAGAAATAAACAATCAGCTGAAAGATGTTGATGTTGACAGCGATGTCCTGTAAAGGATATGCAAAACATTTAGTACGTCCTTTAATCCCTACTTCTGTCTTCTACTTCTATGAGTGCCAAACAATACATATGTGTTTATTTATTAGCTTGCATAGTTGTTAGCTCACTTGTCTACTACGCCAACGGTCCTGGTTCAATTTGTGTGGTTTTTTGTTTTTGTTACTAACCAGCTTTGGGGTTGATCAAGCCTCATAATCAAATACACAAGTTCTAGAAAAACTGGGAATGAAAAGAGTTAATGAAACAAATAAAAAAAGAGGCAAGTGAAATATTTCGACCATATTAAAACACATAACACTCTTATAAAAACAATACTGGAAGGTAATGTTGAAGGCAAACGAGAAAGGGGTAGACAACGATACAAATGGAAGGATAACATCAAGAGATGGACGAACTGCACTCTGACATAATGTACAATCACGGAGATAAACAGGCAGTGTTGGAGATCTCTTGCAGCCAACGTCGATTGTGGTAACAACGTAGCTGATTGATTGGAGTCCTCATAAAATGGACACTAAACAATGTTCATAATTTTCTGGGATATGTCTAGAAATGAATAGATGGCCAGCGAAAGAAATGGTCATCTCAGTTGTTTAATCTATGATTTAGAATATATAAAGGCGAACTCTTCACACCCAAACGCATGCGGTACCTTGGGACTGCAGTATTATATTGTTTACGAAATGTCTGTGGCTATTCCATTACATAAGACCAGTTTGTATGTAGAACACAAGGAATATCAGGAACTAGTTAGTTGGTCATGCGTTGAAGTACACTTGTTCCTGCAGCGAGGCGCTCTCGTATTTTAGAGGTGACAGATGATAATCTCGGTCGATAACTAAAGTTTTCAATTATGTTGTCTAGTGCGGCTTCTAGTCTCTGCTTCTTTCTTCTATTTATATAAGCGCCTAGCAATACATGTGGGCTTGTATATGTAAAACAGTGACATGTATTTTGTCCTATACTCGCACCATTTGAGTTCAAACTGTGGCGATGTTCAACTAAGTTCAAGGTTCAAGTTAATTGCTGCTTTCTTTCGATATATTCCCGTCGACGTCTAAAGGTGTCAGAAGAAGAAGAACAAGGAGGAGGTGGACTGTTCCATTACATATCTAATCAACCTTTGTGTGACTGTATATCACTCTTTCAGCTAGCACGCTATCCTGGGGGGCCCGATGATCAAGTGTTCGAATCACCAGGGAGATATTGTTTCGACTGATTCAGCTTCAAACAAACAGTAGGTTTGAAACAAACATGGTACACAACCAAATGATATCATGCAAATGTCCATTCACTGAGCATTGAAATTGCGTAAGATGCCACGAAACAAATCAAACACCACGTTGACCCTAGGAAGGCGATGTATCTTCCTCTTGTCTAAATGAGAGGTCACATGTAGCGATTTATTGTCCTTCGTACTGAATCAGTTAAAAATTGACATAAGTCGATTGACTCCAGCCGGATCCACCCTAAAATGGGTACAAGGAAATGTTCTTGGAGTAGAGCGTCTTGGAAGTACGTCTCTAGGCGTGAACAACAGTTCCTTTACTGTCCTTTTACTACTTCAGTCCATCGGCATTATCTGCAGGGGACTATTTTTTTTTTCAATTAATTTTGGCAAGGTTGCTTTTAGCCAACTTTGTCATTCATTATGGGGATTTTTTTTTTTTAAAGCCAACCTTGTCATTTATAATGGGGCTTTTTTCGATGACTGTTGCAAGTATTCTAATAACATTGTCATTCATCATAAGAGTATTTTATGTTTTGCTTACTATTGGCAAGTATTCTTATAACTTTTTCGTTCATCATGGGACGTTTTGTTTATTACTGTTGGCAATGTTTCTAGCAACGTTGTCGTGTATAAGCCGAAGCAACTGTACGCCAGGATTGTTACTAACGCTCTAACCAAAGTAAGAAAGAGAAGCGGGCCAACAGAGGGAGAAACTACCGGATGAGCTTCCTTAGTGGCGCAGATGACGACCAGTGGTTGAACTTGTCAAGAACTCAGAAAACGTTGTAGATGCTACATGATCTCATGCCGTGGTCTGCATAGCACAGGATATTGATGGAGTATTCTATGCCAGATATCCCAACGTGGACGGTATAAAGTATAAGGTCCTTGGGGGAAGTTAGATAACGACAATGTATCAAATAATGAGTGGCACCTTGCAAGTCTTGACAGACCAAAGTATGTGAGTTGGAATGTGGCCACAATTCCATCACAATGCCTGGGCAGAGCTTTAGAGAAATATGTGGTGCCCACACGACATGTTCCCTGCTCTGGGCCTAGTCTTGTGTATTCCAATAGGAATGGGTAACCAATACGTCTGGCACAAGGTAGGCTGCAGACGCTGGCGGCATCAGCGTCAAACCTCCGAGACCTCGCCTCCACGAGCAGGTGGCGAGTGGTGGCCAGACCCTGGAACCCAAGGGACCCGACTTAGAGGCGTTCAGCCAAGTCCCACAGGTGCGGGCCTCGTACGCGCCTGAACCGTAGGGCGCGTACTCTGTCAATCACAAGTGTCCGGACCTGTGTAAAGCGTGTACTACCGTCAGACTCACCACCTGACTTTTGCGGATCCCGCAACCACCGGGAATAGGCCCGCCGGAGATATTGCTCGTCTATTGCGAGCAAATCTCCCATCCTTCCACTGAACAGACTGAATAAGTAAAGAAACGATAAAAGTAGTGGTATTTCAATTGCGCTTGCGCTCCCACATATACAGTGGAATAAAATAAGGTTCAACATAACATCCATTTAAGTTAAGCATGATACGATAATCGACGAAATTGCCACTTGATCGATATGGAATTAACATGTGATGGATGAAGAATTATCGTGAAGCTGGCGGACAGGAAGGGGTTAATTATAAACCATAATGCACAACAGAAACCATATACATCCATAGTCCTAGCCAATTGTAACTGCAGGCTTAAACACGGATGGGGGGATTTATCTGGATCTAAGGTCAACGTGTCCGACTTCGGAATGCTTTTGTTTTAAGGTTTGCTTCCCCTGGATAGATTCCATTTTTATACAGATGAAATATTCCGTTTATATTATTTTAAAATTGTTTATACATGTTAAATATTAAATTTGTTTTGTCCTGGTAATATTCAATTTATTTTATTCTTGTATGTTTACTATTCATCGGGGTAAAGGGGAGGGGGGAAGAGAATCTGGTCATACATGTTACATATTTAATTTGTTTTGTCCTGGTTGTACTGTTCAGTAATCCATTGTGTCGGCTCCGTGGTGAAGGTGTTACGGACGTAGTTCGTAATTCCACGTACCCCCGTTCGAAACAATCTGTAGGGAATTTGAAGTGTCTTACTTTGCTTTTCTAATTATAAAATAGTATGGGTACCGGCCGTTCAGAAAGCAGATGGCAAACTACTGAACGTAAACTTGTCAAGGAATCACGAACAGTCAACAATTGCACGTCCTGTAAAAGATGTGTAACTAACTAAACCTATTTGACAAAGCTAATTATGCTGAAACTTGTGTGTTTATCTGTGTGGTGTCTTGTTCGTGTGCGTGTATCTATTCTTGTTCTTCTATATTCCACTTTTTTAAATCACAGATTTCAAGATGTATTCTGCATAAACTAACTGTAATGATTTCAAGTACTTGACAATTGATATTTCTGTGCTTCAAAATCTCCCCCAACAATAAATACCTAACGGGGTGTGCAAGTCTTGCCCTGCACCTTTACATCAGTGCAGAGGCATATTATAATATATGTCAGCATGGACGAATGGATAAGAGCGCTTATTGTTAAACATCCGTGTGTTGATGCGAGGTAAGGGGTTCAACCCCTACACCTGTCAGTTGGACTAAAGTGTTGATTTCTCGTCCTCGACTTGGGGACGTAAATTACAAGTACCTCAGAAGTCGTAGTGGGTTCGCCTGGTTGCGGAGGACACGGGTAATAGAAAAAGCCAATCCTCACGCAACAATCAGTCCGGTGTACCAGAAGTAGTACATCGTGTATGGACTACGCTTGAGTTCAAAGTGAGCGAGCAACAAAACAAAATATAATCAGGTCATGATAGGGCACGTCATGTATATCGACTAGTTGGTAGTAGGTCCAGTTTGATAGTAGGTTCAGGTTGGTATAAGGTTCAGGTTGGTATAAGGTTCAGGTTGGTATAAGGTTCAGGTTGGTATAAGGTTCAGGTTGATATTAGGTCCAGGTTGGTATTGGGTTCAAGTTGGTATTAGGTTCAGGTTGGTATTAGGTTCAGGTTGGTATAAGGTTCAGGTTGGTATAAGGTTCAGGTTGGTATTAGGTTCAGGTTGATATTAGGTTCAGGTTGGCATTAGGTTCAGGTTGGTATATGGTTCAGGTTGGTATAAGGCTCAGGTTGGCATTAGGTTCAGGTTGATATTAGGTTCAGGTTGGCATTAGGTTCAGGTTGGTATAAGGTTCAGGTTGGTATAAGGCTCAGGTTGGCATTAGTTTCAGATTGGTACTAGGTTGAGGTTATTAGGTCCAGGTTGGTATTGGGTTCAAGTTGGTATTAGGTTCAGGTTGGTATTAGGTTCAGGTTGGTATAAGGTTCAGGTTGGTATTAGTTTCAGGTTGGTATTAGGTTGAGGTTGGTATTAGTTTCAGGTTGATATTAGGTTGAGGTTGGTATTCGGTCCAGATTGGTATTTAGTTCAGGTTGGTATAAGGTTCAGGTTGGTATTAGGTTCAGGTTGGTATTAGTTTCAGGTTGGTATTAGGTTGAGGTTGGTATTCGGTCCAGATTGGTATTTAGTTCAGGTTGGTATAAGGTTCAGGTTGGTATCAGGTTCAGGTGGGCATTAGGTTCAGGTTGGTATTTGGTTCAGGTTGGTATAAGGTTCAGGTTGGTATTAGTTTCAGGTTGGTATTAGGTTGAGGTTAGTATTAGGTCCAGGTTTGTATTAGGTTCAGGTTGGTATTAGGTTCAGGTTGGCATTAGGTCCAGGTTGTTAATAGGTTCAGGTTGGTATTAGGTCCTGGTTGTTATTAGAACCAGGTTGGTATTACAGGGTGTATTTTTAATGACTGTGCAGTGTTTGAAAATATTGCCGGTCCAAGTTGTGTATTTACCTATTATGTTGCATGAACTTTACAGAGGGTGAATACAAAACTTGGACCGGCAATATTTCTAAACACTGCACAGTCATTACAAATACACCCTATAGGTTCAGGATGATATTAGGTTCAGGTTGGGATTAGGTTCAGGTTGATATTAGGTTCAGGTTGGAATTAGGTTCAGGTTGATATTAGGTTCAGGTTGGGATTAGGTTCAGGTTAGTATTAGGTCTAGGTTGGGATTAGGTCCAGGTTGGGATTAGGTTCAGTATGTGTCCTCTCTGGGTTTCAGGTTTGTCAATGCTAACAGACACCAGCATAACACCCAGCGGGAGGATTTGGCATTTCTGCACATGCGCGTGGTGGGTGTGAGAGAATGCATACATGTGTCCGAACATGATTTTTTTTTTTAAATTTGGACTCCAACCTGATTTAGAATAACATATGTTTGCCCAAATCAGACCTTTTATATGAAGTTAAATCGACATGCTTCAGTACTATTTTATGGAGTCAAAATTACTCCGCTGGATACCAGCAAAGTACCAGATTAATATACAATAGAACTGCAGAACCGGTTCGAAATATTGATGACAGACCAAGAAGAGATGACCGCGGATGAGTTAGTCACACATGCTATAGACAGGCTAGTATCATCAGCCAAAGATATTATACCTTATAACAGAAGTAGAAAGAAGGACTATAAAGAACGACTAGATCGCATGTTAGAACTTTAGTCTAAAATGAGAACAAAAACAGTTACATTGAATGTTAATGTTAGAGAAGAGTATTAATAAATAACTGTACCGAAAGGATATTAAACAGATGTGTCCAGCAAGAGCCTAGTATTGAAGAGGACTGGTTATTGAGTCGCAAGAAACAGACAAATGTTATTAACATATAAAAAGAGATATAAAAGTATTGGAAAAATCATTATGGAGGTTAGAGTACCGGGGATGCGAAGAAGACACAAATCACATTGTAAATTGATTAAAGATGTGATGATTATTAACACATGGCATAAATAGAAACACAATGAAAGTGTTTTCAGAAATATATAAGATATGGAAGGAGTCAACATTGGGGGACGATGCATCAATTACATTAGATATGCTGGGAAGAAGGAAATACCACAATGTAATATAAAGTAAATGGACATATTCTTAAACAAGTGAATCGGTACAATTATCTCGGAACAGTCATAACATCTGATGGGAGATGCCTTGAAGAAATTAGAGCAAGAATTGTCATTACGAAGGTAGCCTATTGCAAGATGAAAAACATACTGACCAATAAAAGGATATCAACTGAAACGAGAAAAAGAGTGTTGAGGTGCTACATAGAACCTATACTTTTGTATGGATGTGAAGCGTGGACAATAAGCAGTAAAGCTGAAAAACAGCTGATGGCTGTGGAAATGTGGTTTCTGAGGAAACTGCAAAGAATACCATGGACGGACGGACAGAAAAACCAATGAGGAAGTCCTTCAAGAAACAAATGAAGATCGTAAACTGATTAGAGTCATTAGACGTAGACAGTCAAAATATTTTGGGCATGTTATGAGAAGAAATGACTTGGAGAACTTGGTGACAACTGGCAAGATCGAAGGGAAGAGACCAAGGGGAAGACCGAGAAGTAAATACCTGGATGGCTTTGCCACATGGCATGGTCGAGACAGGAACACGGAGCTGATCCACGACTCTGGTGATCGAGTGAGATGGCAGAACATGACCGCCCACGCTTACCGGCATGGCACATGATGGATGGATGGATAAATGGAGGCAGGGCGTCTCGCCAATAACAGAGAGAAATGTCGAAAAGACTTATATTGGCAAATATCTAAACAAGACAGGCCATGGCAATGGCCGCTTTCGCGTAATCGTTAGCAAGTTACGCTAGCAGTTGCATGAGCGCGGTATATCGAGGATCCGACCCCTGTGCTCACTCATTTGCAATGAGAGGGAATGAATGATAAACTATTGCCCCGTCCACTCATACCTACAAAATATGAGGGTCTTAACACTCCACGTACCAATAGCCGGGGCTGGCTACGGGACTTGTTTTAACCGACCACTGGATGATGATGATGATGATGATGATGATGATGATGATGATGACGATGATGATGATGATGGTGCTGGTGGTGGTGATGGTGATGGATTGGAACAGATAGAACCAAAAAAAAGTCTAAGAGTTCTAAGAGCATGCATATTTCCTGTGGCAGTATTCTGATGTGATGCTTATATATTTTACCACAAACCCAACAGATGATTTGCGCCTTTGAATGCAAGTGTTACTCAAACCTGTCAAAACAATCAGTGGATACAAAGAGAACATGATCTACACAACTCATTGTTGACGAAGATTGGTTATTTTCATCTTCATCATCAAGTGCCTTGCCGGCTGGCTTGGGTTATCATGCTTCTCCGCAAATTGTGATCTCCAACGCCATGGATCAATTCATACGTTGGCTCCCTTTTGTGCCATGACGAAAGACTGTCAAGAATTGTCTCCCTCTATCTCTCTTTCCACAAATCCTTCCTGTTGTCGCAAGTTCCGGTTTTTGTCTTCTCATAATGTGGCCACAAAATGACTGCCTCTTTCGGTACTTTTGCCTTAATTCACCCCAAACAAACAAGGATCCCTTCGAGCCTCATTTGCATCGGTCCTGCAATCACTTTCCGGTTAGGGTTAGGAGTAGGGTTAGGTTTAGGGTTAGGGGTAGGGTTGTGTGTGTGTGTGTGTGTATGTGTCGTCGACACACATACACACACACAACCCTAACCCTAATCCTAATCCTAACCCTAACCGGAAAGTGATTGCCGGACTGATGCAAATGAGGCTCGAAGGGATCCTTGTTTGTTTGGGGTGAATTAAGGCAAAAGTACCCCTCTTTCTGATGTTTGTGATAAGTTGTCTTTGCGACTAAGTCTCCCTCAAACTGTACACTTAGCTCATTTTGGCTGTCCGATGAATTTTCAGCATTCCTCTAATCAACCACATCGCCAAGGCTTCCAGCGAGTTTTTCTCAGGATTCGCAGCCGTATGTTACAATTGGTTCTATGTAACATGCAAGACCTCTTTTTGTAACTTACAATGTCAAGGACTTATTGCATTAAAATATTCTTCATGTGATAGAATGCAGTTCTGGTTTGCCCAATTCTGTTCTTTATCTCTGTGATGCATCTTCCATCTGATGTTATCCAAATGCTTAGATATCTGTATTTCTACACTTGCCCCAAAATAACGTCATTTACTTGTACATGTTAGGCACAATCTGTTTCTTTGATATCATGATTTGTGTATGTCTATTACATAAGTTAAGACCCATTTTTTTTTCTCACTTTCTACAAGTACTGTATCCATCATTTCCTGTAGTTCCTTCTGACTTGTTGCCATCAAGACGGTGTTATCAGCATAATGTAAGATATTTATATTATATCCACCAGCCAGGATCCAAGGCATATTTTATGTATATCTCATACGTTAACTGTACAATAATAGAACAAATAAGGAGGTACGACACAATCTTGTCTGACGCCCTTATTCATACATTGAAATGCTCCTACGAGATTGTTGTTTTTGATGGATGCTGTTTGCTGCCAATATATGATTTTTTTTTATTCGTAGATCTTTGCCGTCAATGTTTAGTTGCTCTAGTAGCTTATTTCCTCATGTTTCACATTGTCAAATGTTTTTCGGTAATCTATAAAGCATAAGTCAGATCTGTGTTTACTTCCATAGCTCTTTCTAATAGAAAGTTATATAATGACAAATAAAACTTTTTTTTTTTGTTGCATGTCCTTCACAGGACGTAGCAGTCAACCCCCGCATTTTCGCTGTTCGTGATTCCTTGGCAAATTTTACGTTCAGTAGTTTGCCATTGCTTTCTGAACGACCGGCACCTATACCTTTTTCGAAAAAAACCAGCACCGCTGTGTTTCGAACCCGGGTATACGGGCTCACAAACCGCGTTCGCAAGCCCTTAGCCACGGAGACCGGTAAATAAACCTTAGGAAATGAAGTATTTTAGAGATGGAAAAAGACAACAGTGTCTGGAAAGATTACTCCTTCTTTCGTTCGCTTGAAATATGTCTATAACTGCAGTTTTGTGTCTTGTATGAATCTCACTGTTTTTTTTTTTTTTTTTAAGTTCACTCAGTGGTCCATAGAGTTTATCTTCCACTGCCGTCTCTCTAGACCAGAAGGTTTGCCTAGATATGTCGTATTTTGGGCAGTCTTAGAGTATGTAATCTGCTGTCTGCGGCTCCAATCCACATGTGCATAAGGCTGATTCGCCAATCGTGAATTGTGTATACATGTGGTTGCGTAATCTAGTGTTCTGTTTTGAGGCGCAAAATAATGATTTATTCTGGTTTGTCCATAAAGTTGTAGTCTTGAGCAGGTTTGTACCAGTGAAGCAGAGAAGATGAAGTCTACAACATAGACGGATTCCAGGTGTGATAGATTATGTACACATGACCGCAAAAGAGGTCGGGCATCTAGCTTATCCTCTTCTTTGTTCCTCCTATCCAGTCTTCTCCTTTGTTCCTCCTATCCGGTCTTCTCCTTTGTTCCTACTACCCAGAGGAGTAGGCCCCACCCAGTTACGCACCTCAGAGTTCATTGTGTCCGACGTCAGCATACATTTGTGCCAGGCTGACTTCCTCTTTGACAAATTCCATCCACGGTAGCCGGCTCTATCTAACCCGTGGGTATGTTTATTTATTTTTCTTACCAATTTTGCCAGAGAAGCGGCTTTACGGCCAAGTCGTTGCGATATACGACTGCCAAGTCCTATTTTTCGTCCTTAGCCGAGAAAACCAAGTATCCGATTTAGCTGCTTAAGAGGCCATAGGTTAGGGAGAGGGGTGTGATATGATTATATACCAGTGGTTCTTGGCAGCATTTCTAACCCTAAGCAGGAATCGAACCCCGTACCTTCTAATCCCGAGGCGGACACCGTTACCGCTCAGCCACTGCGTCTGGCTTATGATAGAGAGACACTCGGAAAGACTGTTATAGAGAACAAAGTTATGCACCGGCCAAACCACTAGACGATGATCACTTCATAGAAAATTAATTATTTTGGTCCCACGGAGCGACTGTCAGACCAACGGGCCAGAAGAGTCCCAACGGCTCTACGCCGCTGAAACCCCTGAAGCATAACTTTGCGATGATGTCACGGGATAACACCTCCAGCCACTCGTAAATATTGATGCGTGACTCGTGCCCACGCGGATGCACCAGGCGTCAAACGGATTATTTGTCGAAGTCCAGAACTGAGCCATTAGGGGATGAATGCCAGAATGATGTTTATGCTGCTGACTTATTTGTTACATTGTAAACTATCGCTTTTGACATTCACTGGCCGTATTACATTTCGTTAGCATACCTCGGCTGTTTACAAGGGGTTGTTAGAATGGTGTTGGATTTCTTGCCACATTATGTGGCACACTTCCTTGTCTCCTATGTCTGTTCTACTGTGTCTGTTATATCTAGACAAGCAAGCGCACACACACACACACACATACACACTCACACACGCACACGCATACGCACACACACACACACACACACACACACACAGAGGAACACCACACACAGAGGAACACCACACAAGACAGACACACAGACAACATCAACACACAGGCTCTGGGAAATGAAAGGAAGAAGTAGAAATAGTAGTAGTAGTAGTAGTAGTAGTAGTAGTAGTAGTAGTAGTAGTAGTAGTAGTAGTAGTAGTAGTAGTAGTAGTAGTAGTAGTAGTAGTAGAAGTAGAAGTAGTAATAGTAGCAGTTGTAGTAGTAGTTGTTGTAGTAGTAGTAGTAGTAGTTGTAGTAGTAGTAGTAGTAGTAGTAGTAGTTGTAGTAGTAGTAGTAGTAGTAGTAGTAGTAGTAGTAGTAGTAGTAGTAGTAGTAGTAGTAGTAGTAATAGTAGTAGTAGTAGTAGTTGTTGTTGTTGTTGTAGTAATAGCAGTAGTAATAGCTGTAGGAGTAGTAGTAATAGCAGTAGTAATAGCTGTAGCAGTAGTAGTAATAGTAGTAGGAGGAGGAAGAGGAACCCTTTTTAATGGAATCTCGTTCTTCTGCACCAATTGCATTTTTCAACCATATGGTCCATGGTAAATCGACAATGGTTAATGTATGTGCTGTCCTCTTTCCCCTGATCGCTTTCCCCTGGCCTCTTTCCACTGATCTCTTTCCCCTGGCCCCTTTCCACTGATCGCTTTCCCCTGGCCCCTTTCCCCTGATCGCTTTCCCCTGGCCTCTTTCCACTGATCTCTTTCCCCTGGCCCCTTTCCACTGATCTCTTTCCCCTGGCCCCTTTCCACTGATCGCTTTCCCCTGGCCTCTTTCCACTGATCGCTTTCCCCTGGCCTCTTTCCACTGATCGCTTTCCCCTGGCCTCTTTCCACTGATCGCTTTCCCCTGGCCTCTTTCCACTGATCGCTTTCCCCTGGCCCCTTTCCACTGATCGCTTTCCCCTGGCCTCTTTCCATTGATCTCTTTCTCCTGATCTTTCCTCAGATCGCAACCTCTGATCTTTTTCCCCTGATCTCTTTCCCCTGATCTTTTCTCTTGATCTCTTTCCTCTGATCTCTAACCTGTGATCTCTTTCCCATAAACGCATCTCCTGATCTCATTATCCTGATCTTTCTCCTGATCTTTCCCCTGATCTGTTTCCCCATATATCTTTTCCCTGACCCCCCCCCCCCCCCCATCTAATCTCTTAACCCTGAACGCTTCCCCATGATCTCTGGCCCCTGATGCCCTAAGCCCGGGCTTTGTTTTTTGGCTTTATGATTCATGCAGCCCAGGCCTGACAGCACAGTCCTTTAGTGGATGTCCGTGACCAAGGGAATAATCCATCTGTCTCCTGCCCAGAAGGTCATAGGTTCATTTTCATCCACCATTCAGCTGGCGAGTGCTGTTTTTGCTAAGCCTTCTCTTGGTCGTCGTTGGAACTACGGAGTTCGTGCACTGTACGACGCTTTCGGCAGACGAGTAGCTGTTCTGTGGAGAGAGAGAGAGAGAAATTGAAATATGTGGAATAAAACGCAGAGCAGTGAAGTCGATTCTCTTGCCCTTTTAACCATGTTCTTGCCTTGTATAATCCGCGTAAGAGATACACACATGATCGGTGACTCTTTCGGAGTAAGAGATACTCACATGATCGGTGACTCTATCGGAGTAAGAAATACACACATGATCGGTGACTCTATCGGAGTGAGAGATACACACATCGGTGACTCTATCGGAGTGAGAGATACAAACATGATCGGTGACTCTATCGGAGTGAGAGATACACACATGATCGGCGACTCTATCGGAGTAAGAGATACACACATGATCGGCGACTCTATCGGAGTAAGAGATACACACATGATCAGCGACTCTATTGGAGTGAGAGATACACACATGATCGGCGACTCTATCGGAGTGAGAGATGTACACATGATCGGAGACTCTATCGGATTCAGAGATACACACATGATCGGCCACTCTATCGGAGTGAGAGATGTACACATGATCGGCGACTCTGGTTATGGTGTGAGATGTACACATGATCGGCGACTCTATCGGAGTGAGAGATGTACACATGATCGACGATTCTATCGGAGTGAGAGATGTACACATGATCGGCGACTCTATCGGAGTGAGAGATGTACACATGATCGGCGACTCTATCGGAGTGAGAGATGTACACATGATCGGTGACTCTATCGGAGTGAGAGATGTACACATGATCGGCGACTCTATCGGAGTGAGAGATGTACACATGATCGGTGACTCTATCGGAGTGAGAGATATACACATGATCGGTGACTCTATCGGAGTGAGAGATGTACACATGATCGGCGACTCTATCGGAGTGAGAGATGTACACATGATCGGCGACTCTGGTTATGGTGTGAGATGTACACATGATCGGCGACTCTATCGGAGTGAGAGATGTACACATGATCGGCGACTCTATCGGAGTGAGAGATGTACACATGATCGGTGACTCTATCGGAGTGAGAGATGTACACATGATCGGTGACTCTATCGGAGTGAGAGATGTACACATGATCGGCGACTCTATCGGCGTGAGAGATGTACACATGATCGGCGACTCTGGTTATGGTGTGAGATGTACACATGATTGGCGACTCTATCGGAGTGAGAGATGTACACATGATCGGCGACTCTATCGGAGTGAGAGATGTACACATGATCGGCGACTCTATAGGAGTGAGAGATGTACACATGATCGGTGACTCTATCGGAGTGAGAGATGTACACATGATGCGGCGACTCTATCGAGTGAGAGATGTACACATGATCGGTGACGTCTATCGGAGTGAGAGATATACACATGATCGGTGACTCTATCGGAGTGAGAGATGTACACATGATCGGCGATTCTATCGGAGTGAGAGATGTACACATGATCGGCGACTCTGGTTATGGTGTGAGATGTACACATGATCGGTGACTCTATCGGAGTGAGAGATGTACACATGATCGGCGACTCTATCGGCGTGAGAGATGTACACATGATCGGCGACTCTGGTTATGGTGTGAGATGTACACATGATCGGCGACTCTATCGGAGTGAGAGATGTACACATGATCGGCGACTCTGGTTATGGTGTGAGATGCTCGCCCACCTAAATCGGCATGGTGCCTGCCGACGATGATCATCCACACGAACTCAGCAAGGAATTTGAAGCTGATTAATTTCAGGGTTGTCTACATTTTAGGGTTGTCTAGATGTTAGGGTTGTCTAGATTTCAGGGTCGTCTAGATTTCAGATTCATCTAAATTTTAGGGTTATCTAAATTTCAGGGTTGTCTAGATATCAGAGTTGTCTAGATATCAGGGTTGTCTAGATTTTAGAGTTGTCTAGATTTCAGGGTTTTCTAGATTTCAGGGTTGTTTAGATTTCAGGGTTGTCTAGATTTCAGTGTTGTCTAAATTTCAGGGTTGTCTAGATTTAGGGTTGTCTAGATTTCACTGTTGTCTAGATTTCAGGGGTTATCTAGATTTCAGGGTTGTATAGATTTTAGAGTTGTGTAGATTTTAGGGTTGTCTTGATTTCAGGGCTGTCTAGATTGTAGGGTTGTCTTGATTTTAGGGTTGTCTAATTTCAGGGTTGTGTAGATTTCAAGGTTGTCTGTGAATGCAGTTTTCACAACCCCGACTGGTGTTGATACCGTTGCCGTATGAAGAATAGGCAGCTAGCATGGTTGGTCGTGAGTCGAAGTACACTTATCCTTCAGCGAGGAGCTGTCGTTATTTGAAATCGACAGGTTCGAATCCCGGTGAAACCACTACAAATTGTAATATTTGTATTGCCTTGTACAGTGGTTCTCAACCTTTTTTTTTAACCCATGCCCCCCTTCATAATATTTTCAGAACAGCATTCCCCACCCCCTTTCGCATTTCCTCCCTAACCCTCCCCCCCCCCCCCCACTCCTACACAGTATAGGTAATAATGGAAGCTAAATTTAATAGCTCATACTAAAATAAGTCTAGACGTCTACATAAAACGTGATTACTTACGTTATAAAATGAATTTCAGAAGTGTGAGACGAACAGAACCGTAAAGTATGAAGGGAAAAACAATATCAAGTAATTGGTTCTTGTATTAATGCGATCTTGAAATAATCTTAATTCCCCCCTGGAAACCCTAAGATTCCCCCCTGGGGTGGGGGGGGGGGGAGAATCCCCACCGGTTGAGAACCACTGGTCTAGTATGTCTCCAGCTATATTGAGCCAATCCTGATGTATGGAAGCAAATCATGGACAGTTACCAGACAGGTTAGAAATTATGTAGAAGCCGCGGAGACATGGTTTTATAGAGGAATGATGAGATTTCGGTGGGCGGATATGACAGATAAATATATCTTGAGAAAAGTAACTCACAAAGAGACCTGGTTACGCATATCAGAAGACAGTCCACATTCTGTGGCATGTTATGGGAAGAGGAAAGCCGGAGTATGTCATCACAACGGGAAGGTTGGAGGGAAAGAGAAGCGGTGGGAGACAGAGAGAGAGAGAGAGAGAGAGAGAGAGAGAGAGAGAAGAGAGAGAGAGAGAGAGAGGAGAGAGAGAGAGCATGCTGGCACGGAGGAACGTCGGTATCAGAAATAATTCGCAGCACAAGATACAGAAAGTTATGAATAGACATGATCACCAACGTCACACGGCATAGAATCTCTGCTTCGATCCCTTCTTCTATAAGATGGAAGAATAACTTCAATAGAATTGATCCAGAACACGTGAGTGGGGCATTCAAAAACTTCAAAGAATTAATAATTATAGATACACGCAAGATCCATTAATAAGATGATTTTAACTGTTGAAAAATAACCAGAAACCATGCAAAGATTCTTCAGTTCGACTTAGAATTGTCAAACTAATCAGGGACCATGCAAAGATTGCTCAAATTTAACACTTATCAAATCAAGCAGGCACCGTACAAATATTGCTAAGAGTTAGCACTTGTCAAACCAACCAGGCACCGTACAAAGATTGCTCAGATTTAGCACTTGTCAAATCAGCTAGGCACCATGCAAAGATTGCTCAGATTTTGCACTTATCAAACCAACCAGGCACCAAGAAAAGATTGCTTAGATTTAGTACTTGTCAAACCAGCCAGGTACCATGCAAAGATTGCTCAGATTTAGCACTTGTCAAATCAGCTAGGCACCATGCAAAGATTGCTCAGATTTAGCACTTATCAAACCAACTAGGCACCATGCAAAGATTGCTCAAATTTAGCACTTGTCAAACCAGCCAGGCACCATGCAAAGATTGCTTAGATTTAGCGCTTGTCAAACTAATCAGGGACCGCGCAAAAATGTTTCCATACTTGACAGTTGTAAAACGTCGTAAGCCCCACTAGTATAGTAATTGTATCAAAATCAGCTGTTCTGTTCAAAGCTAAAGGTTCTGTAATATCCCTAGCGCAAATCAAAAAGGAAGAATACTAAAATTGATCTGAACAGATAAAATTAACGTATAGACAGTAAAACTCCCCGACAGAAACCGAAATGCTGGCAACAGAGGTGGATACTTGTGGGAACATGTCACAGAGTGTCGTAGCAGTCTGCTTGTCCATGAGAGAAGGTCGGGAGGGAGGAAGGAAGGTAAAGAGTTTAGCCGTGATCTTATGAGCTATGAGAAAAGGTCATCATCATCATCAAGTGCTGGCGTAGGCGTTCATGGCTCTCCATAGATCTCGGTCTTTGGTTTTCTGGATCAACTCTGCTGCTGATATTCCTCCATGCCACCGTCTCAATCCATCCAGCATCACTTCTCTTGGTCTACCTCTGCCTCTCTTCCCCTCGATCTTTCCAGTTGTTACGATGTTCTCCAATGCCTCTCTTCTCATCACATGACCGAGGAAAGCTGTTTGTCTCTGTCTTATTGTTGTATATAATGTTCTAGTTTCATTAGCCTGTTTCAGGCAGTCGTCGTTAGTTACTCTGGCAGTCCAAGGAATTCGCAACATTCGTCTCAGGAACCACATCTCTGTTGCTTCTAATTTCTTCTTAATGTGTTCATTTACATTCCAAGATTCACTGCCATACAGCAAAACTGGTTCTACATAGCATTTCAGCACTCTCTTTCTTACATTCAGTGATAGTGCATAAGATACTCTTCATTTTCTGAAATGCGGCTTTTGCCTGCCCTATTCTGCTCCTAATCTCTGTTGTACATCTTCCATCTGATGTTATAAATGCCCCTAGGTATCTAAAATTATCAACTTGGTTAAGGATTTTCCCTTCTATTTCTATGTCACATTTTGGTGTCACCATTTTCTTTGATATTACCATTGTTACTGTTTCTTGATATTCAAGGAGAGTCCTTTCCTTGCACTCTCTGTTACTACAACGTCTAATAATTGTTGTAGGTCTGTTGAATTTATCCGCCACCAATACTGTGTCATCTGCATAGCGTATATTATTTATATTATAACCTCCAACTAGTATTCCTGGCATCTCTTTGATCTCTCTCATTATTACTTCGCTATAACAGGGAGAAAAGATCTGGTGACAAGACACACCCTTGTCGTACTCCTAGCTTTATCTGTTCGTAACTACCCTCTTTATTTCCCATTTTAATTGCTGCTACTTGGTTCCAGTAAATATTCTTTATTATTCTTAAATCTTTTCCATCAGTGTTGATATCTTCCAACATTTTAATCAGTTCATCATGTTTTACTTTATCAAATGCCTTAGTATAATCTATGAAGCACAAATATATGTCTCTCTGTTTCTCTATTGACCTTTCTATTAGTGTCCGTAATGTATAAATTGCATTGTTTGTGCCCTTTCCTTCCACAAATCCATACTGTTCTTCACTAATTTCCATTTTTCTTTTCTTTTTGGTTCTTCTCATTATGATTCTGAGTAGAAGCTTAGTGGATATGGTTTATAAGGTTAATTGTACGAAAATCTTCACAATCAATTGCTCCTGGTCTTTTTGGTATAGCTATAAATACAGATTTCAGCATATCACTGGGTAAATATCCACTGCTGTAAATATCATTCAACATTTTGGTTAATATATCTACTCCAATTCTCCCAATACTTCTAATTCTTCTATTGTGATTTCATCTGGCCCAGCTGTTTTTCCTTTCTTCATACGTTTCATAGCGTCAGCGACTTCTTCTTTCAGAATAGGTGGACCTTCTAAGTTACTATCTTCTGTTAATTCTTCCCTTTCTCCTTCATATAATTCTCTTATATACTCATTCCACCTCTTCATTATAGCATCTTCCTCTAATATTATCTTTCCTGTTTTTGATTTCAAACACCCTGTATTTATTCTTATTTTTCTTCCTGTAAGCTCACTGATTTGTCTGTGCATATTTTTTGTATCTTTAATGGAGTTTAATTCAATTTTTTTGCATTGCTCGTTTAACCAACTTTCTTTTGCCTTCCCACATTTATCTTTTATTTCTTTATTTATCTTAGCGTATTCTTGTTTGTCATTTTTACTCTGTTTTCTTTTGTCCATCAGTTTTAAGATATCTTCATTCATCCATTTTTTCTTAGCTATTTTGCCTCTCTCCGGTAATACTTCTTTGCTAGTTTGATGAATGGAGTCCCTTAACATTTCCCATTGTTCATCTATACTCTGTATTTTAGTTATTGCGTTGTACCTATTTTTCACAGTCACTCTGTATTGTTCTTGCATTTCT
Organism: Cepaea nemoralis; assembly: GCA_014155875.1. Lineage (NCBI taxonomy): Eukaryota > Metazoa > Mollusca > Gastropoda > Stylommatophora > Helicidae > Cepaea > Cepaea nemoralis. The sequence continues at coordinate 145,118 of JACEFZ010021680.1, forward strand.
TTATCTATTTTCAGAACCTCTTTATTAAGTCTCATGTTCTTAACCATTTTTTTCCCCTCTCTTTAATCTTACTTTTATTTGTCCACATAGTGGTACATGATCACTATTACAGTCAGCACCAGGCATTGTCTTTACATTCATTAAAGCATTTCTAAATCTTTTATTAATTAGTATGTAGTTAATTTGGTTGCGTATTTTCTTATCAGGGCTTATCCATGTGTACAGTCGTCTTTTATGGTGTTTAAACCATGTGTTTCCAATTATCATATCATTGATATTTGCCCATTCTATTAGCTTTTCCCCTCTTTCATTTCTTGTATCTAAACCATAATTCCCCACTACATCCTCCATTTTTCCCTTTCCTACTTTTGCATTAAAATCACCAAGTATTATCTTTATTTCTTGTGATCCAATTTGAGCCATCGCCATTTCTATTTGAAGTATTTCGTCGTAAAAGTGTTGTATTTCTTCATCACTACTGCTTGCTGTTGGTGCATATACTTGTATAATATTTATGTCTATTGGTTTGCCTTTGATTTTTACCATAATAACTCTATCTGAAATACACAAGTATCCATTAATTGACTTGGCTGTTTTTTTCGTCTAATATTATTCCTACACCTTTTTCATGTGTATCCCCTCCAGAATAAATTATTGTGTGATTGTCAGCTATAATTTTGCCCGATCCCTTCCATCTCATCTCACTAACGCCTAGTATATTCATTTTTATGCTATCCATCTCTCTTAGAACATTGGTAAACTTTCCTAGCTCATTTAATGTCCTAACATTCCATGTTCCTACTCTAAATTTATTTATTTTAGTTAAGATTTTGCCATCAGTAGCTGGATGACGGTCTGGTGTCACCTGTGGCTCATGACTGTCCCTACCGGACAAGGATGCCCTAAAACAGCCATTAACGTCCTTCACTAACTTTGATATATGTTTTGCCATGAAGTCTTGGGAAGATAATGTGGTGGTTTCCCCTTGCCTTCCACATTCACATGGTGGTCTTTTTACCTCTGCCTTTGACAGCCATTTCCGACTGTCAGGACATGTGAGTGCCCGGCTCTGCTCAGCTGCAGAGTTGTCCACTTATTCCGGTGGATACTCGGTCCCCAGAGCTGTGTTAGCCACACCGTGGTGGGTTTCCATCCTCTACCGCGGGGAGGTGCAGTTGGGATTTTCCCTTCATAAAGTTATGGTCTCTGACCAAAACTCTCCAGTACTTTTAGAGGACTGAGAAAAGGTAGGGAGGAAATAAAGTAAAGAGGTAGCTATGGGAGACGGTAGGGATGAAGGAAGGTAAAGAGTTTAGCCGTGATGTGATGGGCTATGATGAAGGTAGGGAAGAATGAAGGTAAAGAGGTTAGCTGTGATCTGTCTGGGTTATATAGAAGGAAGGAAGGAAGGAAGGAAAAGAGTTTAGCCGTGATCTCCTGGGCTATGAGAGAAGGTTTAGCCGTTATCTGCTGGGTTATGAGAATAGATCTTTTGATGAGTTGTACTATGTGTGCAAGATTACAATATTTTATCTCTTTCAATCCCAAGAGGTATTGGTATTACTTAACTCATACTATCCTATAAAGTTATTAGTTTAATTCGTTCTATCCTAAAAAGTTGTTACTTTAACTCGTTCTATCCTGTGTAACATTTAGTAATTTCTTTTCCTTTTTCTAATTTTTATTGGCAAGGATTGAATTTGATGTTCTTCGCCCAGAAGAAAAAAAATTTACTTTATCAAGTATTGTGGTCATCTTTGAGGTCTGAAAATGTTGATTCTGGTCTCCAAATCTTGCAGAGACAGATTAGACCAAACTTTACAACATTGACTGTTTCTGTAGTTGTCGATATCAGCGAGTTATGTCTTGGTGTATGCTTGTTGCATAATGACGTTTTCTATTTGCTTTCCTTATTACAGAGTTCACGTTGAATTTTTCACGAATGAGAAATCTATCAAAGAGAGACTTCAGTTATATTTTATCAAGAACCAACGTTCCAGTGAGTACACATTTGGTATCACACATATCTGTTGTTACAAGTGAAGAAAGAGTGAATTAATGTAAAATATAACAGTGCCGTCACACACACACACACACACACACACACACACACACACACACACACACGCACGCACGCACACACGCACACACACACACACACACACACACACACACACTGTCAAGAATATTTTCGTACTGTTTTCCACCACCTCTCTTTCCTCAAATCTTTTCAAATACACAAAAGCATCAAATGGGGAATCCTTGAGGCCACTAAGGCAGCTCATAAATAAATTCTCAAGTATTTATTGGCACTCTTACAAGCAGCAAAAGGAAATAGATATTTAAAACAATGCACTCAATTAGTGAATTTAAACACATACACCATAAATAAAATATTGCACGATTTCTTGCTTGACATATGTCGCTGCATCTCGCCAGATACATACTGTAGTGTATACCTTTGGCCATTGCATATCTTTGGCCATTGTTCAAATATACTTCATGTCCCTTAAACTAGGATAGGCTTATATAAAACAAGCTTAGCATACTCTGCCACTCAGTTGAGGAACAATCTTCCACAAGAAATCAAAGACATACATACAGTCGCAACCTGTTTGAACACTACCTCAGTACAGACTACATGCCTCCCCCCCCCCCCCCTCTACAAATAATAATGGTAAATTATCTCAAACCATAACTAGTTAATAATCATTCCCATGTGTATGGCACGTTACGCCTTCCTTAGGTATTTATCATGCCCATGGTAAACATTGCCTCAGTGAGTCATGTATTATTGATTATTTTTCATGCGTATTAATGCTTATTGTTCTTTTGCTGTCTAAGATTAGCTTCATAAGTGATGGTGAATGAAATAATGTATGAGAGGAATTAGAGAAGAAGGGCAGAATGTCAGACGGGCCTGCGTGCCTAATTCTTAACCCTTTGAAAATAAAGATTGTTCGTTCGTTCGTTCGTTCATTCGTTCGTTCGTTCGTTCGTTAGTGTTATATATAATTTGAAGTGAAAAGTTAAATATGACGCACATCGTCGCTGATATTGCGCAAGTGTGTAAAACGTTATATATTCTTCTTCAAGAACTAATCTACAAACATGTACCGCAATTTTACATTTCAGCTGAAGTAATCCACCCACCCGATATATGTCCACCCACGTATATACCCACGATATATATCCACCCATGATATATCCACATGCTATATAACTATAACTCTGCTGTATACATCTGACGAGCTGCAGAGCAATATGTCATGCAAGAAATAGTGCAATATTTTATTTATGTCGTGTGTGTTTACATAGATATTCGACTTGGCTGCAAGATTTCATTCGACATAAGTGTTTAAAAGGATATGTTTGTAACTGCAAACTATCAGTCTTAAATACCTATTAAGTCACTTCCTAAATAAATATAATTCTCGGAGGAATACTTCATTTTGGGTCCTTGTTTAAATGTATTTACATGTACTTGTCAAGTCCAAGTTTAGGTTAACAGAATGTACCCAGTAAGAGGTGCCGTTGAGACGCGGTGTGATGGTTCAGTGCAAGATTCCATCTCTGACTAACATAAATCGTCACCGTAGCGGCTATAAAATGTGACCAGGATAGTGACGTACTACCCCAAAAATGGCTGCTTGCAAATATTTCCTTCCATGCTATATCACGTTTTAGTGGCTATAAATCGATGGACTCAACATACGTCATTCTTTATATCTTTAGGTGCATATTTGGTTAACTTGAAGGCGCTAGAGTGGGAGGTGTGGAGCCCATTAGTATTTTAATAGTAAGTGCCTTAGTGTAACGGTTAGGATGTTAACGCTGAGAATAGCACGAGCACGATCTGGCAAGGGTTCGATACCAGCTCTCGTCGTTCGTTACGGGAAGAAAAGACTTTCCACCTCTTCTTCGTCCATTCAGGTCTACAAAAATGTATGGTCCTAATACTTCATATACAGGTTCCTTTTATAGCATTGTTCTTATATTATTATTTTTCATGTTTTTTTTTTTCCTTCTTCTACAGTTTCTATGAACGGGTTGGTTTGGTTTCAAAGAAAATACACGACCGTACCCTGTTTTTTCCCCATTCGCTTGCTTTGACATCGAGGGTGTTCCCTACACGTGCTACTGTTTCTAGTGCACAGGACAGATTTGTGCGTGTGGATTGGCCTTCCTTATTACCAGTGTCCCTCGCCATCCTGGCAATTTACATCCCCGAGTCAAGGATGAGAACCCTTTAAGCTATATTTAACTATGAGTTATATTTCATGTTGAATATACATTTGCGGTGTATGAAATCCAGCACTCGAGGCGGACACCACACCTCGAGACAACTCAACCCCCTAACACGCTAGATACAACGGCGAAGTCGGATGCCAGTGCTTTTCATCTGCGGACGGACTTGTGGTCACGGTGACTCGGACTTGTGGTCACTACTCGGTGGACGGACAAGCCGGCCACAACCTACGCCTCACCGCTAATCCACCTCCACCCCTTAGTAGACCAGAATTTCCTGCCAAAACATCGACATTAAAAAGGCAAAGATACGAAAAAGGAGGTGTGAAGACAGCACACCCAATCGACTCCACCACTGAGTAGACTAGCGTTTAAAAAACCAAAACATCGACCTTAACAAGCCAAAATTACGAAAAGGGTTTAAACTGCAGCAGCTAATTTCCGTGTCCATTTTTGTTCTCCGGTTAAGATCCGGCCGCGTACCACGAGTTTCTGTTAGTCTGGTTCCCTGTCTTAAGATCTGGTGTCAAACCACTTCATCATATATCATGAACATCGTTAATAAAATAGAGCTAATAAAGTCTATGGCGCGTGTATAAACTTAAATGCCCCAGTAAATATGACCTAAGAAGAATATCAGGCACGTATATTAACTCAGCTTAACCCGGTGAATATGCCGTAATAGAAATTTCGGTAAGCGTGAATATAAGTATCCTGTAAACATGCTGTAGAGGGAATCTCAGGAGCTTATAATAACCAAAGAGACTGTCGACATACCTACGAGGAAATAAGTCTCCCGTAAACACGACACAGATGATGCCTCCGACGTTTATAGTAGCTAAAATAACCCGGTAAAATGTCATCTCAGGATTTTCAGACGTTTATATTATTATTAACTACAGTAACCCGGTTAAAGTATTATAAAAAGAGTTAAGACATATATATTGTCATCCAAGGAGTTTCAGACGTTTATTTTTAAAGTAATTCGATGAAAATACCACAAGACTTTCATATTAACTAAAGTAACCCAGTAAATATGTCATAGGAGTTTCATAAATTTATTTCAACTAAGGCGGAAAATTAGAGCATAGCATTGTTGTTCCGTCATCTTCCGCAGCTTGTCTTGTTCCAGAACTTTTCCTCTGGAGTAAACTAGACAGGTCTAGAGAGGGATCATACTGTATGGGCAACACATGGTCTCTAAATTCAGCCCAGGCGTTGTGCTATGGAGAGGTGAAAAGAAATTTTAGAAACTATCGTCTATCAAGACAACAAGATGCCGGATGAGTTTCACATGTTTATGTTAACTAAAGCAGTGGTTCTCAACCGGCGGGGGACCCCCTCCCCCACCCAAACTCGGGGGGGGGGGGAATGTTAGAGTTTCCGGGGGGGGGGGGGGGAATTAAGACCACAGATTGGGAGACTCAAACTGGCTTCAGGACCATACAAAACGCGATCGTCCCCCTTCCTTGAATTATGTGTGTGTGTGTATGTGTGTGTGTGTGTAATATGTGTATGTGTGTTTGGATATATATATATATACACTAGCTGACCCGGCCCGGCTTCGCCCAGGCCCTGGAGGGGATCTATCTATCTATCAGTCTGTCTGCTTGTTTGTCAGTCTGTCTGTCTGTCTGGCTGACCCGGCCTGGCTTCACCCAGTACCTGGTGGGGAGCATCTCATTTAATTCATATAAGTAGTCATATAAGCTCTCCCGTTCCCGACTATCTGTCTGTCTGTCTATCTGTCTGTCTGTCTGTCTGTCTGACCCGGCCCGGCTTCACCCAGTCCCTGGTGGGGAGCATCTCATTTAATTCATATACGTAGTCATATAGGCTCTCCCGTTCCCGACTGTCTGTCTGTCTATCTGTCTGTCTGTCTGACCCGGCCCAGCTTCACCCAGTCCCTGGTGGGGAGCATCTCATTTATTTCATATACGTAGTCATATAAGCTCCCGTTGCCGACTATCTGTCTGTCTATCTGTCTGTCTGTATGTCTGTCCGACCCGGCCCGGCTTCACCCAGTTCCTGGTGGGGAGCATCTCATTTAATTCATATACGTAGTCATATAAGCTCTCCCGTTCCCGACTGTCTGTTTGTCTATCTGTCTGTCTGTCTGTCTGTCTGTCTGTCTGACCCGGCCCGGCTTCACCCAGTCCCTGGTGGGGAGCATCTCATTTAATTCATATACGTAGTCATATAAGCTCCCGTTCCCGACTATCTGTCTGTCTGTCTGTCTGTCTGATCCGGCCCGGCTTCACCCAGTCCCTGGTGGGGAGCATGTCGTTTAATTCATATAAGTAGTCAAATAAGCTCCCGTTCCCGACTATCTGTCTGTCTGTCTATCTATCTGACCTGGCGTGGTTTTGCCCAGCTCCTGGCGCACAGTAATTTAAAAGAATGTCCTTCCACACACCATCCATTATTTTTAATGAAAACTGTTTTTAATCACCGACATGACAGTTGATAACTTCTTTAAGCAGAAAAAGATGGGTTACAATGTTATGCATTATGCATTATTTTTATGAAAACTTTGAAAATGCCTTAAAGATTATATCATTATTTATTATAACTCATATGCCTGAAAATAACTATAGACAAAGAGTTTAACAATAGTGCAAGTAAGTCCAACAATATGACTATAAAGTATATAGAAATGTTATTAAAAGTTATGCCCCTTGAAATAACTTTTCTAGAGTGAAGTCCCCCTGCTATATAGAAATTATATAATGAAAAATGAAAAATTAAATGTTATTAAGTAAGTAGACGATTTTACACTAAGAAACTATTATAGTCGGTTGCACTAGGAATGAAAGGAAGACGTGTAGAAAATTTCATCTCAATCGGATGTACCGTTATCGAACGCATCCAATACATAGCCAACTACAAACACACCCACATACACTCTGTTTTATAGATATAGATATATATATATATATATATATATATATATATATATATATATATATATATATATATATCCATCATGTGCCATGCCGATAGGCGTGGGCGGTCATGTACTGCCATGTCACTCGATCATCAGAGTCGTGGATCAGCTCCGTGTTCCTTTCTCGATCATGCTACGTGGCCAAGCCATCCAGGTATTTACTTCTCGGTCTTCCCCTTGGTCTCTTCCCTTCGATCTTGCCAGTTGTCACCAAGTTCTCCAAGTCATTTCTTCTCATAACATGCCCAAAATATTTTGACTGTCTACGTCTAATGACTCTAATCAGTTTACGATCTTCATTTGTTTCTTGAAGGACTTGTTCATTGGTTTTTCTGTCTGTCCGTAGTATTCTTTGCATTTTCCTCAGAAGCCACATTTCCACAGCCATCAGCTGTTTTTCAGCTTAATTGCTTATTGTCCATGCTTCACTTCCATACAAAAGTATAGGTTCTATGTAGCACTTCAACACTCTTTTTCTCGTTTCAATTGATATCTTTTTATTGGTCAGTATGTTTTTCATCTTGCAAAAGGCTACCTTCGCAATGGCAATTCTTGTTCTAATCTCTTCAAGGCATCTCCCATCAGATGTTATGACTGTGCCGAGATAACTGTATCGATTCACTTGCTTAAGAATAAGCCCATTTACTCGTATATCACATTGTGATATTTCCTTCTTCCCAGTGACGACCATAATCTGTGTCTTCTTAATATTCAGATCTAACCCTAGTTGTTCACTGTGTGCAACAACCGCATCTACTAAATTGTGTAGGTCCTGTTCATTGTCTGCAATCAAGACTGTATCATCTGCATATCTAATGTTATTGATGTATTGTCCCCCAATGTTGATTCCTACCATATCTTCTATATTTCTGAAAATATTTTCACTGTACTGTATTTTACACTGTAAAAAAAGATCTGGAGACTTTACACATCCCTGTCTCACACCTCTTTTAATAGGCTGATAATGACCTACATTGTTATCAATTTTGATGCAGCTTGTTGTTTGCAATATACGTTTTTTACAAGTCTAAGGTCTTTTCCATCAATTTGTAGATATTCAAACATCCTTATTATGTCGACATGTCTCACTTTATCGAAAGCCTTTGTGTAGTCAATAAAGCAAAGATATAGATCTTTGTTTACTTCTATAGAACGTTCAAGTATATTCAATATATATATATATATATATATATATATATATATATATATATATATATATATATATATATATATATATATATATATATATATATATATATTTATATACACTAGCTGACCCGGCCCGGCTTCGCCCAGGCCCTGGAGGGGATCTATCTATCTATCAGTCTGTCTATTCTGTCTGTCTGTCTGGCTGACCCGGCCCGGCTTCACCCAGTCCCTGGTGGGGAGCATCTCATTTAATTCATATAAGTAGTCATATAAGCTCTCCTGTTCCCGACTATCTGTCTGTCTGTCTATCTGTCTGTCTGTCTGTCTGACCCGGCCCGGCTTCACCCAGTCCCTGGTGGGGAGCATCTCATTTAATTCATATAAGTAGTCATAAGCTCTCCTTTTCCCGACTATCTGTCTGTCTGTCTATCTGTCTGTCTGTCTGTCTGACCCGGCCCGGCTTCACCCAGTCCCTGGTGGGGAGCATCTCATTTAATTCATATACGTAGTCATATAAGCTCTCCCGTTCCCGACTGTCTGTCTGTCTATCTGTCTGTCTGTCTGACCCGGCTCGGCTTCACCCAGTCCCTGGTGGGGAGCATCTCATTTAATTCATATACGTAGTCATATAAGCTCCCGTTCCCGACTATCTGTCTGTCTGTCTGTCTGTCTGATCCGGCCCGGCTTCACCCAGTCCCTGGTGGGGAGCATCTCATTTAATTCATATAAGTAGTCAAATAAGCTCCCGTTCCCGACTATCTGTCTGTCTGTCTATCTATCTGACCCGGCGTGGTTTCGCCCAGCTCCTGGCGCACAGTAACTTAAAAGAATGTCCTTCCACACACCATCCGTTATTTTTAAATAAATGTGTTTTTAATCACCGACATTACAGTTTATAACTTCTTTAAGCAGAAAAAGATGGGTTACAATGTTATGCATTATATTTATGAAAACTTTGAAAACGGCTTAAAGATTATATCATTATTTATTATAACTCATATGCCTGAAAATAACTATAGACAAAGAGTTTAACAATAGTGCAAGTAAGTCCAACAATATGACTATAAAGTATATAGAAATGTTATTAAAAGTTATACCCCTTGAAATAACTTTTCTAGAGTGAAGTCCCCCTGCTATATAGAAATTATATAATGAAAAATGAAAAATTAAATGTTATTAAGTAAGTAGCCGATTTTATACTAAGAAACTATTATAGTCGGTTGCACAGGAATGAAAGGAAGACGTGTAGAAAATTTCATCTCAATCGGATGTACCGTTATCGAACGCATCCAATACATAGCTACATACAAACACACACACGTACACTCTGTTTTATAGATATAGATATATATGTGTGTGTGTGTGTGTGTGTGGTGTGTGTGTGTGGTGTGTGTGTGTGTTTGTGTGTGTCTGTGTCTGTGTGTGTGTGTAAAGTGGGGAATGACATTTTGGAAAGGGGGTGGGGGGGGGAATGTCATTCTGAACATATGGTGAAAGGTTGCATGGGCCAAAAAAGTTGAGAACCACTGAACTAAAGTAACCCGGTAAAAATGCCAGAAAAAAAATACTGTAGGCTGCTTATATTAATTGAAGTAGCCCATCAAAATGTCATAGAATGAATGTCAGGCTGGTAATTAACCGATGAACATGCCATAATGGCATACTGGAGATGTGGAGAAAGATCTATATCCTTCTGTGATCGAACTAGAGATCATATTTGGTATTTATTACTCTAGCTAACTTTACCTAATGCAGTGAAGGCAGTCACAGCAGCATCCCGCTGGCTGAAGGACACACAACACACGCATCTTGTGACTGTTATCGACTCAGAGAGCAAGCTGAAGAAGTTGAAGACAGACATGCTTCTTGCAGAGTGGCAAGCTTCAATTCTAAAATCAAAGAAAGGGAACGTGTGTTGGGTCTTTTCCTCAGGAGATGCTGGATGGTGGGAAACGAACAGGCGGACAGATTGGCTGTGTCTGCACCACTTGGTGAGATACTGATGCATGATAAGGCAGACATGGTAAGCACACTTTGGAATCGTGTGTATAGTGCAGAAAAATAGTTAGATCCTCACGGTTTGAAAAGAATGGCACTGCGTGGAGTAACCTGAGAATCTAGCGACACTCAGAAGGAAAGGCCAGAGGGACACATAATCAGTCTGCTACTGGCACCTTTAGTATTAAGACACTTCACTCTCTGTTGAAGACGACGAATAACTGGTACTTTATATCACGAGACTGTGTTGGTTAGTCTGAATCTCCCGGAAGACTTAATCTAGCTTAAAGTCCGATGCACTGAGTTACCAAGGATGTCAGACAACTACTATTTTGTAATCTGAATTATCTCAAAGGAAGACGAATAAACCGAGGAGGGTCATGGATGGTGCAGACATAAGACTGGGTGTAGGCTTCGCCCTGTTGCAGTGAAAGTTAACGGAGCTGCGGTGGAATATTGTTTAGTGCTCTTGCCGGCCAAGGCAGAGGTTCAGATTTAATCCCCTTCAGAGGCAGTATTATTTTTTCCGGCGTCGACCCGTCCTTATAAAAACGGATTCTAGACCATTTTCAGAATGTTCTGGGAATTGCATGTGAAGGAAAAGCTGCGAGGAAGGGAACAGGCCACCGCATTTTACATAACATGGATTATACCATATGAAAGCATACCACTTCATACCCCAGCCGCGATATCTGCTACGGGACTACCTGTACCTTTAGTGGAAGTCTATAGACGTCTCAGAGGTAAACCCAAGCATCACTCTCACCTTTCTCATGTGGGCATCTTGTGTTAAGGAGTTAAGAATAACCGTTCTTTTTTAAATAAAGGAGGGGGGGAGGGGGGGGGGGGGGTTAAGAGGCACGAGAATCGACTTCATTACACCGGGTGTTATGCTATATGACTCGGTCTCTTTCCCAAGGGCAACCTGCTGAAGGGTCGCACAGAGCACGAACACCGAAGCTCCAGCGGCGACCCTCAGAAGACTACTTGACAACTGCACTCGTGAACCGAATGATGTAGTTGAACCCACAACCTTCAAAGCGTGAGGCAAGCGGCGTAACCACGTCGTCACTTAGACTCCCTAGTTAGTTAGTTAGTTAGACTCCCTAAGGAGTTCATAAAGAGTTAATTACAAGCAATAACCGTAGGAAACAGAATTAGTTTAAAGTACTAAACATGGCGGGTTAATGTACCAAATGAACGGCTTGCATTTAAAATTTGTCTTCCCCAGGCCTTCGCATTCGGATTTTCAACTTAGTGATCAAGTTATTATCCTGTGTCCTTTACGTTGTCAGGGTCGTTTTTGACGAATCCTATTTGCGGTAGGTCTTTATTTGTATAATATAAACTTCGTGTACACTTCGCAGATATTTATAATAAAGTACTGACAGCCGCTTGATGTACATAAATCTTATTCTGGCTAATATCTAATACATTTAATGTTTTACCTAAATGGCTGTAAATTGTGACTTATTGTGTATAATTTAGTGTACAAAACTGTTTTAATAATTTTAATTTATATATTATATATGTACCACTACCATTTTTTAAAAATGTTCGCATATCCCTTTACAGGACATCGCTGACAACATCAGCATCTTTCAGCTAATTGTTGATTTCTTGGTTGCCATTGCTTTCTGAGCGACCGGCTCACATACCCCGTAAGTTACCGACCCGGCTAGAGCCGCCACCGATTCTCGCGCAGGTCACGTTACTGACGAGAGTATACGGGATTACGGAGAAAGTCGCTAACACCTACGCCAGGGAGACCGGCATACCACTACCATTAACAAGTCGATTTAAAAACCTATTCCGACTTTCACATTGCTGAAATGTGTGCTTTCAGAACCTGTGCAATGAATGAAGCAATGTTGGTATCTAGTTATAAATGGACAAAAGACGATCCTGATTAACAACATGCTGTCTGTCAATTGCAACATACGCCTGTGAGACATGGACACTTACTAAACAAGCTGAACAGCGCATAAACGCCTTTGAATATAAATGTTATCGACGAGTTCTAAGAATATCTTGGGTAAAGAAAAGAACAAATGCATCCATACTTCAAGAGTTGAATATTGAGGAGGGATGGCTATTAAAGACGATAAAACAAAGAAAATTGAAGTATTTTGGTCACTTGAAACGTCACGAAGGTTTGGAGAGAACAATAATGGAAGGGTATATGCCTGGGAAGAGAGGAAGAGGAAGGCCAAAGAGAAGATGGGTGCAGGATGTGGCGGATGATCTCCAGATGGGTGTATCAGACGAGGGACATCTTGCTTGTGATCGAGAAGCTTTCCGGAAGGTTGTTATGGGTGCGAGGTTCTGCAAAGGACATGCTACTGAATGAATGAATGAATGAATGAATGAATGTCAATTACAGGTAGAAAGAGCGCTGAAGTGTTTTTAGAGCCCATACTGTGGTATGCATGCGAGACGTGGACAATGAGCGGACATGCAGAAAAATAAAATATCAAAACGCAGCGGAAAGGTGATGTCTGGGGAGCAGGCAAAGAATGCCTTGGAAGGAGAGAAAAAGAATGAGACAGTTCTACAAATTAGTTAGCTGCTTATCCTTTTCAGGACGTTGCAGTCAACGCCAGCATTGTTTCACTGTTTGTGATTTCTTGCCAAGTTTACATTCAGTAGTTTGCAATTGCTTTCTGAATGACCAGCACTTATTCCATTGTATGAAAACCAACCCAAGGCTGTCTGCTTCCAAACCGCCCGCAGCTGTATTTCGAACGTGGTATGCAGCTAATGCAGGATTATGGATTGAGTTCGTAACCCCTTTGCCACAAAGTTCTTCAAGAAACAAGTGAAAACCATAAATTGATTAGAGGCGTTGTAGAAAGTTACGATTGTTTGGGGCCATGTGACAGTATTGATGGGGACAAGAGAAAGGGGAAGACACATCAATAAATACGTGATTGTGTGGGTCAGTTGGCATAATTAGGGCAAGCACACAGACACGAGCTAAGAATCATGACTGCCCACATTTATCGACATGACACATGATGATAATGCTGAAAGATCAGAAGACGTGCTAGATAAGATTGCGGAGGTATTTCATTTAGGTCAGTGACTATCTGGGTCTTTGTTTCCATGGCAACTAAATGTCATCAGTATTATCCTTGAAAGTTGGTCCAACTTAATACTAATGATATACACTCAGTGCTTGGAGAACTTTTGAGGCCATTAAAATCGTGCGAAAATAAAATAACAGGTAGTACTGTATTTGGCACTCACAGACATAGTAATTAAGAAACAGATTAGTTCATTAGAGGAAACAAGTATAAGCAATGAAGGCTATGGTGTCTTGTTGGCCGTAACTTACTACAGCCTAAGTCCAAGTACTTGTGTTGCTTCAGTGAGGCGCTCTCATAATCTGGAGGTGGCTGGTATTAATCCCAGTGTGGCCACTATAGAGGTGTGTCCTGTAATCTTCTACTTCTGTGAGTGCCAATTAGTACCTGTGTGAAGTTATTTCTCATGTTAAATAATGTAAAACGTTTTCAAGACCCACTATAGAAATAGAGAAAACAACTATTAACCATTATCTGAACCAAAGATTAAAGTATGTACAGTTGTTTTGTATGTATAGCATAGCCTCAAGCAAACACGGTATTCTGTTAACTGAAGAACATTTTATGCAATATCTGCTTGTCATTGGAAGTTAGAAAAAGAATGCTTGTTACATTGAACCAGTTTTAATTTACTGCTGGGAATCATATACAATTAGTAAAGAGGCGAAAAAATCCCTGATGGCTTTGGGGATGAGGTTTTATAGAAGAATGCTGAAGGTTAATTGGACAGCCAAAATTAGCAATGTGGACATTTTGAGGGAGGCTAAATCATAAATGGCAGACATTTTATCAAAAACTCAAGAAAGAGGTAGTCTTTATTGGCAAAATTGTGAGAAGACAATAACTGGAACATGTTACAACTGAAAAAAAAATGTGGAAAGAGAGATAGAGGAAGACAGTGAGAGAAAATTCTTGACAGTCTCGTGTCATGGCACACAATGGAGTCGGTCAGCGCAAAAATGCATGCATGCCATTGGAGATCTCAAGATGGGGAGAAGTACGATCACTCATGCCAGTCAGCAAGGCACTTGATGATGATGATGATGATGATGATGATGATGATGATGATGATGTATTGCTGCGTTCAGTGTTCAATTATCTATTTATGTATTTATTAAAAGATTTGAATGTTTCTCTAGAATTATCTATGTGAAGCCGCACACCAAGCCTCATTTCTATGCAGTGTGATACTTATGTCTGCCATTCTTTCTTTTTTTTTATAAATTTCGTTCACTTGCTTTGAACTCAAGTGTATTCCACACACAAGCCACTACTTATAGTAGCACTGGACTGATGTTTGCATGTGGATTAGCTTTCCTTGTAATAGGTGCCCTTCACTATTCGGCGACCTCACTTCAGCTTCTGGGGTACCTGTCATTTATATCCTCAAGTTAAGGACGAGAAGTCAACATTTTAGTCCAACTGAACAGTGTAAGGGTTGAACACGCTACTTTGGCATCAACACACCGGAAGTTTAAGAGCGAGCATTCTTATCAATTCGGCCAAGCTGACCAGTCTGCCATTCTTCATCTTCAGCCTCTGATGCCCTTTAACCCTTTTTATAGCATAGACTCTCAATCAACTCTCATCTAGCCATGTATCTTTTGCTAACTCTCGCAGAACTCATTGTGGCCTCCTAATATGATTCACCTGTTTCTAGTTCTCTTCTCTGTATATTGTAAGCTTCCCAGTATTTTATTTGCCCTGTGGATTCTGATGGGTAGGATTTTCTATTTATGCTAATCTGAGGTGTTCTCAGTGTGTCCAGTGACAGCGTCTTTCCCTTCTTTGTTGATTTGCTGGAATATGTCAAGTCTTCTCTCTAAGCTTGACATTAGTGATTCTTATATACCCATTTACCCATTCTATTCTGTGCAGGAATCATTTACAGATTATGTGCCAAGCAAAAAGTAGGTTTAGACCAAACATGGATGGCGGAAAATGGGGAATAGGGGTGTGTCACAGTTATTACTTAAAAGTTGCTAATATGGTAGTATATATGTTGTATTATAATGCAATGACAACATTTCGGCGATATATAATCCGTTAGCAGATACGGGAAGTTGCTTAGGACGTTTAATCATCCCATGGCACTTGATCAGTTAATGAGTGTTTGTAATTTATTTTGTAACTGTTTTAGCTGTTCTCCATGTGTTTCATCCACATAGTTGTACTGAGTTAACCTGACAGTTTAATGTTCTAAATTTGGTACTAGTGTTAATTTAATTTTACTTTGTTTTGTAATGAAAGTACCTCTTGCTTTTTGAATTCTAATTTTTTAAGTCATTATGAGATGATTTATGTCATTATATAGTAAATGTGTTCACGAGTTTAAAGGTGTGGGTTAGTGGGAACCTTGTTATTTCTTACTTCTACAATCTTTTTTTCTAACAGAGAAAATGAGCAAACTAATACGACCAGCTGCAACACTCCAGATCCCAGTGAAAAGGAAATCAACTGGTAATTATTCACAGGAAACGAAAATACAAGAATTATCAGATCACATCGTGCCATCATTGTCCAGTGTTGGCTGCAATTAATCACTGTAGCTGTAAATCTCCAACACAGACCTTGATCTAGACATATAGGGATTTATTAGACCTTGATCTAGGCATATAGGGCTTTATTAGACCTTGATCAAGACGTATAAGGATTTATTAGACCTTGATCGAGACATATAGGGATTTATTAGACCTTGATCTAGACATATAGGGATTTATTAGACCTTGATATAGACATATAGGGATTTATTAGACCTTGAT
This sequence comes from Cepaea nemoralis, assembly GCA_014155875.1. Lineage (NCBI taxonomy): Eukaryota > Metazoa > Mollusca > Gastropoda > Stylommatophora > Helicidae > Cepaea > Cepaea nemoralis. Next base: position 161,308 of record JACEFZ010021680.1, read on the forward strand.
CGAGACATATAGGGATTTATTAGACCTTGATCGAGACATATAGGGATTTATTAGACCTTGATCTAGACATATAGGGATTTATTAGACCTTGATGTCAACATATAGGGATTTATTAGACCTTGATCTAGACATATAGGGATTTATTAGACCTTGATGTCAACATATAGGGATTTATTAGACCTTGATCTAGACATATAGGGATTTATTAGACCTTGATCTAAGCATATAGGGCTTTATTAGACCTTGATAAAGACGTATAAGGATTTATTAGACCTTGATCGAGATATATAGGGATTTATTAGACCTTGATATAGACATATAGGGATTTATTAGACCTTGATATAGACATATAGGGATTTATTAGACCTTGATCGAGACATATAGGGATTTATTAGACCTTGATCGAGACATATAGGGATTTATTAGACCTTGATCTAGACATATAGGGATTTATTAGACCTTGATGTCAACATATAGGGATTTATTAGACCTTGATCTAGACATATAGGGATTTATTAGACCTTGATGTCAACATATAGGGATTTATTAGACCTTGATCTAGACATATAGGGATTTATTAGACCTTGATGTCAACATATAGGGATTTATTAGACCTTGATCTAGACATATAGGGATTTAGTAGAAAGATACCGAAAGTCCTCCCCCCCCCCCTTCTCTCCCCCGTTCATTGACTTTGAACCCCAGAGTAGTGCACACACGTACTACTACCACTACTAGTTGCTACTACTAGGGAGTGAACTGGACTTATTTTTGCATGTGAGTTAGTTTTCCCTATTATCAATATTTCCCACATCAGGCGAATCCATTCCAACTTCTGAGGCACTTGTAACTTATGTCCCACGTCAAGGACACAAAGTCAATATTTAAGTTCAGTTGACTGGTATTTGGCTTGAAACCACTAACCTGTCATCAGCACATCAAAAGTTTAAGCAGGAGTGCTTTAATTCTTTCTGCCTTGCCGACCTTCAAAGAAAGCTGTGGTAGGTCATGATAAGGATCTTCTAGCAGGTTCTTTGCAGAACATCACATTAATCATGCTGTGGCGAACAGTCTTGATCCTTTCTATGGTAGATGCCAGTTAAAATGACCAGTTCTCTTCGTGTCTATTATCACTTTGCAGTTATAGTGCCAGGTCTTAGTCAAATATGACTTAGCTACCATATGTCAGTAGACAGTACCACTTGCTTTCTGTTAGCACTGAATATTGGACGGCACTCAACAAATCCGACACCCCACATTGTGCCAACGGCTTTGCGCTGGGGGAGCACAATTTGGGAAGGTAGAAATCTTATCCTGGTGCGAGGAAATGCAACCTAAGACTAACTGTCATGGCAGGGCAGTTCAGGCCCTAAGCCTTGGTTGGCAACTGGTCTAGGATGGGAGCTCCTACAGGCAGACAGTTAGAGCATTGCTTTGCTGATCCAAGCTCCGACAGGTGGTTAGTTAAAGCATTGCTTTGCTGATCTGTGAGCTTCTACAGCTTGTCATGTTCCACATGTATTGGTGTTATCTTTCCTCTGGAATAAACTAGGTAGGCCGAGAGCGGGATCATGCTGCATGGACAATATATGGTCTTTGCAATTCAGTCCAGGTGTTGTGCTATGGAGAGGTATAACACCATCCATGGTCTGGGTGTAGTTATTATTCCTGTTTTGTGTACACAATGTAACAATCTTCTGTCAAGATGGCCTGGTGCCAGTAGGTAGACAATCTATAACACCAGCAAACAAATTAAACATTTTTGAGAACATGCATATTTCCTGTTGCAATGTGAGTCATGAGCCATTGCAATCACTAAGAAAGAAAATAAGTACTCCATTCCTCTTTTGTTTGTCCATCTTCTTTAGAATACTCTCTTGTGGTATGAGAGGAATTCTGTTGGAATCATGGCATTATAGGACAATAGGAAACTGTATAATTTATACACGCCGTATTAGGCATACGGTGCCATCCCCATATTTGTGTAGATCAATAAGCAATCAATGGATGAAGTGGTCAGTCTCACACCAGCTGACTTTACTTTCCAGAATTTTGTCTAGCACCAGTGTTAGGCTTTACCTAGTATCTTCTTCCTTTTTTTTTGCCTTTCGTCTCTCAGTAGAGCACAGGTCTGTAACCAATTTACATCAATTCCTTTGTAGATTTGTTCTTGGTTTACTGGATTTTGCTGCTGCAGTTTTATACCAGATGAGGTAGCCAATTTCTCACCAACCCTCTTTGGTTGCTTTCTACGGGATATTTGGTGCTATAGTTGCAATTTTCTTTGCTTCTCGTATAAGACCTGAACAACACAAGAGTGAATTCGTATCCCAAGAATGGGCCCTTTTACACACATTAAGGGGCATTGGGCATATAGTGCTAGGCCTATATTTTTATAGGCCAGTTAGCCCTCACAGGGTGGTGTAGTTAGTGTCCTGGTGGCCATATTTTCATAGACCAGTTGGCCCTCACAAGGTGGTGTGGTTAGAGTCCTGGTGGCCATATTTTCATAGACCAGTTGGCCCTCACAAGGTGGTGTGGTTAGAGTCCTGGTGGCCATATTTTCATAGACCAGTTGGTCCTCACTAGGTGGTGTGGTTAGAGTCCTGGTGGCCATATTTTCATAGACCAGTTGGCCCTCACAAGGTGGTGTGGTAATAGTCTTGGTGGCCATATTTTCATAGACCAGTTGGCCCTCACTAGGTGGTGTGGTTAGAGTCCTGGTGGCCATATTTTCATAGACCAGTTGGCCCTCACTAGGTGGTGTGGTTAGAGTCCTGGTGGCCATATTTTCATAGACCAGTTGGCCCTCACAAGGTGGTGTGGTTAGAGTCCTGGTGGCCATATTTTCATAGACCAGTTGGCCCTCACTAGGTGGTGTGGTTAAGAGTCCTGGTGGCCATATTTTCATAGACCAGTTGGCCCTCACAAGGTGGTGTGGTTAGAGTCCTGGTGGCCATATTTTCATAGACCAGTTGGCCCTCACAAGGTGGTGTGGTTAGAGTCCTGGTGGCCATATTTTCATAGACCAGTTGGCCCTCACAAGGTGGTGTGGTTAGAGTCCTGGTGGCCATATTTTCATAGACCAGTTGGCCCTCACAAGGTGGTGTGGTTAGAGTCCTGGTGGCCATATTTTCATAGACCAGTTGGCCCTCACTAGGTGGTGTGGTTAGAGTCCTGGTGGCCATATTTTCATAGACCAGTTGGCCCTCACTAGGTGGTGTGGTTAGAGTCCTGGTGGCCATATTATCATAGACCAGTTGGCCCTCACAAGGTGGTGTGGTTAGAGTCCTGGTGGCCATATTTTCATAGACCAGTTGGCCCTCACAAGGTGGTGTGGTTAGAGTCCTGGTGGCCATATTTTCATGGACCAGTTGGCCCTCACTAGGTGGTGTGGTTAGAGTCCTGGTGGCCATATTTTCATAGACCAGTTGGCCCTCACAAGGTGGTGTGGTTAGAGTCCTGGTGGCCATATTTTCATAGACCAGTTGGCCCTCACTAGGTGGTGTGGTTAGAGTCCTGGTGGCCATATTTTCATAGACCAGTTGGCCCTCACTAGGTGCTGTGGTTAGAGTCCTGGTTGGCACCTTTACTTCCCAAGACATTTCCTGGTACCAATTTTAGGCTGGGTCTCCCTGGGACCAGGGATCAATTTTAAAAATGTGCATATTATTTTATTTTATATAGTTTTTTGCTAAATAAGTCAACACAGACTAATTAGTACAGTGTGCAATTTTGTGTTTGAAATAACCAGCATAGTTTTAACTGATTCAGTGCCATACACAAAGTAGGTTTCAACCAAACATGGTACACGATGTGATGTCCATTCCTGTTCACTTAGCATTGAAATTATAGAAGATAACATAAAACAAAACAAATAACACGTTGACCCTCGAATGGGGATATATCGTCCTTCTGTCCAAATAGGAGGTCACATTTGGCAATATATAATCCTTCAGCACTGAATCAGTTAAAAATACATAAACTTGCTTGTAAACTTCTATCATATATACTTTTTAAATGACTAATTAACAGGAACGCCATCTTTTGGATTGAAAGACATGAAGGAGTGTGGATCTGCCAGCTCACTGTTGCTATTGTCTGCCTTGCAGAAACAGTCTTGGTGCAGTACCTCAGCTATAAAGTAATTCAGTAAACCACCATTTATATCATACATGTATACATGGTTCCCATGCAGTCCTTGTGCCATTTTAATGAACAGTTTTGAATACCAAATTGTTACAGACTTATAATAACAATAATGATGACTGTATATTTTTTCTCTGGTGGTATGTTTAGTTTATATTTTGTGTTTCTCTGCAGGATCTCAACCTAGTCTGCTTGTTACATCTCATGCATATTGGTTTTTATTATGTTTTCATATTTGATATTCGTATGGTATGCCTTTTACCATTGTGTTCTTGGCCCTTGAATAATAAAGTTATACTTATACTAAACTTTGTAACACCTTTAAACTCTCCACTTCATGAGGTCTTTGGCCGGGGTGCCCAAACTGCTACCCTGTATTTTATTCTTCACTTCTATACTTCTCAGTTAAACTATCCATTGTTTAACCTGTTCATTCACCCATCAGGTCAGTACTACGACATTGCCAGATTTTGTTCAGAACACATTGTCAGTGTAGTCTCATAGGATGTTGGAGTCTATTTTCATTCTGGTTCATCACAGGTTGTTATCTTCACACTTAAATTGTCATCTTTTACATCTGCTTTTATGTATGTCAGAATATTTGTGTTTATGAGTTTACTTTCTTGCAACTTGGAACATGCTCATAATCTTCTTCAGGTGCCCTGTTTGGAGCAGATTTTGGTGACCGTGACTTTCCTTTCGTCACTGTCATCTGATATTTTAATGAAATTAATTTTATATATTTTGATTAAGATTTTCCATACTTATTTCTCTGTCTTCCTTTGCTTATGTATCTACTATTGTTGTCAATGAAAGTGGTTTCCATTTTCAATCTCTTCTGTTATCCATCCATCTGACAATCCATCCCCCATATACATAATAACTTGTGGTCTACATTTTTCAGTAAGCGTAGGGTTGAGTTAAAGTTCTTATGCTGAGCAAGAATGGGACATCGAGGAGTGACGAGGGGATCTGGCCGATGCTCAATGCTTAGAGGAAAGGCGAGATGCACATATAGTCAGATTGCTACTGGTACTATTGGGGTTGGAACTCTTCGCTGGCTTCTGAGGATGGGGACGGAGCGCTTATGGGAATGCCCCGAATGCTGTGATGTCGGTTCCTAAATCGATCAATCAATCAATCAATCAATTCTTATGCTGAGCCAGATGCCAGTACCATTGCAATCAGAAAGCACATGAGCAATGTTACTGTGAACAAAATGGAATCAGACAGCAAGTAAACACTTTTAATATGAACAATATGGAATATGGCAACATGTAAATATTGTTGACATGAACTGAACAAGATAGACAGAATGAAAACACTGTTAACATAGACAAGATGGTGTATAATCCTGTTTGTTTGTATAAACCTACAAATTCAGTAGTTTTGATGAATGAAGTAGTAACACCTGCAGCAGTTAATACTTCAGTAATTTTCTTCTCTTTCCATGATATTTTCAACATTCATCCCCAAAAATCACATCTTCACTGCATATTGTTTCTTTACCATTTTGTTACTCATTTTTCAACATTTGTGTATGATTATAAAAATAGACAACTTAAATATCATGACTGTGTCATAATTAGCTGGCTCTGTGGTGCAGGAGTTACAGGACACAGTTCGCCATCCCTTATACCACATTCGAAACACAGCTGCAGGTGATTTTGTAGCAGACAGCCTTGCGCTGATTTTCATACAATGGTGTGAGTGCTGGTCATTCAGAAAGCAATGGCAAACTACTGAACATAAACTTGTCAGGAAATCACAAACAATCAAAAATTACTGGGGTTGACTGCAGTATATCCTGTAAAGGCTACGCAATTAATTTGTCATTTAGCTTCCACACGTCATAAATTATGTTAATGAGTTGCATCAGATATTATGAATTCCCATGAATCATTTTTCACCAGCCCATGAATAATCATTGATCACAGCTGAAAAAGGTTGTGTGGCTAAAGATCTCTGCATACAAACACACAGTATTGTATCGATCACTGGTTGTCCTGTCTACAGAGACAGGGACAAATAAGTATTGTTGTCTGTTTTGTTTAGGGAAACATCCTGCAGCAGATTATGTCCCTGGAGCTTGCCACAGAACTTGTTACATCAGTGCCATTTTTATTTACGGTAAAATGTGTGTGTGTCAGTTATTTGTGATTTTTATGTGCGTATAGTCAATGCCTATTAGTCCAGACAGAGAGAGAGAGAGAGAGAGCGAGAGAGAGAGAGAGAGAGAGTGTGTGTGGGGGTGGGCTGGTGGGTGGATGTGTGAGTGAGAAAGTGTGGTTGTTCTTGTGATTGCAAGTGTGGTTGTTCTTGTATGGCTGTATGTGTGTGTGTGAAAGTGTGGCTGTTCTTTAGTTCAGTATGTTATGCATAGGTGTCGTGGTGACGTTGTACCTCAGTTTAACACATGTGCTTAGGTGTAGAAGTGTGCTTGTGCTTTTGTTCAACATGTGTGCTTGAGAGAAATATCTTCTTGTACTTCAGTCATCATCTGTGGCTTAATGACAGTGAATGCAGTTTCAGAATCCTGACCATTTGTGTTCTAAATCAGCTGCAAGCAGTTTAGAAGCAGACTGCCTTGCATTGATTTTCACAATGGTATGAGAGTTGGCTGTTCAGAAAGCAATGGTAAACTACTGAACATTATAAACAGCAGAAAAATGCTGGTGTTGATTGTGATGTCCTGTAAAATGAAAGACAACTAACTTCAGTTTAATATATGCTCTTGAGTATAAAAGTATGGCTGTACTTCAGCCTAGTATGAGTGCTAGAGTGTACAAGTGTTGCTGTACTTCAGCTTAGCATGTGTGCTCAAGTGTAAAAGTGTGGCTGTACTTCAGCTCAGCATGTGTAGAGTGCTTTCATAGTATCTATTAATACGTGTTTGGTGCCATTTGTCCAATGAGTTGGTTTGCGTTATTGTATCTATTTTCGATCTCGTCTTCTGATTTGCCCGTTGATTATATTATACTTCCTAAGTACTTGAAGCTCTTTACTTGTTTCAGGGGTGTTCTTTTAGATGAATCTTTGTTGTTTTTTTTCTTCTTTGGTTAACAGTCATTACCTCTGTTTTAATAGTGCTAATTTTCATTGTGGAACTGACAGTAACTTTATTATTCTATAATTTTCTCACTCCTGCAGGCCCCCCTTTCTTTGGCATCTTCACCAGATATCCTCTCTCCAGTGTGCTGGTATTTTTTCAGTTTCCCAGATTGCGCTAAATAATTTGTGTAGTAATTAAGTTGAGTTGTTTATTTTGGCTTTAACAGCTTCTGCTTGGATACCATCTACACTGTCAGTTTTCCCACACTTCCAAAATTTGATTGCGTTACTCTCTGTGGTTATCCTACTCCACTTCTGCAGGCTGGATATCTAATGGATTTTTTAGACTTTCATAAGTTCCTTAAAGTATTCAACTCATCTATTAATTCGATCTTTAATGTTGGTGAGAAATTCCCCATTACAATTTTCCATGTGTCCACTATATTGTTTATTTTATGTGTTGCCACTATTTTCCTTGTGATGTTGTGATGGTATCAGAGGATTTCTTTCATTACTGCCTGTTAGCACAGCAGAATAGTATAGTACATAAATATTATGATAGACACACAAATAGTATTGTTTAGTATGCTACATGTTGTGGTACGGTATCTTCTTCTTCTTCTTCTTCTTCTTCTTCTTCTTCTTCTTCTTCTTCTTCTTCAGTGTTCCGAGCCACTGAGGTTCTTTGCTGCAGATACAATCTGTCTCCATTCGTCTCTCTGGTGGACCTTCTCATTGCCAGTCGTTGATTCCAAGTGCTTGTAGGTCTGTACATGTATTATCTCTCCACCGTCTTCTTGGTCTACCTCGGCGTCTACGGTCATTTATTTCCTGAGTGTAAGCAAGTTTTGTTTCCCTATTATCTTCCATTCTTTCTATATGTCCAGCTATTGTAGTCTATTAGCCTTCATGATACCAGTGATTAGCGGGGACTTAAACAGATCATAAATGTCTTTGTTACTTCTTCTTTTTCACTCTCCACTTTGTGTATCCCTAATGGGTCCAAAGATGTGTCTTAAAACTTTGTTCTCAAAAGTTTGCAACAAGGCTTCGTCTCCTTTCGTTGTACTCCAGGTTTCAGAGCCATATAACACAACTGGTATGATCAGATGTTTTGTATATTGTGATTTTGGTGTTACGAGATAGCGCCTTTGATTTTAGTAGATGTTGTAGTGCATAGTATATCTTATTTCCAGAATTGATTCTAGTTTGTATTTCTTCCCTTATGATGTTGGAGCAGTTGAAAATTGTACCCAGTATGTGTGTATTTATTCTATTATGTGTGTGAGTATTCTATTATGTAAGTATTTTGTTGAGCACCTCCTGTGATCTGTGGGAGAAGACAGTAGCACTTACGGAGGTAACATATGCAAGGAAAGAGGTCCTTTTTAAACTATAAAAATAAATAGTAGGAATGGAGATTGGCATGGCTGAGAGGTCTAACACATTTAAACTTTCTCTTCTGCCCACGACTTAGTGGATTCACTCCACACTCCAGTTAGTTGGACTTAAATGTTAACTTCTCATCCTTGACTTTGGGTAAATCACAAGTACTTCAGAAGTTGGATAGGGTTCCACTGGTAACAGGGAAAGCTAACCCTAATGCAAAATCAGTTCAGTGAACTCACTAGTAGCATTCGTGTAGACTTCACTCAAGTTCAAAGTGAATTAATGCAAATACCCCCCCCCCCCCCCCAAAAAAAAAAACAACAACAACAACAAACAAACAAACAAACACACAAAACAAGAAACAGAAATGAAATTATATAATTTATTAGAAGATTTTAAATTATTTTGTTTCAGATATTTCAGCCGCTTCGCAATATTTACATTCCTGTATTTCTGAACTGCTGGTTGGCAAAACTTGCTATGCAGAATATGTTTGTAAGTATAACCAGATTGATAGCAATCACGTCTTACAAAGTTTCCTTGTTTGTTTTATCCCATAAAATTAAAACCAGAAATATCATTTGTGTATGCGAAAAACAAACAAAAACTATAAGTTTAAATTTGTTTGAAAACAAATAATACATTGTACACCAATTTTTAATTCTTTCTGTCCCAAAGGAAAGCAATGAATAAATGTGTGTACAAGTGTATTACTTCCAAGCAGGGATCATGAGTTAAAAGAAATTAGCTGCATATCCTTTACAGGATGTAGCAGTCAATCCCAGCATTCTTTTGGCTATGTGTGAAACCTGGGCAAGTTTACGTACAGTAGTTTTCCATTGCAATCTGAATGACCAGCACCCATACCACTTCATAAAAAACCAATGCAAGGCGGTCTGCTGCAGAATCACCCACAGCTGGGTTTTGAACGTGGTATGTGGGACCATGAACTGCGTCTGTAACTCCTTCGCCACAAAGCCAGCGGATCATGTGTTCACCTTGTGTTAAACATACACTGACCTCCATACTGCAGTATTTAGCCAGATTTCTTTAATATCTCAGACCAAATGTACAAGATACCACAGTATGCAGCTTGGTACACAGGAACAATAGATCAACACGCAGGGTGAAGTGGTTATGCTACCCGAATATTGCTCTGAAGGTTGTGGGTTCAATTCGTGAGTGGAATTTTCTTAGAGACTCCTGGGCGTTGTCACTGAAGCTATGGAGTTTGTGCTGTGTACAACACTTTCAGCAGGTAGCCCTGTGGAAAGAAACTGAGCCATACGGAATCAAAAAAGATAGTTGCATATTCTTTACAGGACGTAGCAAGTCAACCCTGGCGTGTTTTGGCTGTTTGTGATTCCTGGGCAAGTTTACATTCAGTAGTTTGCCATTGCTTTCTGAATGAATGGTACCCATATCACTTTATGAAAAACCAATGTAAGGTGGTCTGCTGCCAAATCGCCTACATCTGTGTTTTGAACATGGGTGTGCGAGATTACGAACTGCATCTGTAACCCTTTTGCCAGGGAACCAGCTATGAGATCAAACCTGGCGCAATAAAGTAGATCCTCTTGCATTTTAAACGCTTTTAAAATCCTTTTAAACAAAGTGTGTGTGTGTGTGTGTGCATGTGTGTCGGTGTCGGTCAGACAGAAAGAGTTCAGAAAGCTCCACTAAGCAAATCTGTGTAATCCAAGACTGTCAGCTTGATGAGCAGTGCAAAAGCGAGGCCATTGTTTTACCCAACCCCACTGAGAGCATACACTAGGGACGGAGAAATTGACAAGTGTAAAAGTGTGACTGGACTTCAGTTTTGTGTATTGCTGGAGTATAGTAGTGTAATATAAGAGAGCTAATACTTTCTATATAATAAAATAATTTCATTATTCTTCATATAAACACAGCTGTGTGTGGCAAAGGGCTTACGAACGCAATTCGTAATATATATATATATATATATATATATATATATATATATATATATATATATATATATACTGCTTTCAAAACACAACTACTGATGATTTGGAAGCAGACTGCCTTGCGCTGGTTTTCATTCAATGCTATGAGTGCTGGTCATTCAGAAAGCAATGGCAAACTACTGATTGTAAACTTGCCAAGAAATTACAAACAGCCAAAAAATACTGGAGTTGACAACAACGTCCTGTAAAGGATATGCAACTTATTAACATATGAACTAACTTCTAAAGAATGAGTCAAGGGCATGTGAACTAATAAATTTCTAGATAATAGTCAAGTGCATGTGATCTAATGAACTTCTAAAGAATGAGTCAAGTGCATTTGAACTAATAAATTTCTAAATAATAGTCAAGTGCATGTGATCTAATGAACTTCTAAAGAATGAGTCAAGTGCATTTGAACTAATAAACTTCTAAATAATAGTCAAGTGCATGTGATCTAATGAACTTCTAAAGAATGAGTCAAGTGCATTTGAACTAATAAATTTCTAAATAATAGTCAAGTGCATGTGATCTAATGAACGTCTAAAGAATGAGTCAAGTGCATTTGAACTAATAAACTTCTAAATAATAGTCAAGTGCATGTGATCTAATGAACTTCTAAAGAATGAGTCAAGTGCATTTGAACTAATAAATTTCTAAATAATAGTCAAGTGCATGTGATCTAATGAACTTCTAAAGAATGAGTCAAGTGCATTTGAACTAATAAATTTCTAAATAATAGTCAAGTGCATGTGATCTAATGAACTTCTAAAGAATGAGTCAAGTGCATTTGAACTAATAAACTTCTAAATAATAGTCAAGTGCATGTGATCTAATGAACTTCTAAAGAATGAGTCAAGTGCATTTGAACTAATAAACTTCTAAATAATAGTCAAGTGCATGTGATCTAATGAACTTCTAAAGAATGAGTCAAGTGCATGTGATCTAATAAACTTCTAAAGAATGAGTCAAGTGCATGTGATCTAATGAACTTCTAAAGAATGAGTCAAGTGCATGTGATCTAATAAACTTCTAAAGAATGAGTCAAGTGCATGTGATCTAATGAACTTCTAAAGAATGAGTCAAGTCCATGTGAATTAATGAACTTCTAAAGAATGAGTCAAGAGCATATGACCTAATGAACTTCTAATGAATGAGAGTCAAGAACACAAGTACTTGGTTATAGTTACTGTAAAATGAATGATAAATGGATTGATATAGAATAAGTTAATTTAAGTGACATTTGTCAGAAGTGATCAAGAATTTAATACAATGCAAGAACAGAGTGCATAAATACAATTAATAATGAGTAGCATCCTTGCAAGATAAGAGAAAAATATGTCTTAGTGTGATAAAAACTCTTGTTTCATTATATTTTGAAAGTATGTCTTATCTTTGTTGTTTAAATAACTTATGCTGATGACACCGTATTGATAGCAATAAATCAGAAGGAACTACAGAAAATGATAGGTACAGAGGTTGTGAAAGGGAAAAATTGGGTTTCAGCTTGAACATTATAAAGTCAGAAGTAATATCAAAGAAATGGATCATACCTAAATGTACAATTAAAGTCAACAGTATTTATTTGGGGCAAGTGGAGAAATCCAAGGATCTAGGCACATGGATATTATCAGAAGGGAAATGTATCAGAGAGATAAAACAGAATAGAACAAGCAAAAACTGCACTTTATAAAATGAATATTTTGACCAATCATTCCATCATTGCACGTTACAAAATGTATTCCTTCATGTTAGATAAAAACAAATTGAACATATGGCTGTGTAACTTGGACAATTTGTAAAATAAAGCAAGAAACAAAATTTTTGTGAAGCTTCTGAGATATGGTTTTCCAGAAGAATGCTCACAAAATTCTCTGGATAGCCACAATGAGTAATGTAAATGTTTTGAACAAGACTAAGACACAATGACAACTTATCACAAAAATCAGAAAGTAAGTGTCATAATTTTTGCCACATTATGAGAAAACAACCAAACCATGTTGAGATAGCTGAAAAGATTTATGGAAACAGAGATTTGGAAGTCAGAGCGAGAAGATTCTTAACAGCTTTTAAGGCAAGGGAACATGTCGTTTGGGCACCACATGTTCTCTGAAGCTCTGCCCAGGCATTGTGAGTTGGAATTTTGGCCAAATTCCAATCCACATACTTTGGTCTGTCAAGACTGCAAGGTGGCACTCAGAAAGGTGTCAGTCAGCACATGAACTGGTATATGCTGTTGGAGATCTAAAGATGTTTAGAAACATGATCGCCATTGCTAGCTGGCAGAGCCCTTTATGACACTAAAATAAGCATGTGTTCTTGAAACATGTGAGATATTAGTGTCAATTTTATTTTGAATTCATCATTACAAACAGTACCCACATTTTGATATCATGTTTTATAAAAACAACAACAGGATACAATCTACTGTATGTTGTAATGCAGGAGAAATTTGTGATGTGGTTCTATTTCAGAATGAAAAGAATAAACTGAACTGAAAAAAAATACAAGATAAATGGTCAAATCCTAGAAAAAACAGACATAGAAAAGTGATCAGAGCACTTGAAATGAGAAGGCTGTCTAAACTTCCAGCATAAAGATCCATGAAAGTATTGGATGCTAAATTCTTGGCAGTCAATGAACAGGTTGACCTTGGAACACATCAGTCCTCAAATGTGTACAGGCGTGTCACTGAAAATGTAGAACTGAAGCAAGCTATATAAGAAGCTATATAACAAGCTATATGACAAGCTCTATGACAAGCTATATAACAAACAAGCTATACAACAAGCTATATATAACAAGCTATATAACAAGCTATATATAACAAGCTATATAACAAGCTATATATAACAAGCTATATATAACAAGCTATATATAACAAGCTATATATAACAAGCTATATATAACAAGCTATATAACAAGCTATATAACAAGCTATATATAACAAGCTATATATAACAAGCTATATATAACAAGCTATATATAACAAGCTATATATAACAAGCTATATATAACAAGCTATATAACAAGCTATATATAACAAGCTATATATAACAAGCTATATATAACAAGCTATATAACAAGCTATATATAACAAGCTATATATAACAAGCTATATATAACAAGCTATACAACAAGCTATATATAACAAGCTATATATAACAAGCTATATATAACAAGCTATATATAACAAGCTATATATAACAAGCTATATATAACAAGCTATATATAACAAGCTATATATAACAAGCTATATATAACAAGCTATATATAACAAGCTATATATAACAAGCTATATATAACAAGCTATATATAACAAGCTATATATAACAAGCTATATATAACAAGCTATATATAACAAGCTATATATAACAAGCTATATATAACAAGCTATATATAACAAGCTATATATAACAAGCTATATACAACAAGCTATATACAACAAGCTATATATAACAAGCTATATATAACAAGCTATATATAACAAGCTATATATAACAAGCTATATACAACAAGCTATATATAACAAGCTATATATAACAAGCTATACAACAAGCTATATATAACAAGCTATATACAACAAGCTATATATAACAAGCTATATATAACAAGCTATACAACAAGCTATATATAACAAGCTATATAACAAGCTATATATAACAAGTTATATAACAAGCTATATACAACAAGCTATATATAACAAGCTATACAACAAGCTATATAACAAGCTGTATACAACTAGCTATATATAACAAGCTATACAACAAGCTATATAACAAGCTATATAACAAGCTATATACAACTAGCTATATATAACAAGCTATATATAACAAGCTATATATAACAAGCTATACAACAAGCTATATAACAAGCTGTATACAACTAGCTATATATAACAAGCTATACAACAAGCTATATAACAAGCTATATATAACAAGCTATATACAACAAGCTATATATAACAAGCTATACAACAAGCTATATAACAAGCTGTATACAACTAGCTATATATAACAAGCTATACAACAAGCTATATAACAAGCTATATAACAAGCTATATACAACTAGCTATATATAACAAGCTATACAACAAGCTATATACAACAAGCTATACAACAAGCTATATAACAAGCTGTATACAACTAGCTATATATAACAAGCTATACAACAAGCTATATATAACAAGCTATATATAACAAGCTATATATAACAAGCTATATATAACAAGCTATATATAACAAGCTATATAACAAGCTATATAACAAGCTATATAACAAGCTATATATAACAAGCTATATACAACTAGCTATATAACAAGCTGTATACAACTAGCTATATAACAAGCTATATACAACTAGCTATATAACAAGCTGTATACAACTAGCTATATAACAAGCTATATACAACTAGCTATATAACAAGCTGTATACAACTAGCTATATAACAAGCTATATACAACTAGCTATATAACAAGCTGTATACAACTAGCTATATAACAACAAGCTATATATAACAAGCTATACAACAAGCTATATATAACAAGCTATATATAACAAGCTATATATAACAAGCTATATATAACAAGCTATATATAACAAGCTATATAACAAGCTATATATAACAAGCTATATACAACTAGCTATATAACAAGCTGTATACAACTAGCTATATAACAACAAGCTATACAACAAGCTATATACAACAAGCTATATACAACAAGCTATATATAACAAGCTATATACAACAAGCTATATACAACAAGCTATATACAACAAGCTATGTACAACAAGCTATATACAACAAGCTATATACAACAAGCTATGTACAACAAGCTATATACAACAAGCTATGTACAACAAGCTATATAACAAGCTATATATAACAAGCTATACAACACACTATATACAACAAGCTATATAACAAGCTATATACAACAAGCTATACAACACACTATATACAACAAGCTATATACAACAAGCTATACAACACACTATATACAACAAGCTATGTACAACAAGCTATATACAACAAGCTATGTACAACAAGCTATATAACAAGCTATATATAACAAGCTATACAACACACTATATACAACAAGCTATACAACACACTATATACAACAAGCTATATAACAAGCTATATCAGACTAACAATATTTACAAAACAAGATTCAGAAGGAAGCTTTAAAATCAGCTTAATGTTAGAGCAACTTGATGATGATGTGTAGTATGAGAAAAACTCAACTCTCTTCGGAACATGCAAAAATAACACCAACCTCAATATGTGGATTACAAAATCAGTTAAAAGTACATAACGGACACTTTTTATAAGCCATGATAAGTATTGGGCATATTGAGCTAATCCCATATTGTATAGACTAATGGACATTTGAGGGGTGATGTGGTCAATATCATAACAGTCACCTGTACTTCCTCAGACATTACCTGATATTTACCTGGTTTTATGTTGGTTGGACTCGGAGATCAGGTCAATTATTTAAAATATGCTCAATGCAAATTTGAACTCATGACCTCTGAACTCTGGCAGGAAATTTTATGCTAGCTAATGAAACTAGAACATTATATACAACAATAAGACAGAGGCAAACAGCTTGTTTTGGTTATGTGATAAGAAGAGAGGCATTGGAGAAAATCGTGACAACTGGACAGATCGAGGGGAAGAGAAGCAATGGCAGACCAAGAGAAATGATGCTGGATGGATTGCGACAGTGGCATGGAGGAATATCAACATGAGCTGATCCAGAAAAACAAAGACTGAGATCTGTGGGAAGTCATGAACGCCTATGCCAGCTGGCATGGCACTTGATGATGATGACTACAACACATTGCTCACTATACCACAATCATTGTATGAGGATAATTACAATGAACTTTTGCGTATATCATGACACACTTATTTATAACACTGGATGTGACTTTTACTTATTGTATTTCAAATTCTTTTTGTTCATAAAAACATTACAATAAAATCACCAGAACCATCATTAAGACTGATGTACTGTCCCTATGTGCAGAATGATCTTCACCGAGTCATGCAAAGGTCCCATTCTGCACTAGCCCAGCAACTTCTAGTGCTTGGTGCTACCCTCATGTGCCTAGTGTTCGTCACGTGAGTACATCAATGGGATTTTTCAGTTATCATCATGTACAAAGGGGATTCAAATGAAAACCTTAAAAGTGTGAGACAAATTACAATAACCATGCCATTGTCTTGTAACCAGTCAATATTATTGGTAAGGATGTCAAGAGTGTTAAGCATGTAACATCAACGTGCAGAAAACACGGTCATGTCATAGAGACACCCTAAAAGATGGCCACCCCACTTTTGACATGCACCAAAGATGAGCAGCGTTCTGTTATCCATTTTTAAAAAAAAAATCAGTGAAGGGTAAAACCTATAGAAATCCTTCGGCAAATGAAAGTCCAGTATGGTGATGCAGGCCTGTCAGTCCAGCAAGAGTATGAGTGGAATAGGAAGTTTCAAAACAACATGTCTTCTGTGACAGACTGTTCACGACCGGGTCAGGCACACCAAGTAGTGACCAAGAGAATGTTTTCTACAGGAATCCAAGCACATGATCAGCACTGGAAGACTTGCATTGAACGCAGTGGTGACTACATACAAAATGATACATTTGTTCTTTACTTTTTCTTTCCCCTCTCTTTCCCTCCCCCCCTCCCCCCCCAAAAAAAACAAAAAAACATTTAAGGTTCTAATTTGAAGCCCCTCATAGCAAATGCATTGCAGAATTTTTCTTTCATCGCCGCCTGCCAAAACATTCTGATCCTTTCCCAGTTCCCTTACCTCATGTACTTTCATGTCCCAGATGTCTTCAATGTTCTGCATCCAATTTTGGAATGGTAAAAGAAAAAAGGAAGGACCTAGAGAGAAAATGCTAGAAAGCTTGATATCTTGAATCTAAATTGGAATTGTTTGACAACGTCTGGCAGGAGACTGTGGGAAAACAAGATGATCAGTATCCTGTAGCTTGAATTATAAGAGGAAATAATCCCTCTTCTTCTTTCACTCTTTATTTTGTTGTGTCCATTGCTGAGGACACAGAGTGGTGGAGGACTTTGATCATTGGTGTTTCCTTCTTCACAACTCTAATGTCCATGTCTGGAGTATGGGACGAGAGGAAGTGTGATATTTATTTCTCTTAATATAAAATCGTAATCATAATCTTTTCCTCTAAGTATTGATTATTTTTTAAACTTGAAATTGGTTCTTTATAGAATTGCTGGATTTTAAAATTTGAAATTTTAAAACAAGTATTATTCAGGAGAGATTGTGTTTTAATTGTTTCATGTTTTAAGAAAATGGGTGTAGTATGTTTTGTTCATTGAAAACTTGAAAGCTATTTTACCAGCACATTAATATACTTCTTGGCCCAGCAACCATGTGGATATATTACCAAATTTACTGTTTTTTCTGTTTTTCTTCTTCTTTTCTGTCTGTCTGTCTGTCTGCCTGCCTGCCCGCCCATCCGTCCGCCATCCATGTGTCTGTGTCTGTCTGTCTGTCTGTCTGTTTGTTTATGCCTATGTGTGTGTCACTCTTTCTCTCTGTCTCTCTCTCTCCCTCGCTCTCTGTATCTCTTTGTGTCTCTCTCTGTCTCTCTCTCTCTGTCTCTCTCTCTCTGTCTCTCTCTCTCTGGTTAGAGCCTTTGATGCTTTCATAAATGTCAGTATATATTACATGGCCAATACCATGTGCCATAAGTGATAGTATAATATTAAACTATCATCAACCAAGGTGAAAGACAATCCAGAGCAGACACTGAATGTGATCTGAATGCTTTAGGCCAAATCATGTTTCTCCCCTGTGGCCATTTGTAAAAATTAGTAATACATGAACAAGAAATGTGTGACATGAACTTATCATGTTCATCTGTCTTGCAGCGCAGATGTCTCCTCTGTCAATAATGTCTGGCATTGATGATATTGTATGCATAATTTATTAAATCTCATGTTTACTGCAATGTCCAATGAAGAGAAATGTTGCTGCAATATTTTGACATTTGTTCTTGTCCTTTTACTTGAATTACATCTGTTTGCTGTCTGTCTGTTCTCATTTAACCTATTTCACAGCTGGGAATTGTGGGAAGAAGTATTGTTGTCTCTGTATAATGTGTGTTCACGCATTAGATAATTTGATTGAGAACTGCTGGTAATGTCATGACAGCACAGTCAGAGGAGAGTTTGACTCCTGGGCTCATCATCTTCTAAATGAGGGAAAGATTGGACACGTATTCCTCCATGCATTCAATCCTGCAAAATGTGATGGCCTTAACATATCAGAAACCTGAAGCAGGAAATTCCATTCCATTCAACCATTACCACTAACCTGTTCAACCTCAGATGAGAAGTTACATTAGGTCCATCCCTGGCTCAGATTAATAATTCTGTGACCGAGCGAGTCAGTCACAAATAGGATATTAATTTGAAGGTGATTGTCGTCCAAAGAGGGTAATGGCTTAAATTAAAAATGTTTGCATATCCTTTACAGGACATTGCTGTCAACATCAGCATCTTTCAGCTGATTGTTGATTTCTTGGCAAGATTATGCTCAGTAGTTTGTCATTGCTTTCTGAGCGGCTGGCTCAGTTATCCCACAAGTCACCAGCGTGGGCAGAATTGCTTCCAATTCTCGTGCACTGCGAGACCCTGTGTGGATAAACGGGATTACGGAGAAAGTCGTGTAACCCCTCAGCCAGAGAGACCGGCTTTGGTTAATATATCTACTCCATATTCTCCCAGTACTTCTAATTCTTCTATTGTAATTCCATCTGGCCCAGGTGTTTTTCCTTTCTTCATATGTTTGACAGCGTCAGCGACTTCTTCCTTTAGAATAGGTGGACCTAAGTTACTTTATTCTGTTAATTTTTCCCTTTCTCCATCATATAATTCTCTTATATACTCGTTCTACCTCTTCATTATAGCAAAATAAGATACAGGAACTACTAGGCATCAGAAAGCTTTCAGCAGCTAGTTGTTTGCAAATAAGAGAAGGTAAAGTATGAACAAAGAAGGTAACTGAAAGATGGATACAGTGTATACAAGTTTTATATGATGATGGCAGATCAGAAACAAACACTTATGCCCAATGTGAAGGACCACCAATACTGAAAGCAGAAGTTGATGATACTATATAACGCATGAAGAAAGGTAAAAAAAATCACTGGGACCAGAATACATCACTGTGAAAGACATAAGAGCTGTTGGTGAATTGTGCAGAACTGATAACAAAATTGTTAAATGACATCTACAACAATGAATGATGTCTTAAAATCTATTTTCATAGCTCAATCAGAGAAATCTGATGCATTGGATTGTGGAGAGCATCACACAATTAGGTGAAGAAGTCATGTGACTAAAATTATAATGAAAATTACAATCAGACTAAGAAATTAACATATAACCAGAAATTTGGGATGAGCAATGTGGATTTATAGAAGGTAAAGGCACAATCAATGTCATAATGAGTAAATTAAGAAAAAGAATGACTGAAATAAACTGGGATCTCTTTTTTTTTTTTTGCTCTCGCTTTGAGCTCAAGCGTAGTCCATACACACTATTTATAGTAGTGATGGACTTAATTTTGTGTGAGGATTAGCTTTCCCTATTAAAAGTTCCCTCACCATCAGGTGAACCCACTCTGACTTCAGAGGTACTTGTAATTTACATCCCCAAGTCAAGGACAACAGGTCAACATTTAAGTTCAGCTGTCCGGTGTAGGGGTTGTACTGCTTACCTCGGCATCAGCACACCGGATGTTTAAGAACACGCGTTCTTACCCATTCAACCATGCTGACCTGCAACAGGGATCTCTATCTGTGCCTTATAGACAACACTAAAATATTTGATAACATGTACTTTATTTAATTTTGACTGAATAGGGCACTGCGTTTTCTAAACAGTCAGCAAACTTTTGTGATTAACTTTTCATCTGCAAAAATTAAATTATTGTGTAATTTATCAACAGTGCTTGTGGTGTTCACCATCTCCAAAGAGCCAGCAAAAAGAACTTTGGCATGTTTCAGTCACTTTGGTTTGTAGTGGTGACTCTGGCAACTGTTGGTTTTGGAGATGTCTGTCCAGACATTTGGCCAAGTCAGTTGTTCATCATGATTATGATCTGCTTTGCACTTGTCATTCTTCCGACTCAGGCAAGCATTTGTATGTGTCTTTGAATAAATGTAGATAATCTCAAATCATTTCATATTTTATATGTTCATGGAAAAAATGTATGGGGTTTAACAGCAGGGTGCTTGACATAACAAGAGATAGAATCGCAAATTATAAGAGAAACTCCTTCTTCTGCAGTCATCTGGTCTTGAGCATACATCAGTGATCATAACCCTCCAGTCATCTCTGTCATCCGCTATTTAAAAGAAGTTTGGATGATATTTTGTTGTATTCATTGCCCAGCTGATTAAGTTTTCCATATACAACTTCTCTTTAAGCTTTCCACATAATTTTTCTCTGTATTGTTCCACCTCTCTTGCCTAGTATTTTCCCACATAAGGTTAATTTGCCTATACCACCCCATTTATTGATATTCCTCACTATTATAATTGTTTTTATTCGTTCACTCACTTTGAACTGAAGCTTAATCCATAGACATATTACTACTTCTAGTGTCCTGGACTGATGTTTGCATGTGGGTTAGCTTACCCTATTACCAGTGCCTCTTGCCATCAGGTGAATCCACTCTGACTTCAGAGGTACTTGTAATTTACACCCCAAAGTCAAGGAAGGGAAGTTAATATTTTAGTTCTACTGACTGGTGTAGAATCAACACACGCTGCGTAAAATTCACTCAAGGATTGATTCGCTCGATGCACGAAACTCTGTAGCATCCGTGCAGATCTTGAGTAGAAACTCCTGGTTTTATATCCTGGCACACAAATTACACGCAAGAGATGAATAAATCCATCTCCTACGCGAAAAAGTTAACGATCACAAAACAACCCGACCGTCCGTCGCCATCTTGAAACCGGAAGTCTTTTGGCGTCGTTAGCTGCTACACGCTGCGGGATTTTCTGAGGAGGGGATCCGAGCACTGAACGACGCCAATAATCTGTCTGGACACAACCTCTAAGGCTCTCAGCCAAGGGGTATGGCTGAACGTCTCTAAGCCATAAACCCTCGGATGTGAGAGCCTGGCCGACACATACCTACATCAAAATTGAGGTGAGGTGCTGAGCACACTACATGCTTGGTGCAGATACTCATTCGGTGGCTCTTAGCTGGGGGATATGAGGGATCCCCGGATGAGAGGGCCTGGCCGTTTCTTGCCCACAGACGCACGGAGGTAAGGTGCTGAGCCGGCAGCACATGTAGCCTACCTCGTGAGCGAGTACTCAAGGTGGAAAAACACCTTGGTCGCACGTTCCGATGAAAATCTAAAACCGTACTCATGAAGTGAGTGTAGTCAAAGGTGAAAAATGGAATGCTTGGCTTGCGAATCCATTACGTGGCAGCCCGAAGCAAAAGCTTGCTGTGTGGAAGTTTAAATAGGAGTCTAACTTGTCTCGAAACCCGAGGAAGGCTAACCTCATTAAAAATGCCCACTGAAGTCGGAAGTGCCAGCCTACAGGCGGCAAAATAAAAATGGCACTACGCAATTACGTCCGAGTGAAATGTCTTTCGTGACCGGAAAAGCTCTAACTAGTCTTCCCTCATGCTAGGAAAATCTACCTAGTTTCCGAATGCCGCTCTTGTTCAGAACAGCTCTGACTAGGTAGTTTTCCAAATGTCCGTCGTGCCTGGAACAGCTCTGACGGGCGCAATGACAGGCACATGTCCGTGTCGAAAACTCGCTGAGTGGATACCGTCTGCAGACCTGTCTGGATTGTGCGGGAACGGCCCGGGGCGAACGAAATGCCCAATATATTGAAGTGAGGAATTAAAGCAGCCATGAGCAGGACATGACGATTTCCTCGGTGAGCCCAGCACCAAGGCGCTATGTGTCAGCCCTGCAATTATGGAAGCCACCGTGGATGGCAGAAAATGCTATGGACTGTCTCTGCCTTCCTTTGAGGGATGATCGAAGTCTTCAACTGTTCCAACTTGACCAGCTGGCATGTGGACGGTACCACAAAAATGAGAGTCTCCCAGGAATGCTAACCTGGTCAAAACAGCATGCTAAAAGTCGGATGTGTTGGCCTGAGGGTTTCGACCTAAGGGTGCCTAACTAGACACACCACAATCACATCTGGAAAAAAAAACACTCCGGATGAACGCAAAGAAGAAGGAGAAATTATTGGCAGCACATGAGACAAGAGGCTATAGAAGATTGACATTAAATGAGACAGAAAGGCTGCATTACATACATGACCTCTAATGCCACACAACAAGGACTATAAGAAAAAATAAGTTTAATTCTTTCCTTCATTTGACAGGTAGAACAACTTGCCTTAATTTGGCTCGAGAGACAAAGAATGGGTGGATCTTACAGCAGCCACCGAGCGCAGGCGGAGAAGCATGTGGTTGTATGCATGACTGTCTTACAGGCAGATTCTGTGATGGACTTTCTCAGTGAGTTCTATGCTCACCCCAAACTGCAGGTAGTCTTGTAGATTTGATTGCACACTCACATCACTGTTTATGTGCAGTGCCCTCTCCTTTCTCTTCTTCATGTGTAGAATCTTCTATCACCCCAAACATTGTCAAGCTATTGCTTCTTGTTACCTACACTTGGCTCACACATAGAGGACAAGGAGTGGGATCAAGACACTGACACAGCCAGCAGACCCAAACATGGGCACCACCAAGATGAAAAGATACTGCGTACACTTATGGCGATCCCCACATGGGGTCAAGGACCCTTTTACACACCTTAAGGCACAGTGGGCATATGGTACTAGCTCCATATCTTTATAGACCAATCAGCGCTCAGTGGGTCATGTGGTCAGTGTCATGACAATCGCCTTTGCTTCCAATGACATTCTTGAATCCTATTTTAGGCAGGGTCAACCTTGGAACCCATTTTAGGCTGGGTCAACCTTGGAACCCAGGTCAGATTTAAAAATTCCTAATCCACCCAGGTGCAGATCGAACCCCCTTAGCCAGGCTGCATTGGTGTAAGATGAAATAAACAAGCTGATAAGAACGAACGAAAATCTTTATTTTCAAAGGATTGAGAATTAGGCACGCATGAGCCCGTCTGACATTCTGCCCTTCTTCTCTATTTCCTCTCATACATTCTTTCATTCAACATCACTTATGAAGCAAATTTGTGACAACAAAAGAACAATAGCATTAAAACACATGAAAAATAATCAATAACAAATGACTCACTGAGGCAATGTTTAACATGGGCATTATAAAACCTAAGGAACCCTGGGAAGGTTAACCCGGTCAACAAATGCCCGCAGAAGTCGGATGTGTCGGCCTAACGGCGCAAGAACGCAGCTCTGCCGTAAACAGGCACAATGCAATCACGTCCGGAAAAAAAAACTCCGGATGAACGCAGAAGAAGAAGAAGAAACCTAAGGAAGGTGTAACGTGCCACACATATGGGAATGTTTTTTGGCTAGTTATCATTTGAGATAATTTACCATTATTGTTGTCTTTTTTTGTTTTTGTTTATGGGTGCATGTAGTCTGTATTGAGGTAGTGTTCAAACAGGTTGCGAATGTATGTATAATGATTGGTAGTGTCTTTGATTTCTTGTCAAGAGTACAAAGTGTAGACCATAGATAACCATGACCATATATAAGAGTGCAGACCAGCTAGTGTGGAAAGCTGATAAGCCATGGACAGTGCTGATATACTTATCCCCTCTGAGAGGCAGGGCAGTTAAACAAAGGAAGTGGTGGCTGGGAATCTGCAACCTTGACCAGACTGACAAACTACCTATTCCTGACCCTCCCATGAACACCCATATTTAAAACATTTACTAGTTTAGTTTAGTTTAGTCGACAGATCAACATCACGGCACACGGGTGTAACCCATAAGTGCTCCATTCTACTCTTAACTTAAGCCTGAGTCTGGAGAATCTCAGCTCAGTGCACAAACTCCAAAGCACCGGTGATGATCCTGAAATACTTTGGGTAGATTTTTAACTCAAAATTGTAATCAAATTTTTGATAAAACATTTACTGAGTGATATTAACTGATTAAGTGCCATGGGATGATTATTAATCTTAATCGACATCCCATATCTACCATGGGCTTATATACAGTAGTTTTCCATTAGCAACCACCTTTAATTTGATATTCAATACAATATGTCTAGTGACTGCCACTTCCATCAACGAAGAACTGTATTTTCCGTGGAGGAATTTTTGTGTTGGCATTCTTACGGCGGCACATTATGCACAGTGTGCCTGTGAGGGCTGTTGGCTTGCCGAGACTCCTGTCTATTCCAATTTTTACATAGGGCAGTGAGGAGCATTTCATGTGATATTCACTGGCACAGGAACATAATGGAGACAACCCGTTGCCATGAAGTTGGAACTGCGACTAACTAACTAACTAAGTCTTAACTATGACACACCCCTCCTTACCATTTCCATCACCCATTTTTGCTTGGTCCAAAACTACTTTTTTTGGCACTGAATCTGTTAAAACATAATCATCAACAACCAACACAGACACTGCATGACTACCTGCTTATTCTTCAAGATCTGTTACAGGATCTGTCTCTATACCCTAACTCTCCCAAATCATTTACTTATTTTAGTCCATGTAGACTTAAATGTTTGACTTCGCATTCAGAAATCAATGGCAAACTACTAAACCACAAACAGCCGATAGGGGCTGGGGGTGCATGAAACGTACAGCAAAGGATATGCAAGAAGTGAAAGTATCTTTTCCTAGAATGTTTTCCTGTTTCTCCCCTGACTTTCCTCATAGTGTGACCACTGTCTCAACAGAGACCTTTGTTAATTAGCATGGATTTTAAAAGCAAATGTAGATGCATATCACAACCACAGTGCTCATTACCAAGAATATTTAACAATATTGTTACAGAGTTATGTTTTCATTTGGGACCGGTATTCGGAAGAGTGCCTAGAGATTATTTTACTGTTACTCCAAAATTCTTTCTTTGCTAATTTTATTATTATTTTTTTTTAATTTCACTGCTTCTGATTTTTCACATTGTTAGAAAACAAATCCAGTTCTCAGGTTAGTCAGTTTGAAGGCTGGGCACATAATCTCCCTTCATGCCCACTTCCCTGATGGATTTGTCTTCAGCTGTGCAAGTCTTAATGTCCTTTGATAATTGTGTTGTGTAGTTGTTACTGTGACTTCCTAGCTTTCTTTTCCCTATATTTTGTGTGCCAGTATTTTCACTAGTAGACCTTGACATGTTATATTACCAAACCAAGGCAGCCCTCTCTTGTGTATATTTTTTAAATATTTGTCTTTAAGAACTCTCGACCTCTTTCCTGTCCAGTTCATACTATGCATCATGTGATAACACCTCAAAAATGTTTAATTTGTATATGTTTTGGATTTAGTCCATGTTTTAGTGCCATATGGTGATATGGGACAGATTTACTTAGGGATTATTCTTTTTCACTAGTCAATATTAATGTTACTTGTCAGAATTCTTTTCTCCCAGAATGCTAATGTTGTTAGCTCTATGATGCTATATCTTACTGCAGCTTCACAGTAGGAGTCCTCAATTATTATGAGCTAGTAGGAAAACATTTGCACTTGTTCTGTTGTCTTTTCTTCAAAGCAAATATATTTATGATCTCAAAAGCTAACAGTTCATGTTAATAGTTACTGTTTGTCTGATACTGATCACACATATTTTAAATTATGACCTAGATTTACACCTATTTATGTTCCAACAGGATTATTTTGTAGTTCTTCTATCCCCTTGTGAGCTGGATACTACAATGAAGATGTTACTTCAAGTTCCTCTTTGGGCACAGCGGGTCATTTTTGTCCAGGGGTCAGCTCTCAAGGACACAGATTTAACAAGATGCAGGTTGGCAGTTAGCACGTTATATTGTCAATTTTCATTTCACTGTTTTATCATAAACAATGAACGTATATTCTCCTTGTTATTCAGTCTGATCTCATCTCATCATGTTCCGCTTGTACCTTGCAGTGTTGAGGTGAAGTATAGACAGTGGGAGAGTGCCCGCTTGTGGGCTTCTGTATCAATATTACCATGGACTCTGTTATTCCCTGTGTCCATCGTTTACGTGGTCGACCTCTTTCTCTGCTTCCCTCTGGTCTGTACATCATTATTACATCTATTTTCGATCTCGTCTTCTGATTTGCCATTTGATGATATTATACTTCCTAGGTACTTGAAACTCTTTACTTGTTTCAAGGGATGTTCATTTAGGTGAATCGTTGTTGCTTTGTCTTCTTTAGTTACAGTCATTACCTTTGATTTACTTGTGCTAATTTTCATGTTATGTTCCCTACACATTTCATTTAGACTATTCATGTGGTCTTGTAATTCAGCTTCTGATTTTGCTTTTGATGCTGGGTCGTCCACAAACAGGAGTTCTCTAATGGTTAGATTTGCAGATGGTTCTTCTTCCGTGTTCTCGTCATGCAGTGCTCTTTTGGTCTTTGTGTTATTCAGTCTTCCAATCTTCCAATCAATTGGTGATGCACTCTTTTCCTACCCTTACACCTGACAGTCTCATAGTAGAACAAGAAATCAGATAGAAATATTGAGACTTAATAGTCAAGTGGATTCTTATTCACTGCTGATTAGGTGGAAATTAGTTGATAAATGTACTTCCCAAGGTAGGATTGAAATACTAAAACTGAGGATAGAGATACATATGCAGATAGAACAACTTAGCAAAAACAAATAAATACCATGAAGAAAATTTTCTCTCTCTGTCTCTCACTCACTCACTCACTCACTCTCTTTCTCTCTCTCTCTCTCTCTCTCTCTCTCTCTCTCTCTCTCTCTCTCTCTCTCTCTCTCTCTCACTCTCACACACACACACACACTCACAGAGAGAGAGAGAGAGAGTGAGAGAGAGAGAGATTACAATCAAAGTGGCAGTTACCAAGAGTTTCATAATATGTAAAAAAAGAAGTTGCATTTCAGTTACAGGATGTCACATTTTAACTCCAAGATTCAATGACGTTTGTGATTTTGTAGGCAATTTTAAGTTTAGTAGTTTGCCTTTGCTTTCTGAACAGCTGTCACTCATATCATTGTCAAAATCAAAATGCAAAGCTGCCTGCCACTGACTTCATATTCCGAATGTCGGGATTATGAAATTGATTTCACTAACCTCCATGCCTCAGATGCCGACATTTAATAACAATGTGACTTCATAAACAGAATGTTTCCACAGATATGGCAGCAGTGTTTTACTGTTGACTTAAAATTCTTTTTTTTTTCTTACATTTATATTTTATCTTTGCTTCTGATTTTTCACTTTCTTTTAGAATGCAAGAATCTGATGGCTGTTTTATTCTGTCCACAAGAAACCATAGGAACAATGCTGACAAGGATGCAGCTGTAAGTTCAAAATAAGCACAGTCATGACGAACTATCAGTCTGTAGGGCTGAATATATTTGTCTTTTACCTTGTTGTAACTACATCCAGGAATAAAGTTTATCTGCTATATTGTGTTTTCATTTCAGATAAGTCTACTAATGTGTTTGTTTAACCCTGACTGACTAGAATGCAATTTGTCTGTAATTACTTCTGAATAAATGATGTCTAGTGATGCACAAGGAAGAGTCATTAGGACCATGTTCCTAGAGTTTGAAAATACGAAATTATAGTTTAAAATTCAAGTTAAGCATGTACATATGAAAATCCAGAGTCAGTATCATAGAGTAGTGCATACATATTAAAGAGAGCAAAGTAAGTATAATTAAGACAGCAACAAACAAAGGTTAAGAGGTGTGGAGAGATCAAAGAGAAATAAGATGATTGATAAGTTGGTGGTGAACAATTTGGAAGCCTGAATTTTAACTTAAGTCTGAAGCGTTTGTGTTCAGATCATCTGAGTCCTTTAAAGGGCTTACATCTAATGTAGTGGAGTTTATGTAAGGATGTAGTGGGGTTTGCATAGGGATGTAGCAGGGTTTGCGTAGGGTTGTAATGGGGTTTATGTAGGGATGTAGTGGGGTTTATGTAGGGTTATAGCAGGGTTTGCGTAGGGTTGTAATGGGGTTTTTGTAGGGATGTAGCGGGTTTTGCATAGGGATGTAGCAGGGTTTGCATAGGGATGTAGTGGGGTTTGTGAAGGGATGTAGCGGGGTATGCATAGGGATGTAGCGGGGTTTGCGTAAGGACTTTTCTTTGAGCCCAGTACCAAAGTACTATCTTTACAAGGATTGTGTTACAGAGCACTCCTTTCCCTTCCCAAGCTCAGAAACCAGCTTTGTGTGGTAGACCGGTACTGGAGCTCATGTAAAAGAGGCATATTAGTTTGTGATCAGGACACAACATGTATGGAGTGGCTGGAGTGAGGCCTAGGTTTGTAATGTTTTTATACAGGTTTTAGGTATTTCATTACCAGTGGACTCCAATTCAGTTCCCAGAGAGTAGAGAAATATCAACGCAGAGAAGAGAAAATATTGCAAGAATATTTTAAGCCAAACCATGAAAGAAAACAAAAACAGAGAGGGTGAAAGACATTTATGTTCATTCACATACACATACATATCTGGAATTTAGTTTCAATGATAATGTTCCATTTTATAGTTATTGGTGAAGACTAATATTCATCACACTTAGTTATGTTTCTTTCAGAGCTATTTGATTAACTTGTTCTAACAGACAGCTAGAAGTCTGGGATGCATAACATATTTTAACCTGCGTAAAATTTTCACCAAAAATGTAACATTTGTACTTTTTATCTTCTTACATTTGTAACTCATTTTGTGTCTCATATTTGCTACTTTAATGGAATATTTTTTTAATTAATCTAACTGGATAGATTGATGAAAAACTTTTGAACTACCTAAAATAATAATAGGGGACGTAAATAATTAGTCTATTTAATGCAGAGGTAATTATTCTAATAACTTGCATGAACAGTATAAAAATCAAAGAAAGATATTTGTCATGTTGTATTCCCTGCTAATTAGTTTTAAACTGTATGAAAACTTAGGACCAACACACTGTCATGCGAGCTTGGGCTGTCCGTGATTTTGCTCCTAGGTGTCCACTCTACATACAGCTTTTCCGACCAGAAAATAAATTCCATGTTAAGTTTGCTGGTAGGTGAATACATTATATTGTTTTACCAGTTATTTCACCAATTTGTAATGGAAATGTTAGTGCTGTTATTGTGTTGTTTGTGTTGTTATAATAATCATACTATCTAATTATGGAAATCAATTTGCAAGTAAATGTGAATATTGTCATTATTTAAGTTGTAAATCCATTATGAAAAGTCAAAGAAAAGTTAAAATCAGTTGCATATCCTTTACAGGACATCACAGTCAACCCCAGCTTTTTGGGCTGATTATTTCTTGGCTAGTCTACATTCAGTAGTTTGCCTTTTTGTTTCTAAATGTCCAGCACTAATACCATTATATGAAAACTAATGCAAGGCAGTCTGCTTCCAGATATCTCACAATTTTGTTTCGAATGCAGTTTACAGGATTAACCCCTTCACCTCGAGGCCAGTAGGTTAGAAAAGGTTGATTATTTCCAGAGGAGCCGCTTTAACACAGTGATCATGTATTTGTATCGTCCTTGACCCCTTGTGTTGAAGATTTTTAACAAATTGACCCGGACTCAGTTTGAGCCAGCCTAAAATGGGTGCCAGAAAGTGTCTTGGGAAGTAACTTCGGCCAACATGATACTGACCACATCACCCAGCGAGTTCTGATTGGTCTATACAAATATTCAGCCAGCACTAAGTACCCAATAAATCTCAAGGCGTAGAAAAGGCTACTTTACTTTACTTGTTTATTTTCATGTTTTATGTTTGGTCAAGTATGTTTTACATTTGGTCAAGTATTTTTATGTTTGGTTAAGTATGTTTCATGTTTGGTCAAGTATGTTTTACCACCTGTGGTGGAAAGTGTACTAGTGAGGCAGAAAAGAGAAGGATGACAATGTAGATGGATTCAAGATGTCATAGAT
Organism: Cepaea nemoralis; assembly: GCA_014155875.1. Lineage (NCBI taxonomy): Eukaryota > Metazoa > Mollusca > Gastropoda > Stylommatophora > Helicidae > Cepaea > Cepaea nemoralis. The sequence continues at coordinate 191,942 of JACEFZ010021680.1, forward strand.
AATTTATACAAGACAGCAACAGAGGCAGGATATCTGACTTAATAAAGAGAGCAAGTTCAAGACAGTGGGGGAAGGGGTGGTTATTGATTGCTGCACATTATTTATAGGCCATAGGTCAGCATAGCTGAATGGATAAGAACATGTGTTCTTAAACATCCGGTGTGCTGATGCCGAGGTAAGGCGTTCAACCCCTACACCGGACAGTTGGACTAAAATGTTGACCTATCGTCCTTGACTTGAGGACGTAAATTAATTATAAATACCTCTGAAGTTGAAGTGGGTTTGCCTGATGGTGAGGGACACTGTTAATAGGGAAAGCAAATCCATACGCAAAATTCAGTCCAGTACTACTATAAGTAGTGTGTATGGACTATGCTTGAGTTCAAAGCGAGCAAGCGCCAAAGAAAAATTACACGCCACTGAATGATGTTTTACCATGGTTGTAATGACAATGTGAAACATGGGGAAATAATCAAACTACTAGAACAACTAAACAGTGACAGCAGAGATCTGAGAATAATCATTGGCACTTTGCCGCCTTGGCAGACGATAGTTTGTGCTTCAAAAAGGCATAATAACTTTTATAGGATAATAAAGAACACATAATAACTTTTACAGGATAATAAAGAACACATAATAACTTTTACAGGGTAATAAAGAACACATAATAACTTTTACAGGATAATAAAGAACACATAATAACTTTTACAGGATAATAAATAACACGTAATAACTTTTACAGGGTAATAAAGAACACATAATAACTTTTACAGGATAATAAAGAACACATAATAACTTTTACAGGATAATAAAGAACACATAATAACTTTTACAGGATAATAAAGAACACGTAATAACTTTTACAGGATAATAAAGAACACATAATAACTTTTACAGGATAATAAAGAACACATAATAACTTTTACAGGATAATAAAGAACACGTAATAACTTTTACAGGATAATAAAGAACACATATTGGCAGCAAGCAGCTGGCAGTTCTGTGGTGGAGGTGTTATGAATGCAATTCGTATTACCTTATCTAGAACACAGCTGTGGGTAATTTTGAAGCAGACCGCTGTGTGTTGGTTTCCCATACAAAGGTATGAGTGCTAGTCTTTCAGGAAGCAATGGCAATGACTGTTGAAGCAATGATTACCAAGAAATCATGAACAGCCAAAAATTCCTGGATTGACTGCAATGTCCTGTAAAGGATAAAGGATATACAACTAACTATTAGAGCATGTCATGCATAAAGAAGGGTGTCAGACAAGGATGTGTAATGTCTTTTGATTTGTTTTCATTGTACAGCGATCTGCAGAAAATATGTCAGGGATCCTGGTTGATGGACATAATATAAATAACTTATTTATTTTGATGACACCGCCTTCATAGCAACAAGTTTGAAGGAACTACAAAAAAAAAAAACCAAAAAAACTATAGATACAGTGGTTGTAGAAAGTGAACAAATTGGCCTTAGTTTGAATATTAGGAAGACCACAGTCATGGTGATATCAAAGAAACAGATCGTGCCTAAATGTAGACTTAAAGTAAATTAAATTTTGGAGCAAGTACAGAAATTCAGTCATATAGGTACATAAATAATGTTAGATCGAAAATGCATTACCAAAATAACGGACAGAATAGGGCCAAAATAAAAAATTTTGTCTAATGAACATTTTGTGCAATAAGTCCTTGTCATTGAAGGTCAATAAAAGAATTCTTGTATGTTACATAGAACCAGTTATAACCTAACGCTGCAAATCCTGGGGGTTTTATAGAAGAAATCTGAAAATTTCTTGGACAGCTAATATCAGCAATCTGGACATTTGAAGGGAGGTTGAGTTGCAAATACAACTTATTGTTGCAAATACAACTTATTGCAAACATCATAAGGAGGCAGTCTTCATGTTTTGGCCACATTATGAGAAGACAAGCACTGGAATATGTTGTGACAACTGGAAAGATTTGTGGAAAGAGAGATAGAAGAAGACAACAAGAGAAAATTTTTGTGTCATAGCATGGAAGGAAGTCAGCACAAGAATTGATGCATGCCATTGGAGATTGCAAAATGTGAAGTATGATCGCCCAAAACAGTCAGCAAGACACCAGATGATGATGAATGGTGATATTTACAAATTATACTGAGGACAATTAAACAATTGCTGCTTCTTCTTCTTCGTTCACCTTCAGAATTATTCCTAAGAAAGTAGCAGTCAACTTAAGGTTGTTGACATACACATAAAGTGTGTCCCCATATGGAGCAGGTGTAGGCCAAAATACTTGTCTCATCAGTTCTGTAGGAGTTACATGAAATATTTAATGTATTTTAATGCATGGCTTTACTTGAATGGTTAACAGTTACACATTTTATTATTTCATCTTCCTAGATCACGTTGTGTGTGAGGATGAATTCAAATATGCCTTACTGGCAAACAATTGTTTGTGTCCTGGAATTTCCACTTTTGTGACTTTGCTGCTTCACACATCAAGGGGACAGTAAGTCATGACTGTTGAAAATGTGTGTATAGCTTCTCTTTTGTGACTTTGCTGCTTCACACATCAAGGGGACAGTAAGTCATGACTGTTGAAAATGTGTGTATAGCTTCTCTTTTGTGACTTTGCTGCTTCACACATCAAGGGGACAGTAAGTCATGACTGTTGAAAATGTGTGTATAGCTTCTCTTTTGTGACTTTGCTGCTTCACACATCAAGGGGACAGTAAGTCATGACTGTTGAAAATGTGTGTATAGCTTCTCTTTTGTGACTTTGCTGCTTCACACATCAAGGGGACAGTAAGTCATGACTGTTGAAAATGTGTGTATAGCTTCTCTTTTGTGACTTTGCTGCTTCACACATCAAGGGGACAGTAAGTCATGACTGTTGAAAATGTGTGTATAGCTTCTCTTTTGTGACTTTGCTGCTTCACACATCAAGGGGACAGTAAGTCATGACTGTTGAAAATGTGTGTATAGCTTCTCTTTTGTGACTTTGCTGCTTCACACATCAAGGGGACAGTAAGTCATGACTGTTGAAAATGTGTGTATAGCTTCTCTTTTGTGACTTTGCTGCTTCACACATCAAGGGGACAGTAAGTCATGACTGTTGAAAATGTGTGTATAGCTTCTCTTTTGTGACTTTGCTGCTTCACACATCAAGTGGACAGTAAGTCATGACTGTTGAAAATGTGTGTATAGCTTCTCTTTTGTGACTTTGCTGCTTCACACATCAAGGGGACAGTAAGTCTTGACTGTTGAAAATGTGTGTATAGCTTCTCTTTTGTGACTTTGCTGCTTCACACATCAAGGGGACAGTAAGTCATGACTGTTGAAAATGTTTGTATAGCTTCTCTTTTGTGACTTTGCTGCTTCACACATCAAGGGCACAGTAAGTCATGACTGTTGAAAATGTGTGTATAGCTTCTCTTTTGTGACTTTGCTGCTTCACACATCAAGGGGACAGTAAGTCATGACTGTTGAAAATGTGTGCATAACTTCTCTTTTGTGACTTTGCTGCTTCACACATCAAGGGGACAGTAAGTCTTGACTGTTGAAAATGTGTGCATAGCTCTCTCTTTTGTGACTTTGCTGCTTCACACATCAAGGGGATAGTAAGTCTTGACTGTTGAAAATGTTTGTATAGCTTCTCTTTGTGACTTTGCTGCTTCACACATCAAGGGGACAGTAAGTCTTGACTGTTGAAAATGTGTGTATAACTTCTCTTTTGTGACTTTGCTGCTTCACACATCAAGGGGACAGTAAGTCTTGACTGTTGAAAATGTGTGTATAGCTTCTCTTTTGTGACTTTGCTGCTTCACACATCAAGGGGACAGTAAGTCTTGACTGTTGAAAATGTTGTATAGCTTCTCTTTTGTGACTTTGCTGCTTCACACATCAAGGGGACAGTAAGTCTTGACTGTTGAAAATGTGTGTATAACTTCTCTTTTGTGACTTTGCTGCTTCACACATCAAAGGGACAGTAAGTCTTGACTGTTGAAAATGTGTGTATAGCTTCTCTTTTTAGACTTTGCTGCTTCACACATCAAGGGGACAGTAAGTCTTGACTGTTGAAAATGTTTGTATAGCTTCTCTTTTGTGACTTTGCTGCTTCACACATCAAGGGGACAGTAAGTCTTGACTGTTGAAAATGTGTGTATAGCTTCTCTTTTGTGACTTTGCTGCTTCACACATCAAGGGGACAGTAAGTCTTGACTGTTGAAAATGTGTGTATAGCTTATCTTTTGTGACTTTGCTGCTTCACACATCAAGGGGACAGTAAGTCATGACTGTTGAAAATGTTTGTATAGCTTCTCTTTTGTGACTGCTGCTTCACACATCAAGGGGACAGTAAGTCATGACTGTTGAAAATGTGTGTATAGCTTCTCTTTTGTGACTTTGCTGCTTCACACATCAAGGGGACAGTAAGTCTTGACTGTTGAAAATGTGTGTATAGCTTCTCTTTTGTGACTTTGCTGCTTCACGCATCAAGGGGACAGTAAGTCATGACTGTTGAAAATGTTTGTATAGCTTCTCTTTTGTGACTTTGCTGCTTCACACATCAAGGGGACAGTAAGTCATGACTGTTGAAAATGTGTGTATAGCTTCTCTTTTGTGACTTTGCTGCTTCACACATCAAGTGGACAGTAAGTCTTGACTGTTGAAAATGTGTGTATAGCTTCTCTTTTTGACTTTGCTGCTTCACACATCAAGGGGACAGTAAGTCTTGACTGTTGAAAATGTTTGTATAGCTTCTCTTTTGTGACTTTGCTGCTTCACACATCAAGGGGACAGTAAGTCTTGACTGTTGAAAATGTGTGTATAGCTTCTCTTTTGTGACTTTGCTGCTTCACACATCAAGGGGACAGTAAAGTCTTGACTGTTGAAAATGTGTGTATAGCTTCTCTTTGTGACTTTGCTGCTTCACACATCAAGGGGACAGTAAGTCATGACTGTTGAAAATGTGTGTATAGCTTCTCTTTTGTGACTTTGCTGCTTCACACATCAAGGGGACAGTAAGTCATGACTGTTGAAAATGTGTGTATAGCTTCTCTTTTGTGACTTTGCTGCTTCACACATCAAGGGACAGTAAGTCATGACTGTTGAAAATGTGTTGTATAGCTTCTCTTTTGTGACTTTGCTGCTTCACACATCAAGGGACAGTAAGTCATGACTGTTGAAAATGTGTGTATAGCTTCTCTTTTGTGACTTTGCTGCTTCACACATCAAGGGGACAGTAAGTCATGACTGTTGAAAATGTGTGTATAGCTTCTCTTTTGTGACTTTGCTGCTTCACACATCAAGGGGACAGTAAGTCATGACTGTTGAAAATGTGTGTATAGCTTCTCTTTTGTGACTTTGCTGCTTCACACATCAAGGGGACAGTAAGTCATGACTGTTGAAAATGTGTGTATAGCTTCTCTTTTGTGACTTTGCTGCTTCACACATCAAGGGGACAGTAAGTCATGACTGTTGAAAATGTGTGTATAGCTTCTCTTTTGTGACTTTGCTGCTTCACACATCAAGGGGACAGTAAGTCATGACTGTTGAAAATGTTTGTATAGCTTCTCTTTTGTGACTTTGCTGCTTCACACATCAAGGGCACAGTAAGTCATGACTGTTGAAAATGTGTGTATAGCTTCTCTTTTGTGACTTTGCTGCTTCACACATCAAGGGGACAGTAAGTCATGACTGTTGAAAATGTGTGCATAACTTCTCTTTTGTGACTTTGCTGCTTCACACATCAAGGGGACAGTAAGTCTTGACTGTTGAAAATGTGTGCATAGCTTCTCTTTTGTGACTTTGCTGCTTCACACATCAAGGGGACAGTAAGTCTTGACTGTTGAAAATGTTTGTATAGCTTCTCTTTTGTGACTTTGCTGCTTCACACATCAAGGGGACAGTAAGTCTTGACTGTTGAAAATGTGTGTATAACTTCTCTTTTGTGACTTTGCTGCTTCACACATCAAGGGGACAGTTAAGTCTTGACTGTTGAAAATGTGTGTATAGCTTCTCTTTTGTGACTTTTGCTGCTTCACACATCAAGGGGACAGTAAGTCTTGACTGTTGAAATGTTTGTATAGCTTCTCTTTTGTGACTTTGCTGCTTCACACATCAAGGGGACAGTAAGTCTTGACTGTTGAAAATGTGTGTATAACTTCTCTTTTGTGACTTTGCTGCTTCACACATCAAAGGGACAGTAAGTCTTGACTGTTTGAAAATGTGTGTATAGCTTCTCTTTTGTGACTTTGCTGCTCACACATCAAGGGGACAGTAAGTCTTGACTGTTGAAAATGTTTGTATAGCTTCTCTTTTGTGGACTTTGCTGCTTCACACGTCAAGGGACAGTAAGTCTTGACTGTTGAAAATGTGTGTATAGCTTCTCTTTTGTGACTTTGCTGCTTCACACATCAAGGGGACAGTAAGTCTTGACTGTTGAAATGTGTGTATAGCTTCTCTTTTGTGACTTTGCTGCTTCACACATCAAGGGGACAGTAAGTCATGACTGTTTGAAAATGTTTGTATAGCTTCTCTTTTGTGACTTTGCTGCTTCACACATCAAGGGGACAGTAAGTCATGACTGTTGAAAATGTGTGTATAGCTTCTCTTTTGTGACTTTGCTGCTTCACACATCAAGGGGACAGTAAGTCTTGACTGTTGAAAATGTGTGTATAGCTTCTCTTTTGTGACTTTGCTGCTTCACACATCAAGGGGACAGTAAGTCATTGACTGTTGAAAATGTTTGTATAGCTTCTCTTTTGTGACTTTGCTGCTTCACACATCAAGGGGACAGTAAGTCTTGACTGTTGAAAATGTGTGTATAGCTTCTCTTTTGTGACTTTGCTGCTTCACACATCAAGGGGACAGTAAGTCTTGACTGTTGAAAATGTGTGTATAGCTTCTCTTTTGTGACTTTGCTGCTTCACACATCAAGGGGACAGTAAGTCATGACTGTTGAAAATGTTTGTATAGCTTCTCTTTTGTGACTTTGCTGCTTCACACATCAAGGGGACAGTAAGTCATGACTGTTGAAAATGTGTGTATAGCTTCTCTTTTGTGACTTTGCTGCTTCACACATCAAGGGGACAGTAAGTCTTGACTGTTGAAAATGTGTGTATAGCTTCTCTTTTGTGACTTTGCTGCTTCACACATCAAGGGGACAGTAAGTCTTGACTGTTGAAAATGTTTGTATAGCTTCTCTTTTGTGACTTTGCTGCTTCACACATCAAGGGGACAGTAAGTCTTGACTGTTGAAAATGTGTGTATAGCTTCTCTTTGTGACTTTGCTGCTTCACACGTCAAGGGGACAGTAAGTCTTGACTGTTGAAAATGTGTGTATAGCTTCTCTTTTGTGACTTTGCTGCTTCACACATCAAGGGGACAGTAAGTCTTGACTGTTGAAAATGTGTGTATAGCTTCTCTTTTGTGACTTTGCTGCTTCACACATCAAGGGGACAGTAAGTCTTGACTGTTGAAAATGTGTGTATAGCTTCTCTTTTGTGACTTTGCTGCTTCACACATCAAGGGGACAGTAAGTCTTGACTGTTGAAAATGTGTGTATAGCTTCTCTTTTGTGACTTTGCTGCTTCACACATCAAGGGGACAGTAAGTCTTGACTGTTGAAAATGTGTGTATAGCTTCTCTTTTGTGACTTTGCTGCTTCACACATCAAGGGGACAGTAAGTCTTGACTGTTGAAAATGTGTGTATAGCTTCTCTTTTAACTCATCTTAGTCATCCTTTATATAAGTAAGTAAACGTAGTCAAGGATCTCTTTAACATACTTTAAAATTCATTAGCAAATGGTGCTAGACCCATACTTTTATAGAACATTCAACACTCAGTGGGTGATGTGATGAGTTCTTTGCCTTTATTTCTTAAGACATTTCCTAGTATTCATTTTAGGCTTGTGTCAATCTCTTTATTCATCATGAGTTCTAAAGAGCAAGAGTGTTTGTTAATGTCACAACTTTGCTCCTCCTATCTTTCTCTTGATTACAAAGTTATTTCAAGTTAAAATGTCAACTTACCCAATACAAAGAATCAACAAATTATATAGTTTTCAATTCGAGCAAGCTCCAGGAAATTCGAAGGTGATGTCTTGTCTCTGGACAATGAGTGTCTTTTTGTAGAAGAATATTTGCTCTGTCTTATCGTTGCTCTAACATTTGGAACTTAACTTCAACAGGTCTTCTCTCTGTGAAAACTTGGCTACTACTTCCTCTTTATTTTCATTAGCACTCCCAAGCCATGGTGACACATTCTAAATGTCCTCCGAGGAGGTCTCCATATCTCCTACTGTATCAAGGCCATTTTTCTTATTTTTAAGGCTTTTTTGGATGTACCTATTCCTCTTCATCTTCAAAGGTAAGTGGCTACAATAGTTTCTCAAAATTTAGTTAGTCTTTCCTGTTTTTAACTCTAATCTACAGTCTCTTGAATTTATGAATGGTGATGAATCCATATGAGCTCCAGTGATTGGTGTGCTGAAGGTTGATTCAAAACAATTGTATGCTTCCACACCAGCTGGTAATACTCTGAACATAATTTTAAATCTGGATATTGGGTCATTCCATTACAACTGTCATGTCCCGTATTCATGATTATGACCATGTAACAGTGAATTGAACTGGGGGGGGGGGGGGGGGGGGGGGGGAGGAGTTATCAGAGGAGAGGACTTTTATGGATGAAACTTGAAGGTAACCCCATAGCAGATACTGCCATTTTTTATTGTGAAGTTATAGGCCTTGATATATTTAGGCCTTGACTTATGAGGTGGGCTGCTCAGTTCACTTCATTTCATTTTTCTTCCTAGACAATTTCCAGAAAATTATGAAAATTCTGTGAAAACCATGTTTATGAGACTGAGTAGACTCGAGAGCCTTACTACACTGGGTAGACTCGAGAGCCTTACTAGACAGAAAAAAATAATCATGCCTCTGTTAAGGATTGAACCTGAACCTCTGTCTTGACAGGCAAGCACACAAACCACATTGCCAGTGTGACTCCATCGCATGAATGAAAGCCACCTCTAATACCATGTTTACAGCAACTCACTGTAAGAGCAAACTACCATTGCAGAATCATCCTTGCAAGAGAAAGTAGTAGTTATCAGCATGAGAACATGACTCACGAGATCTCCCAGTAACAGCATGAGAACATGCCTCATAAGATCTCTCAGTAACATCATGAGAACATGCCTCATAAGATCTCCCAGTAACATCATGAGAACATGCCTCATAAGATCTCTCAGTAACATCATGAGAACATGCCTCATAAGATCTCCCAGTAACATCATGAGAACATACCTCATAAGATCTCCCAGTAACATCATGAGAACATGCCTCATAAGATCTCCCAGTAACACCATGAGAACATGCCTCATAAGATCTCCCAGTAACATCATGAGAACATGCCTCATAAGATCTCCCAGTAACACCATGAGAACATGCCTCATAAGATCACCCAGTAACATCATGAGAACATGCCTCATAAAATCACCAGGTAACATCATGAGAACATGCCTCATGAGATCACCCAGTAACATCACGAGAATATAACTCATGAGATCACCCAGTAACATCATTAGAACATGCCTCATATGATAACCCAGTAACAGTATGAGAACATGCCTTATACAATCACCCAGTAACAGCATGAGAACATAACTCACGAGATCTCCCAGTAACAGCATGAGAACATAACTCATGAGATCACCCAGTAACAGCATGAGAACATAACTCACGAGATCACCCAGTAACAGCATGAGAACATAACTCACGAGATCACCCAGTAACAGCATGAGAACATAACTCATGAGATCACCCAGTAACAGCATGAGAACATAACTCATGAAGTCACCCGGTAACAGCACGAGAATATAACCCTATGAGATCACCCAGAACTGCAGTAAACACTGGAAAACACATAAAACCTTATTCACAAGTTCATTATCCTGATTGTGTGAAAGAGGTGTATGTGTGCTCATGTTCCAGTACTTCTTCATGGTGATAACTGTTTCGATTATCTGTCAATATTTTACTGGAACAATCATGACAAACATTACTACATTTGCTGAGGGAGACATGAGTCTATGAGTTTGCCAGGAATTCTATGATGTTAAATCTTCAAACTAAAGAAACCCCATGAGAAAGTCAGCACTATTGTATCTTTTCATTTGAATATGCCTGAAGCACTGATGCTAGTTTAAGACTTATGGCAGAAATAAAGGCAAGATACTTTCAAAATCTTGACTTACTTAATATATAACGTTATACACATGATTTGTACATGTAGATATCTTTGTAGTTTTGCTCTGTCAGATTTCTTAAATAACATAACTTTTTCAAAATAGACAGTTTCATTTACTTTCAGAGAAGGGCAAACATCACATGAAGAATGGCAGAGAATATATGGAAAGTGTTCGGGGAATGAAATTTATCACATACAACTTGGAGATAGCAAGTTTTTTGGTGACTACGAGGGGAAAAGTTTTACATATGCCTCTTTCCATGCTCATCGCAAGTAAGTGACATAAATTTAAAGCAACATAGAAATTCATTTAAGCATTCAGAAAGATATTTTGGGATTTCTTCTTCTTCTTCTTCTTTTCATTCATCCAGAGTGTTTTTTCAGATGTGATTGCGGTGTGTCATTTATGCGCCCTTGGGCTGAAAACCGTAGGCCAACACATCCGACGATAGCGTGCTTTTTTGACCAGGTAGCATCCTGGGAGACTCTCACTTTTTGGGTGCCATTACAGCCCAGTGGCCAATGTGAATGGTCGAAGACAACGGTCATCATCAAAGGAAGGCTAGGTACAGTCATAGCATTTTCCGCCATCAAGGTGCTTCCATAGTTGCAGGGCCGGACACATAGCGCCCTGGATTCTGGGCTCACCGAGGGGAAAATCGTCACGTCCTGCTCATGGCTGCTTTAAATCCTCACTTCAATATATTGGTCATTCGTTTGCCCCGGGCCATTCCTGCACAAACCAGACAAGTTTGCAGACGGTATCCACTCAGCGAGTTTTTGGACATGTGCTTGTTGTTGCGCCTGTCAGAGCTGTTCCAGGCACAACAGACATTCGGAAAACTACCTAGTCAAAGCTGTTCCGAACAAGAGCGGCATTCGGAAACTAGGTAGTCAGAGCTGTTCCTAGCACGAGAGACATTCGGACGAGACATTTCACTCGGACGTAATTGCGTAGTGTCAATTTTTAGTTTGCCACCCGTAGGACGACACTTCCGACTTCCGGCGGGTATTTTTTAATGAGGTTAGCCTTCCTCTGGTTTCAAGGCACGTTATACTGTTGTGATGTCACCAACATCTCAGCTGGTCAAGATAGAATGATCAACGACATCGCGGTCGGCCCTCAAGGGAAGGCAGGGGCAGATCATGGGCATTCCCTCGCTATCCAAGGAGGCTTCCATAATTGCAGAGCCGGCACATATTGCTCTGAGACTGGGCACACCCGAGGAGTTGCCACGTCCTGCTCATGGCTGCTTTAATTCCTCACTTCCATGTGTTGGGAGTCTCGCTTGCCACTGATCGCTCAAGCACACACCAGGAGCGGTCAGACTGCGAGCGACATCCACTCGGTAAGCTTTTATTTTTGACTTCGGACAACGCAATAGGTTCGCTCGCCGTGCGTTCCATTTCGCGTCATTGAGACGTTCTTCCACTTTTGTCTACACTCTCTATGAGTTAGATACAGACAGTTTTTCGTAACCATTTCCTTCGACTGGGGCACTTTTCTGACTTTTTGTACTCGCCCACAAGGTAGGCTACATGTGCTGCCGGCTCAGCACCTTACCTTCGTGCAGCAGTGAACGAGAAATGGCCTGGCCCTCTCATCCGGGGATCTCTTATATCCCCCAGCTGAGAGCCTTCGAACTTGTATCAGACCTGAGCATGTAGCCTGCTCAGTATCACGCCTCTATTTTTCGGTAGGAGGGTATTGGCCCGGCTCTCAGATCCGAGGGTTTGTGGCTTAGAGGCGTTCAGCCACAGCCCTCGACAGGGAGCCTTAAGTGTTTTGTCCGGACCAAGAACTTCTGCCTTCGTGCGCCTGATTTAAACTTCTGACTGTTATCCTCACCTCAGTCTAACCCGCAGAGCAGCAGGTTGTGTCTCTTAGTCTGGCCCCTATCCCATAAGCTGTCCGATATGTAGTTTTCATCCATCGGCAAGCACATGGGGTCAGAGGGACACACAAGCTCCCCCACCGCGGCAAGGTGGAGACACATCGGGGGAGATTTTGTGATTTGATATCTAAACATGCATACATCTTTCCATTTCTCGTAAATACATTCTGCATTGGTTATCTAATTCTTCTATGACACAGTGAATTGATACATAGGCTATGCTACTAAAAATCTATCTTTTCAAGAATGAAACATTGGGAACTTATATGATTTGTCCAATCAATTATCCTCAAAATACATTCTGAGCTAATAGTTTAAATAATGTATATGCTACGTTTATACACTTGTACATTTGGCTGAAGTTAGGGAATATTGAAAGACCTTAGCCATGAGCAAAGACCTTGACTTTTAATACATCCAAAATGGCTACGATCCTTAAATTGGGTAATGAATGACATATAAAACACCAAAAATACTGAACATCACCTCAGACAATTCTTATGGGAAGGCTTCTGTGTGAATGAGTGAGTATGTATGTATACATAATGTACATACATATAATACCATTTCATTACATATCTAACTACTTAGACCCTGCTTACCATTCTTCAAGTGTGTGTGTGTGCATGTGTGCGTGCGTGCGCAAGCGTGTGTGTGCTTGCTTGCTTATGCATGCATTGTATATCACTTGTATTGCAGTAAATGCATGTCTGTTTCATGGTTACAGTTTGTAAAAACAAAAACTAAACTGGCATATTCTCTAACAGGTATGGTGTCAGTCTGGTTGGCATCCAAAGAGATATTCGTGGAAACAAAATACTGCTGAACCCTGGTCCTCGGCACATCATGAGGAAATCAGACATTTGTTTTTACTTGAATATTAGCAAAGAAGAGAATTCAGCATTTATTCTGGCTCATCCTAACCATGATGCAACAACAGTTGATCGGGCTAAGTTACCGTCTGGGCAGGAGAAAGCTTCACGGGTGGCTAGTATGATAGCTAGCGTTGGTAAGATTGCTGACTTTTTAAAGCTTTAGCTTGTTATTAGGAGGTTTTTTAGCTTGTTTCTTCTGGATTTTTGCTTCTTGCTGACATATTTTTTGCTTGTTGCTGACATATGTTTTGCTTGTTGCTGACATATGTTTTGCTTGTTGCTGACAGATTTTTGCTTGTTGCTGACAGATTTTTGCTTGTTGCCGACAGATTTTTTTCTTGTTGCTGACAGATTTTTTTGCTTCTTGCTGACAGATTTTTGCTTATTATGACAGAAAATGAAAAATAAATTCATACACATTTACAGCCACTTATAGAAGCATAGAAAAGTAGAGATCAGATAACACGCTAGACAAGAGAAAAATGTAAACCTAAAGTTACACCAGGCTTAATAGTATTAGCATATAGCCAACAGTATTTGAGTAACTTTAATAGATCTCTGGTCAGGCTAAATTTAAAAATCAGAAAGCCTACCCACAAATTCAGAGTGTAACCAATTCACGTGAGATGATATAACCCATTTGTTAGCATTTATATGTGAGATAGTTGTTGCCATGCATGGACATAGTTATTCACCAACATATGCAGTAGGTAAACAATCTTGAGATATCTACCACAGTCTTGAAGATGGGATTCAGCAATCAGAATCTGCCTCCTTAATGGTCATGGATTTTATTGTCTTCACGTGTTCACAGCTGGTCTTTAGAGGTATAGTGTCTCAATCAAACTCGAGACATGCTGGGTCCAACTATGAAGTATTATTTTTACATTAGTCATTAGTCATGGTTCCAACTTCACAGCAAAGGGTCATCCCAATATGCTCTGTTCCTGTGCCAGTGAATATCACACAAACTGATCCTCACTGCGCCATGTGAACAGTAGAACAGACAGGAGTCTTGACAAACCAAAAGCCCGCACATGTATACTATGCATAATGCCGCTGCCAGAATAACAACACAAAAGTACGCCACGAAAAAATAGTTACTTTCACAAACAAAAAGAAACCCAGAATATTGTACTTCCCTGATACATGGCTAGTGGATCAGATACCTAGCTTTTTTCAGACAAACAGCCTGTGAGCACATTCATCAGCTTCAACATGTAGCAGGTCCTTTGTAAATCATCTCCCTCATTACTGTCTTGCAAAAGGATTCTTGATTTCTTGTATATTTTCCTGCGACATGTATTGTCATGTCCAGTGTGTCTGCAATGTCTCGTGTCCATGATTATGCTGGTTGATCCGGTCTCTTTTTTCAAAAACCATGCAAAATTAAAACAATTGTGTATGTGTGACTCCTACAAAAAATGTGAGAAATAATACACAGACACAGCGTACATAACTAAAAAATGCAAATCTGGCAGGCAGACATCCGTATAAAACTAAAAATTATAATAATCATGTAAAAATGAGATATAAATTACACTACAACACAAGAAATCATCATTTCATTCTTAGTGATCTTCATCAGGAACTGCACAAACATATGTAAAGAAAAACATGAAATTGGAAAATTTAATTAAAAATTCAAACATAAACAGAAAAAGTATCAGTATCAAATGTTATTAGGCCAATGCACATGCTCCGTTTCCAGGAATCAAGCCTTCCATCACCCTTAATCTTAAACCACCATGGTGTTTAATATGGATTTCAGTTTCTGAGACATTATGCTGTCCTTGAGCCAGTTTTCTTCAACATTCAGATCTTGTAGAATGTCCGTATTTTTCTTCTTCGTAGTCCATGATATACTAAACACATTTCTGTAAAATTTGAGTTCACAAGAAATATTATGAGTCCAATTATGAATTATTATTTTTACAAATAAAAGGGAACTCAGAATAATGTACTTCCCTTCTCTCATGCTACTTGGTTAGTGAGTTAGAAGCCTAGCTTTTTTTTTTTTAGATAAGGGCAAAAAAATAGGAAGGCCTGTGTGCACATTACACAAGTAAATCATCAGTAGAGGTCACCATGGCAGAATGGATAATAGTACTCATTATTAAACATCCGATGGTAGATGTCGAGGTAGTGGGTTCAATCCCTAAACCAGACAAATGTTGGACTAAAATGTTGACTTCTCGTTCTTGACTTGGGGAAGTCAATTACAAGTACCTCTGAAGCCGGAGTGAGTTCGCCTGATGGCAAGGGACACTAGCTATAGGGAAAGCTAATCCGCAAGCAAAAATCAGTCCATAGCACTGGAAGTAATAGCAATTGTATGGACTATATTTAAGTTCAAAGAAGCGAGCGCACAACCCCGATAAAAAACATCATCATTAGTAGGCCAGATATTGTTATACTTAATAACAGAATATTTGTAATGTGTGTGATTCTATTGTACAAACATTGGGATTATCAACTATGATACAAATTCATACACTGATCTGTCCTGCAGGATTTGTGTCCTAGTAAACATGAGAAATATGTTTTGTTTTGTTTCTGTATTCACATTATAAAATACTGAAACACATCTGCATCCAGGCACAGTGGCCTTAGACCTTCAGCACACAAGGTCACAAGGGTTAAACTCCAGCAACTCTGAACCAAATCTTATGTCCAAGGCTAATCACCGACAGCACACTTTGAGTCTACCAAAGATGTCACAGGTTCGTTGTTGTTTGCAAACTTTGAATATTTAACTCTTAACAACTAAATTTAGTGCTGCTGTACCACTTCCTTTAAAAACATTGAAAATAATTCAAACACTTAGTAAGACACTTGATACGCTCACTTGGTGCTTTCACAGAATAGGAGGGACTTAAATGGTATGACAGAATCGCCAATATGGATGGAGCTCATGGTGAGAACTAAACACCAGAGAATCAAGTAGTGAGGAAAAGATGCTGGTTCTGGGTATCTGATAATAGTTTAATTAGAAAGTTCTCTGTCTATTACCCACAAAGCAAATGAAAGGGGAACCTAAACACAAATGGAGAAGAGAATTAAAGACATACATGGATAGCTGAAGGAGCTGAAAGAGACAGCAAAGGAAAGGACGGCTTGAAAATTGATGGCCTATGCTCCAGAGGAGTATGAAAGGCAGAAGAAGATTAATATTTAGTACATTAGCTAGGTTGCCATCTTTTACTATTACAAATAACAAATTCTATCTAAATTTGGTTGAGGGGGTGGGGGGATGTTGAATATCTAAATTGTAAAATATCTCATGAGGAAATGGTAAAGAATGAGAAAACAAAAAGTAAAGGACCCTTTTACACACCTTAAGGCACATTGGTCACATGATGCGAGACCTATGTTTGTATAGACCAATCATCACTCAGACGGTGATGAGGTCTGTGTCACGGTGGCCGCTTTTGCTTCCCAAGCCATTTCCTGGTACCCATTTTAGGTTGGGTCAACCTGTGAGCCCAGGTCCACTTTAAAAATCCACCCCAGCACAGATTCAAACCCATGACCACTGGGTTGTTGGGCGAGCCTCTAGCCACTGCACTACCACATCTCCCAGAGTAATGGTCCTTTATTTAAGTTTTCAATCTTGGAGAAGATCATGAATGTCTGTTATATGAATCTCATTTTTGGCATGTTCATTACAGGGACTGAGTGTTCAGACTCTGGAGTCATCCAAGCGGCCCAGCATTGGCCAGGTTCCTGCCACTATTGACAGCAACAGCATCCGCATCAGCCTGTGTGGGTCTGAGTCGGAGGATGAATATGCAGAGGCTGATGTGGAAAAAGAATTCCCAGAGTGAGCATGTTAATGTATGCTAATTAATTTGATGTGTTCAGCAGGAGCCACAACTGAGGGGTTATTGTGTCCGCATCGACTCAGAAGGTACCAGGTTTGGTGCTGGCATAGGGCTGAGAACTATTTCAAGCACCACTGGAATCTCATATCACACGTCCCCATGATCTTGTGGGTAGTGAGATCAGATACCTATCCTTGAATAAGGGCAGAAAACAGGATTTTTAAGTTGCACTCTTAAAAATCTCAGAGCAGTTAAAAATCTCACAGCAGTTAGAAATCTCACAGCAGTTAGAAATCTCACAGCAGTTAGAAATCTCAAAGAATAGGTCATGAAGCCGATACCCAGGCAAAATTGTTAGGACAAGTGAACCTAATTATGGATAGATACAGCCAGTTACCTTGGATGGAATTTGTCTAGAGGAAGTCAACCTTATACAAGTGCATGCCAAAGTCAGGACAGACTGACCTCTGAGGTGCATAACTATGTGTGATGAGCTCCATTTGAAAGAAGAAATAGAATAATACGTCCAGAGATTTAATTTCATTCTCTTCTTCAGTGATCATTGTCTATACATTTATTCTACCATGGGTCACAAACAGTATGGTTTGCTTGAGATCTTCACCAGTCCTCGAGTCTTTCTTGAAGGGTTGCTCCTGTCAGCCAGATTTCCTCCCTCAATTTGCCAAAGTCTAGGGCAGTCTTGTTCGTTTTGGTGTTTGCTTTAGTGGCAGTTTATGAATCTTTATAAACTAGAATATTCAGCCTTATGAAATAAGTTTCTCACTTTTAAATAGTCGAGTTATGAACTGGCAATAAGAGTGATCAAGAGTTACTTTTACTCTTCATTACTGTAAGGTGCAGAAACATCAGCTATGACAGAATCACTAATGTTCAGCTCATGAAGAGAACTAAATGAACGCCAATGAATTAAAAGGTGGGGAAAAGACACTAGCACTGGATAGGAAACTCATTCAGAAAACCTGAGAATAGCTAGTTAGTTGGTTAGTCACGGTTCCAACTTCACAGCAACAGGTCGTCCCCATTATGCTTAGTTCCTGTGCCAGTGAATATCACAGAAAATGCTCCTTACTGCCCTATGTGAAAAGTGGAACAGACAGGAGTCTCGACAAACCAACAGCCCACACAGGTACACTGTACATAATGCCACTGCCAGAATGCCAACACAAAAGTCCTCCACGAAAAATAAAGTTCAAAGTCAATGGAAGTGGCAAACACTAGGAAACCAGCAGCCAAACATTACTACATAAGGCAATCCAGTCAGTTCTGCAACAAGCCGGCCATCATTATTCCAAACATGCAGTTCACGTTAACTTGAGAATAGCATAACTAGAAAATCCTTGTCTGGAACCCACAAGACAAGTAAAATAGTGGGAGACCTATAAACACATGAAGACAATTAGAGACTAATAAACACATGGAGAAGACAATTAGAGACCAATAAACACATGAAGACAATTAGAGACCAATAAACACACAGAGAAGACAATTAGGGACCAATAAACACACAGAGAAGACAATTAGAGACCAATAAACACACGGAGAAGACAATTAGAGACAGAGATGAACAATGTGGGGATGACATGAATGGAGCTGCATGAGATAGCAAAAGATAGGATGGCTTGGACTGAGTTGGTTCAGAGCCAATGAAAATGGGAGATAAAGGGCAGAAGAGAAAGAAAAAGAGAATGTGAGACATGGACAAAGAATGAACATGATGATAATATTAAAACGTTCAAAATGTGATTATGTAAATGAGTAGGGTGAATTGTACGGCAGGAGAAGAAAAATAAAATATTAGTAAATGCTGGGGTTAAAAACAAAATTAAAAGAAACAATACTCAAAGACTTGAGATCAAAGCCAGACAATTAACATACCTAAATTAACATACTTAAGCCACAAAAAGCAACAAGTTCATTGTTAAAAGATATGCTGGAGGTAGAAAAAAACTAAGGAAAGTGTGCAAGTGGAAGACATGCGTTGGTGGCTTGACTGTAGGAGTGCATCGGGAAGGCACAAGGTGTTTTTGGAGACTTATTACAGCTGACCTTTAATGCAGAGTTGGCACTTGATAACTAGTCAATCCATAACCAATATCCAGTAGCCGAATAAATCCCTCCAAAGCTGGGAGTTGGAACCTGGTCTTCAGTGGAATAGTTAAGTTAGTTGCATGTCCTATACAAGACATCACAATCAACCCCAGCATTTATTGGCTGTTTGTGATTTATTAGGCAGTTTTACCTTCAGTGGTTTGCCATTGCCTTCTGAACTATGGACGCCTCATACTAATGAAATCAATGCAAAGCTATCTGCTTTCAAATGGGCAGCGGCTAATTTTGAACCCTCAATTCGGTACGTTGAGGTATTATGAAACTGCATTTCACTAACCCCTAATATGGTAAAAATAAGTCAAGGACACATTTTCACGCCTGGAGGCATATCATGTAATGGTGCTAGCTCCATGTTTTGTAATAACCAGCTGACACTCGATAGATGATGTCATTGATATCACACTGGCCTCCTTGACTTTCCTGGGCATTTCCTGGTACCTACTTTAAACTAGGTATTCCTGGGAGTTCAGGTCAATTAAAAAACTTCTGCCTGGATGAGGATTTCGACACATGACCACCGGGATAACAGGCAAGCGACCTAGCCAGTGTGCTAGAACAGCTCTAATACTATACAATAGTAGCCATTATTATAGCATTCATTAATTCATTCATCATGTGACATGCCAATAAGCGTGGGAGGTCATGTTTCTCCATCCTCAGAAACCACATTTCCACTGCCATTAGATGTTTTCCAGATTGTCTGTTCATTGTCTACGTTCACATCCATACAAAAGTGCAAGTTCTATTTAGCACTTCAACACTCTTTTTCTTATTACAATTGACATCTTTTCATTGATCAGTATGTTTTCCATCTTGCATTATAGCATTACAATATAATTTATCATGAAATACCATACTGGGATATATTGAAAAGGGTTGATGAAACAAAGGACTTCTTGTCCAGGCAGTCACAATGCTATGTTCAAGTTAGAATTTTGTTTTGCCTCTAATATATTACAAAATCCAGTCTTTATTTTTCACCCTTCAGCTAACTGCTCCTCAAAATAATTTGTTTCTAAAATCTAGTTATCTACAAATTCATTCCATGGGCAGATATGTACGTGGCTTTCCTCCAGTTGCTCCCTATGTGGGGACAAGTCCTACACTCTGCCACCTGATGAGAGAAAAGCGACCATTTTGTTGTCTTCAGCTTGATGCTGTAAGTATTCATAATTTTGCTTTTTTCTGAAATGTTTCTTACATAGGGGTCGAACCCACTCCTAGTCTGATCTACCTGTCATACAGCCATAACCATGAAAAATAGGATATGACAAAGAGTTAAATTTCAAGATGGATTTACCTTCATTTGAGAAAACAAACAGAAATTCTATTTATTCTTTCATCTTTGATTATGTGGTTGTTTCGGGATTTGAAATTTAAATTTAAATATTGAGCACAACCCACTACTGGCAACGCCGATCGCATTCTGGTATGAACCTAAGGCCTATCCATGTCAATATTATGGAAGCACTATACTCTTTCATCTTTGTCAAATTTTAATGCACGGTACACACTCTACAGTAAAATGGTTTGACAGAATCACCAACGTGGAGTTCATGGAGAGAACTAGACAGATACTAGTCAATCAAGAGGTGAAGAAAAGATGCTGACACTGCAAGGGACCTACATTGAGAAAAGCTGGGAATATTATGACTAGAAAGGCTTTATCTAAAATCACAAGGCAAGAAAATAAATAGAGGAAGACCCAAAAGCAGAGAGAAGTAGAAGTAGAAATGAGTATAATGGGGAGAAAAAGGATGAAGATGCATGGAATAGCTGAGTAAAGGACAGTTTGGAGTGAGTTGGTTGAGGTTCTATGCTGCAATGGAGGATAAACGGCAAAAGAAAAAGAAGAGACACACAGTACTTCGCTTTCATCAAAACTCATTATCTTTATATTTTCCTAAATAATTTGAAATTTTAAATAGCATATTAATTATTAGTGATTCCTTTTCCTGATGTATGGTTTCCATTTCATTCACTATATTTATGATCTGAAAATTTGCAGAGTTGTCCCCACTGCCGTCATCAAAATGCCAGAGACTACAACTGGCCTAATCCGGCCATTATCGTTGCTGCAGAGCATGCAAGTTCTGGACTTTACAATTTTATTGTGCCTTTGAGGTCTCATGCCCGCTCCAAAAAGTCACTCAACCCAATTGTCTTACTATTCTCAAAAGAGTATGTAATAATTGTGTTCTTTGTTAATTTTATTTAAATGAGACTGTTTTTATTGTTTAAGAGATTTGTTTCCCATGACTTATTAATTAACAAATTTAAAAAAATGCTTAAGTAAAATTATTCTATTTACTGATTATGTGGTTGTTTCGGGATTTGAAATTTAAATATTGAGCACAACCCACTACTGGCAACGCCGATCGCATTCTGGTATGAACCTAAGGCCTATCCATGTCAATATGGAAGCACTATACTCGAGTTTCGCCCTCATTTGAGCTCATCAGTAGTGCATATCCCTGACCGGATCCGGAAACAGTCCCGGATCACGCGTGTGAAGAGGGTGTGTAACCACGCGGCACACACTGGACACACCAAATTATCACAACAGAACATCACAACACTACCCATCGTAGGCTATGCTCAAGATTGCCCAATCGCCGCGACCGACATCCGTCAATCGATGGGACCCGAACGATCAGGACTTCTCACTGGCAAGGAACACCAGGCCTCCTAAATCCAGTGAGCAATAATCAATTGATTATGTGGTTGTTTCGGGATTTGAAATTTAAATATTGAGCACAACCCACTACTGGCAACGCTGATCGCATTCTGGTATGAACCTAAGGCCTATCCACGTCAATATGGAAGCACTATACTCGAGTTTCGCCCTCATTTGAGCTCGTCAGTAGTGCATATCCCTGACCGGATCCGGAAGGGGTAGCGTTGTGATGTTCTGTTGTGATAATTTGGTGTGTCCAGTGTGTGCCGCGTGGTTACACACCCGCTTCACACGCGTGATCCGGGACTGTTTCCGGATCCGGTCAGGGATATGCACTACTGACGAGCTCAAATGAGGGCGAAACTCGAGTATAGTGCTTCCATATTCTATTTACATTTATCAACCTGATCTACTAATAATTTTTGGTGTCAAGATGGTGAAAGTCGGATGCAGCAGCCCTAACAATGCTAGAGGTATGGTCAACAACTTGGTTAGTGAAGATCAATGAGGAGAAAACAAATGCACAGTTTTTCTCCCTCTCAAATAAATTACAGCATACTAAGCTATTACTGAATGGAACAATAGTGTCAGGTAGAAATTCTACAATATCTAGGTGCCACTTTTGATTATCACCTAATATGGAAAACACATGTTGAGACATAAGGGTGATCATGAAAAATCTTGCTGGTACAACATGAGGAGCAGATGAGAAAGTTCTCAAGAAGATATAGATTGGATGAGTGAGGCCAGTCTTTAAATATAGTATTGCAGCTTGGAAAACATCAGCTAAGTTACATCTGAACAAAATAATACAAGTTCAAAATCAAGGAAAGTGGATCATAACTGGAGGCATGAAAAACAATGTCTATTAATAAATTGGAAAAGATCACATGTCTACAACCTATGCAAGATAGAGGTACTAGCAGAGCCCAAGGACAAGCAGACAAATTTAATTTACCAGACCACCCCATGTACCACAGGTTTAATGGTCTTGAAATGGGAAGACTAAAGCAAAGCAACTTTGTAGAATCTGCAAAGAGAAACATTAAGTGTGATCCAATACTCGGCATATCAACAGCTAAACTCATTAATAATTTAAACAATCCCAGCTTGGAGACAATAGTGCCTGGTGTTGAGAAAAAGAACATTTAGAATCAATTATAATGAAGAAAAACAACAATAAACTACATAGATTATTACCCAAGCAGCACCTGGACTCATGTATGTACAGAGCGCTCAGCAAAAGATTCATCAGAAAATGGAGGTGGAGGGACTCTCATCATTCTAAAAAATGGAGCAAAGAAAACACCCTCAGTAGTTACTGAAAAGTTCTCAAGTAACTTCAGAGTAGAGACAGAGGCTTTAAAACTGGCAGAAATGTTGACAGAGAAAAATAAAGAGAAACAAATAGGTGTCTTTGTTGATGTGAATGTTATTTCAATACTAAATAGCAGAGATGTTGTTTTGTTTTTTTTTGGTTGTTTGTCCATCAAAAATGATGATGACCATTCATTTCATCCAGTGGGGTTGAAAGTATGGAGCCGTGAGTTCTAAGATGGCTGATAAGGCCTATTTTGGCTCGAAATGTTCTTTGACAATGTGGACAAAGAATGCTGGACGTTTCTGGAGGAGGATTTTCTGCAGTGGTTTTTTTAACTAAATAGCAGAGATAGTACAGAACTAGCAGACCTATGGGCAGCACATGAACTATGCCAGAAATCCAAAAGGGCTTTAATAAATGGATTCCTTCACATTGCAACATACCTGAAAATGAAGAAGCTGACTGATTAGAAAAGGAAGGTGAAAGACTACCTCAGCCTGATACAGACATAACCATTAATGAGGCCAAGAGATTTATAAGAGGCAACTATAGAACAAGTGGGAATCAGAGCATCTAGGTAACCAGAAAGATGATGCATATTTCCAACTCAACTGAAAAGAACATGTTACAATCTTTAGACTACAGACATGACACAACAGGCTGAAATTCCACATGTTTATCAAACTAAAGATAGGAGATATATAACTGTGGAGCTGGTAAAATGACAGCTAAATATTTTTTACAGTGTCAAACATTTTGTCAAACAGTGTCAACATTTTTGTATACAGTGTCAAACATATGTTGAACAGAGAAAGGTATTTTGGCCTACAACTGCTCGATTTGAGGACAAACTCTACAGGGATGTTAACAAGCTAAAGTTGACTGCTGCTTTCTTTACATTTATTCATACTGACGTCTGACGGTGAATGAAGAAGAAGAGGAACCGGAGGTTGTTTGCAATATCAGCTGTAGTGACATTTCATTGCGACATTTGAACAATTTGACTGAGTTGAAGCTGATTTTTCTCCCCTCCCCCAAATACTTGTGGTATGCCAATTCAGTAGTAGTTAATGGGGTAATCTGTTTCAATGTAGGAGTCTTTAGTATAAGGGTAGCAGTGTTTGTAAACAGTAACAATTTTACACTTTTCCTGAAAGATTGATTCCTTTTAAATCCTTCCTTCCTTCCTTCCTTCCTTCCTTCCTGCCTGCCTGCCTGCCTGCCTCCCTCCCCTCTCCTTCCTTCCTTCCTTCTTTCACCTCCCCCTCTCCTTCCTTCCTTCCTTTCTTCCTTCCTTCCTTCCTATTCACATTTTTTAGACATAATACTTGGCCACTTTATTTTCCACTCTTAAAATTGTGGTGTTCCTGTTATAATTTTTGTAATGTAAATCTTCAAAATCTGTGCTGCTTCTCTTTAACATAGTTTGAATTTTCCCGTGGGATAGAAAAGAGAACAAGTGTCTGAGGCAGTGTTACATTTCCTATCATCGTCGTTACATGTGGAACACGGTGCATGTTTCAGTATAAAGTGATGCCATGTTTTGTTCACTGTCATGACTCAATAGGCCAGGTTATTTGCAGTTTATAATAAAAAATGTCCATTTGTACTGCACATTTACCAAGGTATTTATATGTATTTTATGTTTAAAAGTAGTTTGTATTTATATTCTGTTCATACAGCAAAAATGACTAGCATGCATATATTGTATGCCAGAGCTGTAAGTTGTGAATGCAGCTAACCACTTTACTTTAACTCTTTCTGTCACTCGCATGATTTAGAAGCTAGTGCATTAATGGGGTTGATAGAGAGCTGCACTGAGAATGACATGAGCACTGTCTGGTGAGGGTTCATCTCCCACACTCGTGTTACTGGGTAAAAGAAACCTATTCATGCCATTCAGGCATGGAAATATGTGATAGCTTTATCACATCACAGACGACATAGCAGAAAGCTGCTTTGAGATACATTAAACATTATTTTTTTTTTACATGTACAAGGCCCTTGAGAGAAGCAACATTTAAGGAAAATGGTGACATTTTTACATTCTTTGAGGCCATTGGTCATAGGGTGCTAATCACATGATTTTACAGACCAATCAGCTCTCAAGGAATGATTTAGCCATTACCATGCCAATCACCTTTACTTCCCAAGACATTTCCTTATAACCTTTTTTATGCTGCGCTGACCTGGCCACCCAAATCACTTTTAAAAATCAGCCTTGATGTGAATCTGAAAACAAAGAATATTAACAATGCCATTTACCACGCACGCTGTAAAAACCACATAAAGAGGGTTGGCATAGGGCTGGCTACAAAATAAAGAGGGTAGGCATAGGGCTGGCTACTACTTCCCATAGAAAACTGTTCCTGCATAATCCAACAGGGTACAAGAAACAGGGAGACTTAAAAACAAAAGGAGCAGAGAATTAGAGACAGATTAATAAAATGGGGAGGACATAGAGAGAGCTTCTGGAGATGACAGCAGATAGGAGAGCCTGGCGTGAGCTGGTTGAGGATCTGGGATACACTGCATGAAACAGCTGCAACATGACTCCTCTTAGAATGTTGGCACAATTACTCGTCTCTCTCACCCAATTTTTTGGTCTAGTATTTCAAGCGATGTGTGTGTGTTTTATGTTGGATCTTCTCAATTGATACAATTGATAACAGTAACAGCTGGGTAGGAAATGTTATATTTAAGTAAAGGATTGGAGTACTGTATGGGTACTTTGCTGTTAATTCACCCCAAACAAAAAAGCATTCCTTACAGGGCCTCATTTGCATTCGGTCCAGCAATCACTTCCGGTTAAATGTTAGGTGGACTGCTGGACCGATCGATGGATGTTTTGTTAGTTTTTGGGCCTGTAGGGCCCTCACTGTCGTCGGAGTACTCCAATGACGACATCAGACGACACTAAAAAAAAAAAAATCTGACGACACTATTTGGACCATATGGGTCCAAAAACTAACAAAACATCCATCAATCTGTCCAGAAGTCCACCGAACACTTAACTGGAAGTGATTGCTGGACCAATGCAAATGAAGCCCTGTTAGGGATGCTTTCTTTGTTTGGGGTGAATTAACAGCAAAGTACCTTTGTATGTATGTGTACTATATTTATTTCATATTTATGAAATGATTGGTGTACTATTGTTTCTACACAGACCAGATGTCAGTTTTCTCACTATGATAAGTTTTTTCCCTCTTGTGTTCTGGATGCGGGGTTCCATGGATTGGTAAGTAACAGGTTTAACAATGTCAGGTGCTGGGGAGGGAAGGGATTACATTAAACACAGATGTGAATACAGACAATAGATAATGTCTACATGTTTGCTAGTAGTCAAAGAAATATAGCAAGGAAATAAAATATCAAGAAAATAGATCTTGCCCAAATTAAAATTGGCAACAATATTAATTTGTGGCAAGTTATGACATTTAGATAGCTGGTGTATGGACAACATCACATTGAAGATTAACCACAGACTTAACAAATAAAATATGAAAAATAAAACTGCATTTTGTAAAATGAGTATGTTTTGTTAGTCTGTCCATCCTTCTACCTAATTGCAATTATTTTTCTTCTTCTTTCGTTCGCCTGAAATATGTCTATGACTGCAATGTTGTACTAATTGCAATGAATGATGTACCAAAAAATGGGACGTAGATGGTAAGCTTAACTAGAACATGATCACAAGTAACAAAAGGGATGCTGCAGCTAAAGCCTTCATTGGCACAGAAACAACAAACACATGTTGATACAACTACATGACAAAACACAACATCAAAATATAAATAAAAATGTTAATATCTGTATCTTTGTTATTGATTGGATATTAAATGTATTCCTTGTTGTTAGATAGTAACTTGTATTTTATTAGATGGTACTCATAGATTGGTTCATAATTAATGGTTTATTAGTTCATATTGTGTTGCTATTTAGTAGGTGTAGCATCTACGTGAATGTTATTTGGTAAATTTTTATCAACATTTTTAAAGGTTATAGGCAATAGAATTAACTGCATTGCACTAGGTATTACCCTATATGGGGATGATCTGTCCTTACAGGATAGCCTGCCACCTGCCGAGTACAGTGTACAAACTGTAGCTCCAGCAATAACTCTGTGGGTCTCTGGAAACATTGTGCTCATGGTCTGAACAATGCAATCCAAAAATGAACCCATGGCCTTCAGAGTGCAAAACAGATGGCTTGAGCACTTTACTGCAGAGACCCCAATGTCAGGTGGTCAACTATATTGCATAAACTTAATTATACAAATGGATGGACTTCTGGTCAAATATGGCAGAGAAGCAGGTGATCTGTTAGAGCTTCAAGTGTTGTTTGCTTCTGGCCACATGCAGTTTTCTCATCTGGACTTCCCATAACCCAGCTACTGAGCTGAGTGCTTGGTGTCACACTATGAGCTTTGGATTTCAGGTGGAATGCCTTTTCGTCTATTTGTGGTGGTTTGTGTTGTGAATTGCATGTTCAGAAAAATGGTCGGTGGTCAGATGCTGAACCAGCTGGTGTGCATTATGCAGTAATTTGTGTGCAACTGCTGGTATTTTAGTGACTGCTGTTACCATCAATGGTGAACTAAAGTTCTAATGGCCAACTATTGTGTTGGATTTCTGGCAGTGGCCTCGTGCATGCATGCATGCATGTGCATGCTGTTAGTTTTGTCAGGACTGCTGTCTGTTTCACTTTTCACAGGGGACAGTGAGGAGCATTTTGTATGATATTCACTGGCACAGGAATTGAGCAATTGTGGGATGCTCTTTGCCGTAAAGTTGGAACTGCGACTAACTAACTAAAGTATTAAAAAATATACAAACAGTTTTACATTAACATTCCATCAGAGAATACTAACTCTTTGGTTAGTAAAGCTATGTTGATTAACAAATGAGACTTTCCATTATTATATTTTGTAATTATATATTTTATGAGTAATTTTGTTGAGATTTACGCGCCTGAAATTATTTTCTGTAATGTTGCTATTTTCTTTAGCATAGAGGACTTACTACGTGCCGGTATTAATTCGACAGAAAATGTTGTGGTTGTCAATAAAGAGACTTCAAATTCTCGAGAAGAAGACACGCTGGCAGATTGCAACACCATTGTATCAGTGCAGACAATATTCAGGTAAATCCAGTTTGTTGTTTAAGATGTGATTTTTGTGATGATGTTGGTCTTGATTGCAGTGAGACAAGCATTGGGTTGTTCTTACTGCTTTTCATAAAAGTATAAGCTAGCATTCAAGAGATGTACCCACTGATTATTACCCTTGAACCTCAGAAGTCATAGTGGGTTCACCTGACACTGGTAATAGGGAAAGCTAATCCACACACAAAATTCAGTCCACTGCACCAGAATTAGTAGCATATGTATGGACTACATTGAGTTCAAAATTAGCAAGTGCAAAATAAACAAAATTACCCATTCTTTTTGTTGCTGGTTCACCTGCGATTTAGCTAGTGCTAGTCTAGCAAACTATTGCAAAAGTTGTCTTCTTATTGCTTTTTTATGCATAATATTTTATAAATTAACCCTTTAATAAAAAGCATGTGTTAACTCTCTTTAAAGTTGTTGCATAAACAAGACAATATCCCAGTTCAGTTATTAGCTTCAAGTGTATCAAATGGAAAACCACACTTCTTGTGATCATTAGTAATGTGTATGAAAGTATCACAACTAATTTTTTATTACAGCTGTCAAAGCATTAGTAATGTGCATGAAAGTATCATAACTAGTATTTTATTACAGCTGTCAAAGCATTAGTAATGTGCATGAAAGTATCATAACTAGTATTTTATTACAGCTGTCAAAGCATTAGTAATGTGCATGAAAGTATCATAACTAGTATTTTATTACAGTTGTCAAAGCATTAGTAATGTGCATGAAAGTATCATAATTAGTATTTTATTACAGTTGTCAAAGCATTAGTAATGTGTATGAAAGTATCACAACTAATATGTTATTACAGCTGTCAAAGCATTAGTAATGTGCATGAAAGTATCATAACTAGTATTTTATTACAGCTGTCAAAGCATTAGTAATGTGCATGA
The DNA here is from genome assembly GCA_014155875.1 of Cepaea nemoralis. NCBI lineage: Eukaryota > Metazoa > Mollusca > Gastropoda > Stylommatophora > Helicidae > Cepaea > Cepaea nemoralis. Next base: position 220,974 of record JACEFZ010021680.1, read on the forward strand.
AAGTATCATAACTAGTATTTTATTACAGCTGTCAAAGCATTAGTAATGTGCATGAAAGTATCATAACTAGTATTTTATTACAGTTGTCAAAGCATTAGTAATGTGTATGAAAGTATCACAACTAGTATTTTATTACAGCTGTCAAAGCATTAGTAATGTGCATGAAAGTATCACAACTAGTATTTTATTACAGCTGTCAAAGCATTAGTAATGTGCATGAAAGTATCATAACTAGTATTTTATTACAGTTGTCAAAGCATTAGTAATGTGCATGAAAGTATCACAACTAGTATTTTATTACAGCTGTCAAAGCATTAGTAATGTGCATGAAAGTATCATAACTAATTTTTTATTACAGCTGTCAAAGCATTAGTAATGTGTATGAAAGTATCACAACTAATATTTTATTACAGCTGTCAAAGCATTAGTAATGTGTATGAAAGTATCACAACTAATATTTTATTACAGTTGTCAAACTTTCCTTGGCACTGTGAACAGTCAGTTCACAGTGGTTTCCCTTCTTAACATTTCCAGACAATTACAACAACTGCCTTTTTAGTTGGACATATTATTACAAGTCCTATAAAATATATCTGTGCTTTTAGTAAATGGACTAGCATAAAAGGAAACTTGTAATTCTTGGAAGGGGTTCCCCTTTGAAAAAAGTTTTGACCCCTGCCATGGTTGAAAATGACTGGGTTGGCAGGGCTCATTATCTTGCCATGTCTCTCGTCATCTTGAGGTCTTTTCTTTCTGTAATATTGTTTCATTCTCTCCAACCTTCAGCTGAACTCCACCATTTCATTGTCTAGGTAATTAATCGTTTACATGTCATGAATAGTCTATTTTAGAACACAAATAAGACATTATTCCAAATGTAGTCAACAGAAGACCAATGTGTTTTACTTATTATATTTTCACACTGATTGACAATGATAAGCACATTCTCATTAAATGCAGTTATCATTCTCACTAAATGCATTTATTACTTCTTTAAAAATAACTTTAAAAAAAACTAAAGCTATAAACACTGGCAGCAATCTAAAAATTCACATTCTGAGCTGTCAGCTTCCAAGTACGGACTCAGCTTGAGTGCCTTGTTTTTGAGAGACCTTTCTCTCTTGGGCTCAGTCCAAAGCGTGCCTCTTGCTCTAGGTGATCCGCATGCCCCATCATGCCAAGAGCTCATATTTAGGCTCTTGACAACACCCATTATCTTCTTTACGTTCTCAGGGAGTGGGTTTACCCTGGTGTCATCTTACTGTTGTGTATCCAAACCCTTTACAACAACTTCAAGATGTGATCACCACTGATTGCAGTATTCCCTTACATTTCACCACTATATGTGCCTACTCAATAGCCACCCTGTCATTGGGAATATGGATATCATGCACTAGGGTGCATCATGATCTGCTTCCGTCTCATGACGCCATATTATTTAGCCAGGAGAGAACGAATTTCTTTTTCCCTTGTCACTTAGCCTCTATCGCCACCTCCACCTTTACTTTACTTTGATACACCCTTACCACTTTGTTGTTGTCTTTGCACCCCACCCACAGCTAAAGGGGCCGCATTTCTGCATGTATCCAGTAGAAGCTAGCTCTTTCTCAGGGTCATTTCCATTAGTCTGTGGGCTGGGTCCTTCCTTCTCTCACCATTATTTATGTTTTGGAAAGCAACCCACGTATGGCATATTGCTGTACAGTCAGCAAATGCTTAAGACTTCAGGAGACATTTCTCTATCCAAGTTTCCATAGTGTTGTGAGTCCTCCACTCCACAATGTCCGCAGCTCAGGTGCATTGTTCCTACTTGAGAAAATGGCTAGTTGGAGTGGTACAAGATAGTAAAGTTTGTTTTTGATCGTTCAAAACATTCTCCGATGGGCATTTGTACATACTCAAAACTCAGCATGTGTATGAATGTGTATGAGTCCATGACTACAGAAGATTCATAGTTGTGTAATACACCAAGTTCCAAAGCCTAGACATCCAACTCCTGCAAACACAAGAAATCTGTCTCAGCTGAGTTGTTCTATGAACAGTCATGGGAAAGCAAGAATCAGAAATGCAAATTTTCTGAACAAAATATTCATTGGAATAACATCAAGCAGAGGGGTCCCTTGGGAAATGTGGCCAAGCCATCTGATGGTTTTCAGACTGCATCATTCAGATCATGAGTGAAATTTTCCCATCCTGGGTGTCATCTCTGGAGCTACGGAGTTTTTGTTTTGTGTGATGTTCACAGCAGGTGACTTGCCAATCTGTGAAGACCACTTGGACCACTCTCATGGCAGGCAAATATACCACCATGACTATCCAATATGCCACCATGACTACCAAATATGCCACCATGACTACCAAATATGCCACCATGACTACAAGGCCTCTATTAGAATGTAATAATTCTGATGTTTCCCAGGTTGTTTCCAAAAGCCAACATCCTCACAGAGATATCTCATGCACCAAACATGAGGTTTATGCAGTTCAGGCCAGATGACCTCTATGCCTTGTCCATTTCCAAACAAGAAAAGGTCAGTACTGGTATTCGACATACGATAGTTAAGTAATATTTTAGACACGTCGTCTTATATAATTTTCCTAACACCACACAAGATTGCTGACCTAAACTATGAAGTGTTTATTTATAAGATATGTTTACATTTACTTGTGTGTGCGTGCATACGTGCATGCATGCATGCGTGTGCATGTGCGCGCGCTAAAATGAGAGAGAGAGAGAGGAAGCTTAAAAACTCACTGTGTGCGTGCGTGCATGTGTGTATGCGTGCATGCGCATGTTCTTTTCTCTTCACACAACTTTGATTCTTTCTGTCCCAGATAGTTATTTTCTAGCAATAACAGTTTGGCTCAAGGACAGTTAAAATACTCATACTTATCTAAAGCAAAAGTAAACTGGAGAGTTAAAATACTAATGCTTATCTGAAGCAAAGGTGAACTGGAGGATTAAAAGCTTGCATTGATGATGATTAGATATGATACTACAAACATGGTCATTTTTTTTTAAATGTTGCATATTCTATGCAGACGTGGTCAACCTCTCTGTCTAGCAAAACTGAACCTCTCTCTCTCTCTCTCTCTCTCTCTCTCTCTGTCTGTCTGTCTCTCTCTCTCTGTCTGTCTCTCTGTCTGTCTCTCTCTCTCTCTCTCTGTCTCTCTCTCTCTCTCTCTGTCTGTCTCTCTCTCTCTGTCTGTCTCTCTCTCTCTCTCTCTCTCTCTCTCTCTCTCTCTCTCTGTCTCTCTCTCTCTCTCTCTCTGTCTGTCTCTCTCTCTCTCTCTCTCTCTCTCTCTCTCTCTCTCTCTCTCTCTCTCTCTCTCTCTCTCTCGCTCACAACTATTTTATTTCTGTCAATTGTTGGGGAACCTAGAAGATTATTGAAATAGCATGAAAATCAAATTATCATGTATTGATTAGCACTCACAGAAGTCATGCAAACAAGAAGTAGTGTCTCTGTGGTAAAGTGGTCAGACAACTGCCTCATACTCTGAAGATCATGACTTAGTTTTGGACTGCCTTGTTCAGACAATGAGTGAAAATTTTATAGAGGTTTATGGGGGGTCATTGCTGGAGCTAATAAGTTTGTGCTTTGTGTGATGCTCTTGGTAGGTGACTTGATATTCTGTAGAGAGAGAATGATCCACATAGGATTGTTTAAAAGTTAGTTGCATATCCTTTACATGTCGTCGCAGTCAACCCCGGCATTTTTCTTTTTTGCTGTTTGTGATCTCTTGCAAATTTATGTTCAGTAATTTGCCATTGTTTTATGAATGACCAGCATCTCTACCATTTCATGAAAAACCAATGAAAAATGGCCCGCAGCTGTGTTTCAACATGGTTTGTGGGATTACGAACTGCTCTGTAACCCCTTCGTCATGGAGCCAGCTAGGATAAAACCTGGTCCAGTAAAGTCCTCCTGCCTTTAACCCTTTCTTTTCAGGGAAATAAACTGACATTAGAGCATGTAAGTCAATATGAACATTGAAAGTTAAGGTACATGCCTCATTTGGTGGCTTTATTCCCTGTGTGCTTTCATTTTGTTTATTGGCCAGTGTACCTTCTGATCGCTACTTCTTTCCTTTACTTCTGTAAGTGCTATTCAGTACCTGTGAACTTATTTCACATATTATTTTTATACTTAACATACTTATTAGTCTGCTTTGGCAAGTTAGTTAATTAGTTAGTTAGTTGAAAGATCATCCTCATTGCACATCAAACCATTCAGTCCATAAGTGCTCAGATCCCCTCTTCAGCAAATCCCGCAGCGTCTAGTGGCTAACGACACCAGTTCTGTGTTGGTTTATCAGTTTTCTTTGGCTTCCTGCGTGGTGATCTTGTTTGGTCACACCTCTTTTAATTTGCTGTTCTCGCAGTCTGGCCATGGTTGTAGATTCACAGTCATCACTTGGTTCACTGCTATGGCTTTAAGTGTTAACCCTTTCCATGTGTGAGATTTTTATTTTTAGAAAAAGGTAACCTTAAAATGTCAGGATATTGTATCATCATCATCAAGAGCCATGCCGATTGGCGTAGGTGTTCATGACTCTCCACAGATCTTGGTCTTTGGTTTTCTGGATCAACTCTACCATTGATATTCCTCCATGCCACCGTCCCAATCCATCAAGCATCATTTCTCTTAGTCTGCCTCTGCCTCTCTTCCCCTCCTTTTCAGTTGTCGCAATGTTCTCCAATGCCTCTCTTCTCATCACATGACCCCAAAAAAAGCTGTTTGCCTCTTTGTTATTGTTGTATATGATGTTCTAGTTTCATTAGCCTCTTTCAGGCATTCGTTGTTAGTTACTCTGCAGTCCAAGGAATTTGCAACATTCGTCTCAGGAACCACATCTCTGTTGCTTCCAATCTCTTCCTAATTTGTTCATTTACATTCCAAGATTCATAACCATACAGCAAAATAGGTTCTATATAGCACCTTAGCATGCTCTTTCTTACATTCAATGATATTTACTTATTGCATAAGATATTCTTCATTTTCTGACATGCAGCCTTTGCTTGCCCTATTCTGCTCTTAATCTCTGTTGTGCATCTTCCATCTGATGTTATAAATGTCCCTAGATATTTAAAACTATCCACTTGGTGAAGAATTTTCCCTTTTATCTCTATTTCACATTTGGCTGTTACCTGTTTCTTTGATATCGCCATTGTTACTGCTTTCTTGATACTCAAAGAGAGTCCTTTCTTTGCACTCTCTGTTACTACAATGTCCAACAGTTGTTGGAGATCTTTTGCATTATCCGCTATCAATACTGTGTATCTGCATAGTGTATATTATTCATATTATAACCTCCGAATATTATTCCTGGCTTTTCTTTGATCTCTCTCATTATACTTCACTATAGAGGGAGCCGAGTCTGGAAAGGACCCATGCCAATCAATGTCCGACAGGTTATTTCCCTTAGGGAACCACAAGGGCATCAGACAAAGCACAAAGGACATTGTATAGTCAATCCAATTTCATATTATTCTGAGTTAGTAGAGTATATTTATCAAGATGTTTAAATAATTAATTCTTCTTCTTCTTCTTTGCGTTCATCCGGAGTGTTTTTTCAGATGTGATTGCGGTGTGTCTAAGTTATGCGCCCTTGGGCCGAAACCCGTAAGCCAATACATCCGACTTTTAGCGTGCTTTTTTGACCAGGTAGCATTCCTGGGAGACTCTCACTCTTGCGGTACCATCCACAACCCAGCTGGCCAAGTTGGAACGGTCAAAGACTTAACGGTCATATCCCTCAAAGGAAGGCAGGGACAGTCCATGGCATTTTCCGCCATCCAGGGTGGCTTCCATAATTGCAGGGCCGACACATAGCGCCCTGGTGCTGGGCTCACCGAGGGAATCGTCACATCCTGCTCATGGCTGCTTTAATTCCTCACTTCAATATATTGGGCATTTCGTTTGCCCCGGGCCGTTCCCGCACAAACCAGACAGGTCTGCAGACGGTATCCACTCAGCGAGTTTTCGACACGGACATGTGCTTGTCGTTGCGCCTGTCAGAGCTGTTCCAGGCACGACGGACATTCGGAAAACTACCTAGTCAGAGCTGTTCCGAACAAGAGCGGCATTCGGAAACTAGGTAGTCAGAGCTGTTCCTAGCACGAGAGACATTCGGACGAGACATTTCACTCGGACGTAAATGCGTAGTGCCAATTTTTATTTTGCCACCCGTAGGACGGCACTTCCGGCTTCGGCGGGCATTTTTAATGAGGTTAGCCTTCCTCGGGTTTCGAGGCACGTTAGACTTATTTTTGTGATGTCGCCAACATCTCAGCTGGTCAAGATAGAATGATAAAAGACATCACAGTCGACCCTCAAGGGAAGGCAGGGGCAGACCATGGGCATTCCCTCGCTATCCAAGGAGGCTTCCATAATTGCAGAGCCGGCACATATTGCTCTGAGACTGGGCTCACCCGAGGAGTTGCCTCGTCCTGCTCATGGCTGCTTTAGTTCCTCACTTCCATGTGTTGGGCATCTCGCTTGCCACTGGTCGCTCAAGCACACACCAGGAACGGTCAGTCTGCAGGCGACATCCACTAGGTAAGCTTTCGCTTCGGACTTCGGACTACGCAATGGATTCGCTAGCCGTGCGTTCCATTTCGTGTTATTGAGACGTTTTTCCACCTTTGTCTACTCTCTACGAGTTAGATACAGACAGTTTTCGTAACCATTTCATTCAACTGGGGCACTTCTTCAACCTTTTTGTACTCGCTCACGAGGTAGGCTACATGTGCTGCCGGCTCAGCACCTTACCTCCGTACAGCAGTGAGCGAGAAACGGCCAGGCCCTCTCATCCGGGGATCCCTCATATCCCTCAGCTGTGAGCCTTCGGACAGGTATCTGAACTGGGCATGTAGCGTGCTCAGTATCTCACCTCCATTTTTCGGTAGGTGAGTATCGGCCCGGCTCTCTCATAGCTTAGAGACGTTCAGCTACATCTCTCAGATGGAGGCCTTTGTGTAAGTGTCTGGACCAAGTTTGTGGCTTCGTGCACCTGAGTTTAAATTTTGACTGCTATCCTCAGTCTACCTGCAAAGCAGCAGGTGTGTCTCTCTTAGTCCGGTCCCTATCCCAAGAGCTGTCCAATATGTAGTTTATATCCATTGGCACAGCGCTTGGGGTCAGTGGGACACTCAAGCTCCCTCACCGCGGCAAGGTGGAGACACATCGGGGGAGAAATAATTAATTCAGTTATTGTATGTCAAAAGACAGCAAGGAAATAAAGAAATTTCAATAAGGTTATGATAAAAGATTCTTAGCATTGCATTGCATCATTATCATCACCATCATCAAGTAGCAGAACATCTTTCTCATCACAACCTACCAGGAATATTCTAGATCCTTTGCCAGTTCATACTCCATTGGCACCTTGCCGTCTTGACAGACGATAGTTTGTGCTTTAAAAAGGCATAATAACTTTGAACTATGGCGGTAGCGAGTGTGACTGATAAGGCCAATTTGCGCTGTAAATGTCCGTTCACAGTGGGTGCATGTGAACACGTGGTCATTTCCACCATCATGCACCATCTTACGTCTCAAACACTTGGTGTGTGACTTTTCTGCAATAATTTTCTCCTTTGACTTTATTCCATTTCTGATATTTGCCCTCCATGCAACACGTTCAGCGGCGACTTGCTCCCAATGTGCATTATCAATGCCTGTATCAATCATGTCCCGCTTACACACATCTTTGTATCGTAGTAGAGGCCAACCCTGAGATCTCTTACCCATCTGTAATTCACCAAAAAAGATATCCTTTGGTATTCTACCATCATCCATCCTCCTAAGATGTCCTATCCATCTAAGTCTACGAAGACTGAGCATGGAATAAACTGTCACACAACCTGATCTTTCCAATACTTCAGTATTTGTGATTTTGTCTTGCCACTTAATACCAAGAATTCTTCGCAGACACCGCATATGAAAGCTGTTTAAATTGTTCTCTTGGTGTGAGTAAGTTGTCCAGGTTTCACTGCCATAGAGAAGAGTACTAAGGACACAGGCTTGATAGACAAGGACTTTTGTTTTGGCAGTAAGCTTCCTGTTCTCCCAGACTCTTTTTCTTAACCTGTTCATTGTTGTTGCTGCCTTACCAATCCGGATGTTGATTTCCTGATCTAGGGATAATTTGCTATTTACCACTGATCCTAGATATGTAAAATGGTCTATTATCTCTAGTTCGGCGTCGTCAATAAAGATTGATGGTACCTCATGTGCACCTTGTGACATAATCTGTGTCTTCTTTTTGCTAATTGTTAAACCAAATTCAGAACAAGCATTGGAGAATGCAGATAGTAGACATTGCAATTCTTCCTCAGAGTGGGTCGTAACTGCAGCATCATCTGCAAAAAGCAACTCTCTGATCAGTACCCTCCTAATTTTGGTCTTAGCCTTCAATCTCTGAGCATTGTAGAGGCCGCCATCTGAGCGTGAGTGAATGTATATACCACCATCCTGATCACGAAATGCATATTTCAGTAGAAGTGAAAAGTATATTCCAAAGAGGGTGGGAGCTAGTACACAACCTTGCTTAACTCCACTCTTGATTTCAAATTCTTCAGAAGTTGCACCATCAAACTTGATTATACCCTTCATGCCTGTGTGGAACGATTCCACAATGGACAGAAGAGTTGGTGGGCAGCCAATCTTCTTTAGTGCCTTGAACAGACCCTCACGACTGACCAAATCAAATGCCTTTGTGAGGTCGATGAAGGCAATAAACAGTGGTTGATTCTGTTCACGGCATTTTTCTTGCATTTGTCGCAATGAGAATATCATATCAGTGGTAGACCGGTTCTGTCGAAAGCCACACTGTGATTCGGGGTAGACTTGATCTCCTAGGACTTGAAGTCTGCGCAGAACAATTCTGGCAAATACTTTTCCAACAATACACAGAAGTGAGATACCCCTATAGTTGTTGCAGTCGCTCCGATCGCCCTTGTTCTTGTACAGTGTTATGATGCTTGAATCTTTGAAATCCTGTGGGACTTGTCCTTCACGCCAGCATAGCTCTATTAGCTGGTGGATCTGTATAGTGAGTGTGTCTTGCCCACTCCTGATAACCTCTAATGGAATCCCATCCTTACCTGGAGCCTTGCCAGATGCAAGTTCATTTATAGCACACTTAACTTCTGTTATGGTGGGAAGTGTGTCCAGGTGGTCAAGAGTTGGTAGAGCCTCTATGGCGTTGAGGGCATCATCCGCTAGTTTGGTCTCACTTGAGTAAAGCTCCAAATAGTGCTCTACCCATCTGTCCATCTGCTGTTTCTTATCAGTGATGACTTCTCCAGTCAAGGTTTTCAATGGTGCACTTCTTTTGATCACTGGACCACAAGCTTTCTTTATTCCTTCATACATGCTTCTTATGTCTCCCTTATCACTTGCGATTTGAATGGACTCACATAACTTGATCCAATAATCATTTGCACACTGCCTGGCAGCCTTTTGCACATCCTTCCTAGCTTGCCTTAGCTCACTCAGAGTGTTACGCGTTGGTCTTTCCTTGTTTCTTAAGAGTAGCTTTCTTCTTCTTATCAATCAGGGGCTGCAGAGTCTCGCTGTTGGCCGCAAACCAGTCCTGCCTCTTATGATCCACAGTGCCGTAAACCCCTACGGCAGTTTTATAAAGAGTTTCCTTAATTTGACCCCACTTTTCATTTACTGTACAATTTTCTGGTGTATCAGTGAAAGCATCTTCAAGTTGCTGTTGAAACTGAAAGCACTTTTCAGGATCATGAGTGTTAATAATATTAATCCTGTGGCTAGATTTGTGTTTAGCTGTGTAGATTCTCTTTGGTCTCAGTCTAACCCTTGCAACAACCAAAGAATGATCCGTATCACAGTCAGCACTGTGGTAACTACGAGTCAATGATATATGGTTCAGATGTTGTCTCCGTGTGATGATGAAGTCCAGCTGGTGCCAATGGCCGGATCTTGGATGTTTCCATGTGACCTTATGCATCTCTTTTGTTTTAAAAAAAGAGTTTGTAATACATAGGTCATTACTGGTGCAATGCTCCAGCAGCCTTTGCCCATTTTCATTCATGCGACCGATGTTGTATTTTCCAAGGCATACTGGCCATGAACTTGAGTCCTTGCCCACACGAGCATTGAAATCACCGAGCATATAAATGTAGTCAGATTTTGGAACTGCCTTGATCACGGAGTCTAACTCTTCATAGAACAAATCCTTCACATCATCAGAGGAATCGAGTGTCGGTGCATATGCAGTAATAATGGTGGCAAACCCAAAAGAGGTTGCCAAGCGCAGGGATAATAGTCTTTCATTTCCTCCTGCTGGAATTTCAATCATTCCCAGTAGCGAATTCTTCACTGCAAAGCCCACACCGTGTTGCCTTTTTTCTGCCTGCCCTCTACCCTTCCAGAAAAAGGTGTAGTTGTTTTCAATGAGTGACCCTTCCTCAGCGAGGCGAGTCTCCTGCAGGCCAGCAATATCAATGTTAAGACGATTGAGTTCGGCATCAATCACAGCCGTTTTTCTCACATCGTCAATATTGGTCAAGTCAGTGGAAAATCCTGGACACATGGTTCTCACGTTCCAGGTTGCAAGCCGTAGCTTGAGGTTTCTATTTTTATTTTTGTTTGTACCTGGTGCATTGGTTTTACAGCCTGCGATTCAGATTTTGTCCTAGCCCCAAGCACCCATTGAAGCAGGCAGGCTGTGGCGGATCAGCACCCAATTGGCTGGGGGCTGCCCAGCTTGAGGCGGGCGGTAGCTGATCAGTGACACCTATAGGTGTCTCCCACCGTCAGAGGCAACGCGTGGCGCCCCATGTCTACGCCAACTGACAAGGACTTATAACCCGTAACAGTTGCCTCTCGCTTTGATTCCGAGACCAGTTAAGACCAGGGATGGAGTTATTGCCTCTCCATAGCACAAAGCCTGGGCTAAAATATAGAGATCATGTGTTGCCCATGCAGCATGATCCCTCTCTCGGCCCACCTAGTTCACTCCAGAGGAAAGGTAACACCCCTACATCTGGAACAAGACAAGCTGCAGAAGCTGCCGGATCAGCAAAGCAATGCTCTAACTGTCCGCCTGTCGGAGCTTCGATCCTAGACCAGTCGCCAACCAAGGCTTAGGGCCTGGTCTGCCCTGCCATGACAATTTTGTCTTTAGCTTGCATTTCCTCGCACCAGGGTAAGGCTTGTACCCTCCCAATTGCGCTCTTCCGCCAGTTCATACACAGTGTCTTTAATGATCTTTGATATTGGTAAACCTCTTCCTCTTTTTCCCAAAATAATACCTTCCATTGCTATTTCTTCTAAACCACTGAGAAAATTGATGTGAACAAATTATTTCAGTTTCTGAGACATGGCAATGTTTAAGAGCTAATTTTCTACGATGTTCAAATCTTGCAAAATGTTAGCATTTTTCTTCTTTGTGATATTCAAAGAATTTTTCTGTAACATTTTAAGTTCAAAAGCATAACATTTCTTCTTTGGTGAATGTGAAGTAGTCTATGGTTTGTATCCATAATTTGCCACAGGAAACTGACACAAAGGACTATCTCAGATGACCAAAATCAATATGCAAGTCAATATAAAGTAGTGGGGAATCCAGGTAACCATTATCATCCTATTGTCTGCAACTACCTACTGTGGATCTGTGCTGAATATGTCAGAATATTAAATATCTCTTCTCTCAGTGATTAACGACTTGCAAAATATATACACACATTTCTTTTTATCTACAATATTTTCCAGTGATTAATTTGTGTCTTTTTTATTTTGGAAAATGTCCTTTTCTGCAGAAAGAGAGAGAACGTGGATCAAATATCTACTATATGTTCCGTCTTCCATTTGCTGCTGGAAATGTTTTCAGTGCTAGTATGTTGGATGCTTTACTGTACCAGGTAAGCTGTCAACTAAGTGCATATGTTTCTTATCTTTAACAGAATACCAAGACGGTAGTTTACGTACAGAGATAGAAACATATTATCTACATAGATAAAAAAAATGGGCCATGGCAAATATTGGTATGCTGCTGCTTCTGCTTATCATGATGTGCCATTTCACATTATCACCAGAGTCTCAGATAAGTTGTTATTCTTGTTGCAATTATGCCATGAGGCAGACCATCGATGTATTTATCTTTGTTTTTCTCTTGCTCTTCTCCCATTAAGTTTGACAGTTGTAACAAAGGCTTCAAATTTATTTCTCATCATAGCTTGCCCATGATCATCATCTCAATTTTTTTAATCAGTTTATGATTGTCATCTGTTTCTTGAAAGTCTGCTTCATTCATTTTCTATCCATCCATAGTATTCCTTGCTTTTTTCTCAGAAACCATATTATCTCTATCATTAGATTTTTCTTAACTTATCTGTTTATTGTCCATATTTCATATACTGATAATAGCATTGATACTTTGTAGCACTTCAAAACTCTCTGTGGTTTCACAAGATTTGTCTTAATTGTATATTAAATGCATGTAATTTGCAGCTAAATAAAGATGTAACAATTAATTATTCTTTTCATTTTTAGTAGTAGTTGATTTGTTGCAGATAGTGTTTTTAATTAAATTTTTTTCTTTGACACATTCTATTTCATGTTTCTGGTTTAATCTTTCATCTGATTTGATTATTTTATAAGCATAAATAACATGACTAAAATGTTAACATTAGAATAATTATCATCATGTAGCAAGCAATTTGCAGAAGGCCGCTCTCATCCCATCCCATCCCAGGGGACAGACTGTCAGCCCCTTGCCAGTTCCCCTGCCACATGCATTTTCATGACTAGTCTTTAATGTTCTGTGTGCACTATCTTGTTAACCGGCCCCTGCCTTATCTTCCAGAAACCATCAATTCCATTACTGTTTTTTTCTAAACCACTGATGTTTGATGTTTCCAAGACATTATACTGTTTATGAGCTAGTTTTCTTCATTGTTATTGTTCTTCTCATGATCCATGCCGGGTGCCATTGGTGATCATGTCTGTCCACAGCCCTGTCTCGTGTGCTACCAATAAATTCTGATACTGAAGTTCCTCTATGCCAAGATGTCAGACTGTCCAGCATTTTTTCTCTTGGTCTTCCCATGTCTCTCTTTCCCTCCAACTTTCCTATTGTGGCATCATTCTCCAGCTTTCCCCTTCTCATGCCATGCCCAAAGAATGTAAACTGCCTTCTTCTGATGTGAGTAACAAGTTCTTTTTGTATTTCTTTAAAGATATATTCATTGTTCTTTCTATCCATCCATGTATTCTCATCATTCTTCCATAAAACCACATCTAGGCAGCCTCCATATAATTCCTCATTTTCTGCAAATTATCCATGATTACATACATCAGGATGCTCAGTATAGTTCTTAAGAACTTTATTTCAATACCTTGATTGACAAAGATTGCAGAGAATAATCTTCATCTGGTTAAATGCTGCCTTTGACTGGGATATTCTACAATATTCATCTCATCTCATCATGTTCCTCTTGTACCTTGCGGTGTCGAGGTGAAGTATAAACATCGTGAGAGTGCCATATTATGGGCTTCATATATCGATATTCCCATGGACTCTGCTGTTCCCTCCATCCAATGTTTACGTGGTCGGCCTCTTCCTCTGTTTCCATCTGTCTGTACATCATTGCTTGTTGTGGTATGCTGTTGACTGGTAACCTACTTGCATGGTCAAACCATTTGACTTGATGTTTTCTAATAAAATCTAGTGCTGCTTTAACCCCCACTTTAGTCCTGATTTCTTCATTTCTGATCTTATATCTTCTTAATACTTTGAGTATTCTTCTCAGGAATCTCATTTCTGTTGTTGTGATTTTTCTTTTCTCTTTTTCTGTCATTGTCCAGGTTTGGCATTGGTAGCATAGAGTTGGTAGGAAGATTGTGTTGTAAAGTGCTTTCTTAGTAGTTATTGATACATGTTTGTTCTTTAGTATTGGTGCCATTTGTCCAATGAGTTGGTTTGCCTTATTGCACCTATTTTCGATCTCGCCTTCTGATCTGCCATTTGATGATATTATACTTCCTAGGTACTTGAAACTCTTTACTTGTTTCAAGGGATATTCATTTAGGTGAATTGTTGTTGTTTGTTCTTCTTTAGTTATAGTCATTACCTCTGTTTTGCTTGTGCTAATTTTCATGTTATGTTCCCTACACATTTCGTTTAGACTATTCATGTGGTCTTGTAATTCAGCTTCTGATTTTGCTATTAGTGCTTGGTCGTCCGCAAACAGGAGTTCTCTAATGGTTAGATTTGCAGATGCTTCTTCTTCTGTGTTCTCGTCATGCGGTATTCTTGCTGTCTCTGTTTGGCTGGTTTCTTTACATATGTTGTCTATATATGTTATGAACAAGAGAGGGGACAGGACACAACCTTGTCGTACTCCAGATCTTATGGTGAAGGGTTCTGAGTGTCCTCCAGTTGCTCTCACTATGCATTCACTGTTGTTGTATAAACTTCTACATAGGTTTGTTAGATGTGTACTCACTCCATATTGTTTAAGGATTTCCCACAGCTTGTTTCTATCTACTCTATCGAATGCCTTTTCTTGGTCGACAAAGGCTAAGTAGAGTGTTTCATTGAATTCGATTGATTTTTCTATAAGTTGTCTAAGAGCAAAAATGGCATCTGTGCATCCTTTGTTTTTCCTAAATCCAAGTTGTGTTTCGCTTAGCTGGGGTTCTAAAGTAGTTCGTAATCTTTTTTCAAGAATTTTGCAAAATATTTTCCCAGTATGACTCAACAGTGAAATGCCTCTGTATTGTGTGCAGTCTCTTTTGCTGCCTTTGTTTTTCCAAATTGGGATAATTATGGCGTTTCCCCAGTCTCGTGGTGTCTGTTGTTCTACCCAAACATGGTTGAATAGTCTATGTAGCCAAGCTGTTCCTACTTCTCTTGCTGCTTTAATTAGTTCATTTGGTATTTCATCCTGTCCTGGTGATTTGTTCAATGGGGCTAATCTGATGGCTTCTATAATTTCTTCTTTTAGTATGTCTGGTTCTAGTTCTTCGGTGACATCTGTGTAGGTCTCTTGAATTCCTGTGACATCTGATGGGATGTTGAGAAGTTGTTCAAAATACTGCTTCCATCTTATTAGGATTTGTTTTTGTTCACTTACTGGTTCTCCATTTTCGCTGTTAATTATTTCAGTTGGGTCAAAGGGTTCTCCTCTGGTTTGCATTGCACTTATCTTTTTGTAGAAGTTTCTAGTTGCCTCCTTGTAGTTTTTATTTAGGGTTTCTCCATACTCTTCCCAGTCTTTTTGTTTTTCCCTCTTAACTATTCTACTCACATGTCTTCTCGCTATTCTATATTCTATGTAATCACACTCCTGTTTGCTCTTCAACCACTTTTTATATATTTCCTTTTTGTCTTTTACCGCTTTCTTTACTTCTGCGTTCCACCAACTTGTTATTTTCTTTATCTGTGGCTTGCGTTTTTTCGTGGTTCTACATGTTATTTTTGCAGTATTTAAAATGCTTGATTTGAACATCTCCCATTCTTCTTCCACTGTTTTTCTTTCTATAGGTAATTTTACAATGAGTTCAGTTAGTTCTTTCTCATAATTTTCCCTTACTGCCTCGTCTTTAAGGTTTTTCAAGTTTACTGATTCGCATGGCATGTACTTTCCTGCTTTTTGTTTTCTTCTTCTGATGGTTCTTATTGTGGCAACGACTGCTTTATGAACTGTGTTTATACTTAAATTGGGCACTGCCCTTGCATCTAATATATTACTCTTTCTGTTATTTCTTGTTAATATAAAATCAATTTGGCTTTTAGTATCTAGATCGTTCCATTTATACCAGGTGTATACTTGTGAATCTTTATGTTTATAGAATGTGTTTGTTATATAGAGGTCGTGTTGGCTGTAAAGCTCTATCAGTCTACTTCTGTTATCATTCCTTTTATTATGCTGATCTCCAAATTCCCCCAGATGTTTTTCTATGCCCACTCTGTTATGTCCTAGTTTTGCATTGAAGTCTCCCATAACTATGATGTTATGTAGCTGGTCATGTCTGTTTTTGAGTATGCGATGGCTATCCTGACTCTCAGTCGTAAGCAGATAGAAAGGATGGTAAGGATACAGAATGAAACCATGCGCATTATTCTTGGATGTACAAGAGATACATCATGCAGGGCGATGCACTACCTTCTTGATTTTCCAACCATTGAAGACAGAATACAAATTTGCAGAGCACATGCCTACCTCAGAGTTAATGCAAACACACATCTACTGCATAGTGAAATTAGGAAGATGAAGGGCAGTAGGTTAAAAGGAGGAAGGTCGTGGATGGGTCAAGTCGAGGACATTCTTCAACAGGTATGTTCACTTGAGGACTTAGAACCTGGCGAGGAGTGGGTACAAGTGCCAACAGATTTCTGTACGTCTCTTTCAGTCTGCATCCAACTAGACAGAACATGCAGACAAGAAAATCCGGCTGCTGTGGAGAAGCTCATGGGCTTTTATGGCGCAGGCTGGAGGGAGAATTATGAAGGAGGACTCTGGTTCTTTTGCTGAGACAACAAGTGGCGAGACTATGGAAGTCATGGCAATAAGTAAAGCAATAACATGGCTCTAGGCACAGACATTCACTAGGGCATGTTTCCTTAGTGACTCAATAGGTATGCTCAAGAGGATAGAGATGGAGTGGATCCGAAGAGAGTGGTTGCTGCCTCTTGAGCGGTCTCCGCTGGCAAAGATTAGTTTCATCTTCGTGCCAGGGCATGTGGGAGTACAAGGAAATGAGTAGGCTGACAAGCTCGCAGGTAACGCTACTGTGGAGGGTGGACGGGCTATGGACCAGGCTGACATTCTGAATGCTCTACGAGAAGTAAGACTGTTGCGAGAACCAAGCGATGACTGTGATTCTACAACCATGGTCAGACTGCGAGAACTGCAAATTAAAAGAGGTGTGGCCAAACAAGAACACTGTGCAGGAAGCCAAAGAAGATTGATTAACCAACAGAGAACTGGTGTCGTGAGCCACTACACGCTGCGGGATTTGCTGAGGAGGTGATCTGAGCACTTATGGACTGAATGTTTCGATGTGCAATGAGGATGATCTGTCGATTAACTAACTAACTAACTAACTAACTAATTAACTATAACTATGATGTTGTCCTGCTTATCTATTTTATTTAGCACATCATGCATCTCTTTGTAGAAGTCCTCGCATTCTTGCTCATTATTGTTTGCATTATATGGTGCATATATTTGTACATATGTTGTAATTGTTTGTTCTTTTATTCTCACTGTTATGATTCTTTCTGATATATATTTTATTTCTAGTATTCCTCTTGCTAGCCGTGGTTTGATGACTATTCCCACACCGTGTCTTGCCCTTTCTTGCTGTTCTACTCCAGAGTAAACAAACGTGTAACTGTGGTGGAGCTCCTTGCATCCTTTCCCCTTTGTTCTGGTGTCCGCTATTCCCATCAGTCCAATTTTCCTCTCTTCCATTGTTTCTATAAGCTCTTCTTCTTTACTATTGAAACCACAGACGTTCATTGTGCCTATTTTTCAAGTCGCTGATCCATCTCGTAGTCCATTAACATTGCCGGGTCGATATCCGTTTGGGTCAGTCCGTTTATACTTCTTAGTTTTCCTACGAGCAGTATGAAGATCCCCTGCTGGCTTGCTATGCCAGTCGCAGGTTTAGGACACTAATCTGACCACAGGGAGTCCATCCCCTATGGTGAGCCATAGCCCCATTAGCCCATGACCTCGCGGTCATGGTTGCCCGGTCTGCACCATGTGGAGGTGGGGGTTGGCTTGTGTAGTCTGTGGGTCATCGGCAGGCTACTAATTTTCGCTCTTCACCCCTCCTAGGAGAGGCTAGCCGATCCTAACCCTGCTGGCTGCAGGGCCAGGCGCATTCCACACCTTGCAGATGCTACAATATTAAAGTACCCAAATAATTGTAAACATTGACTTGTTTTAGAATGGTTTCGTGTGCTTTGATGTTGCACTTTGGTATTCAATGTTTCTGTGTAATAATTAATACTTTTGTTTTTCTGTTATTCAGACTATGTTCTTTGTTTTGACTTTCTGTTGCAATATATCATTTCTTATAACTGCGTTTTACAGCGACCATGTTTCTTCCAGTGACTTCAATGTTCAGATCTCATAATGTGTCTTTAAAAATTGATTTGTAGCATCTAAGTTCAGAAGCCTCAATTTTCTACTTCAGTGTTTGTGAAATGGTCAATGATTTACTTCCATATGTTGCTACAGGAAGTCATAGGTGTAACCTCTGCATATATGCAGTATAGAAGGTTGAAAACAAAATTATTATGGCTGATATTAATTAATGTCACACAATCAAGATTTATCATTATTAGAAATGTGAAACTGATGTAGCCTAATAATCCGGTCTTTCGTAATTTTATTTGTCAGCCTTATTTTTGTTTCATGTTAAATTAGTTCCAACATTTTCTGTTAAGCAAATAAAATCAGCTATGCTATACTATGGTTGTGACTACTAATATGTCAATTTCAGGCTTTTGTGAAAGATTATCTGATTACTTTTGTGAGACTTCTGCTTGGGATAGACATGGCAGTCGGGTCTGGTCATCTTTCAGCTGTGAGTTTGAGTTGCTGAAACTTATAAATGTTTGTTCTCTGCTAATGTTTTGCTTATACAAATTATATTCTTTCAAAATTTGGGAAGAAAGCAGATTTGTATATTGTGCCTATTAACTCCTAAAGGCTGACAGCCCAGTATTTTAAGCATTCATGACAGGAATGGAATCCAAGGTCATTTAAATATTAGAAGACAGTGTCAAATAATGTTTATACAGACAAGCAATACATAGAAATATCAGTAGTTTGGGAACCCTTGTGGCCATTAAAATGGCACATAAATTCACATATACTGATTAGCACTCATAGAAGTAGATGAAGAGTAGAGATTAGAAGACACATTAGACAATATACAAATTGAAAGCTGCTGTTACCATACTGGGATCTGAATCTGTTGCCTCCAAATGATGACAATGCGTTGCTGTAGGAACAAGTATACTTTGAAGCTAGGCCAACTTGACACTCCTAATCTTCTAATCCAGAGGTTCTCAACTGGTGGGGAATTCCCCAAAGGGGGGAATTTTATAGTTTCCAGTGGCGGAATTAAGATTTTTTTCAAGATCGTGTTAATACAAGAACCGATTACTTGATATTGTTTTTCCCTCCATACTTTACAGTTCTGTACTTCTCGCCCTTCTGAAATTCATTTTATAAGGTAAGTTGACCTGCAAATCACGTTTTATGTAGACGTCTAGTCTTATTCTAGTATGTGTTATTAAATTTAGCTTCCACTTTTACATATGCTGTGTAGGGGCAGGGGGGGGGGGGGGTGACTTATAGGAAGAAATGAAATACGACAGGGAAAGGGGGGGGGGGGGGGGGAAACGACATTCTGAACATGGGGTCAAGGGGGTGCATGGGCCAAAAAAAGGTTGAGAACCACTGTCCTAAGGAAAGGATAAATCTTTGTGGCATATCAATTGAATATGGAAATTAACCTATGTGAGAAAACTATGAGTTAGGGCCTAGGCATTTCATTTGCCTCTTTAACACAGAGCTATATGCATCACCTGGACACGAAATGTGCATAAATTGTTGCAACTCGCTGGCGAATCCCTACACTCCCGATCTAATATAATTATGATCATGTACAGGTCTAACATTTCCTTTGACATTCTGACCCACTCATCTCCTCTCCCAATACTTTTGAGCATAGAGCATGCACACATTTTTGATTGTGGTGGCTTCTGCCTGGGTCATCTATGAGTTTTCTCCTATCAACTGGCACCTAGATCAACTACCAATTCAGTTCTATGATGGCCATGTACCCAGGTGTACCTTGGAAGCGTGTGGCAGAAATCTCGGACGAGTGTCTGTAAAACCAGTGCAAAGTTTCAAGGCGTTCGAGGTAGGATGCAGGGTTTCCCTGTATCTACAACACAATGGTCATTCCTTTTCCCTATGTCTGCGAGCGAGGTCAGCACACCACTAACTACATTCGTATTTGTTGCCCAGCAGTTCAAGCATTCCACATAAGCTTTCTCTGCCTATATTTCCATAGTTTTCCCACACAGGTTAATTTCAATATTTTGCCTCTTCAGTTGATATGCCACAAACATTTAGTTTATCTTTTCCTTAGGGCAGTGGTTCTCAACCTTATTTTGCCCACGCACCCCTTCCACCATATGTTCAGAATGTCATCCCCCCCCCCCCCCCCCGTAGTTCCTCCCTATTAATTCCCCCCTCCCCCCTTTACACAGTATACATAAAAGTGGAAGCTAAATTTAATAATACTAGAACAAGTCTAGACGTCCACACAAAACGTGATTTGCGGGTCTACTTAAGTTATAAAACGAATTTCAGAAGGGCGAGAAGTACAGAACCGTAAAGTGCATGTATAGAGGGAAAAACAATATCAAGCATTCAGGTCTTGTATTAATGCGATCTTGAAATAATCTTAATTCCTCCTCTCTCCCCCCCCCCCCCCTGGAAACCCTAAAATTCCCCCCTGTGGGGTGGGGGGGGGGGAGAATTCCCCACCAGTTGAGAACCACTGGCCTAGGAGTTCACAGAGAAGATTAATGGACTGTTTAGTGCAGGAGATGCCAGCTCCTTAGCAAAGGGCTTACGGACACGGCTCATAATCCTGCATGCCCGTGTTCAAAACACAACTGTCAATTTTTTACGAAATGGTATAGGTGCTGCTATGGCAAACTACTGAACGTAAAACTTGCCCAGGAATCATGAACAGCAGAAATGCTGGGGTTGACTGCTACATCCTGTGAAGGACATGCAACTAAAGAAATGGATGCCAGTCATTCAGAAAGCAAAGGCAAACTAATGAAGGTAAACTTGCCCAAGAATCACAGCCAAACAATGCTGGGGTTGACTGCTACGTCCTTTAAAGGACATGCAACTAACTAACTTACTGCAGGAGAGTCTGGCATATGATATCACAATATCTAGTCTGAGAATGGAGATGGAGAAAGTTATTGCGACGTTCCGCTGGCTGGAGGACAAACAGCACACACGTATTGTGATTGTAACACAGACTCATAGACCCTGTCGAGAAGAGCGGAGACATGTATGTTTCATGCAAAGTGGCATGCTTCAAATAACACATCAAAGATAAAGATCATCCGTTGGATCTTTTCACCATTGGGAAACAAGATGGCGGGATCTGTACCCATGGGTGGGAAATTAAGACCACAGATTGGCAGATTCAAACTGGCTTCAGGACCACACAAAATGCGATCGTCCCCCTTTCTTGAATAATGTGTGAGTGTTGCGTACAGTTGTGTCTCTGATCTGAGCAGATTAAGCATGCATGTGGTGGTAAGTTCCCAGATTATTTCAAGATCGCGTTATTACAAGAACCGATTACTTGATATTGTTTTTCCCTCCATACTTTATGGTTCTGTACTTCTCGCCCTTCTGAAATTCGTTTTTTAATGTAAGTAGACCCACAGATCATGTTTTCTAGACTTGTTCTGGTATGTGTTATTAAATTTAGCTTCCATTTTTACGTATACTGTGTAATTTTCGACTATTAAGGTCGGAGGGATCATCCCAAACTAAATTTATGAAGATCGCAAGCTGTAATGTGAAATTCCAATGGCGAGATATAACCGTTTCCTTGTCATACTCCAGCGATGACTACTTAATATTGTTATGGAATATTCACAGCATTTGGTACAGGAGAGCCTGGCATATGATACCACAACATCTAGCTTAAGAATGAAGGTGGAGGCGGTCAGTGCAGCCTTTAGCAAGATGAAAAACATACTGACCAATAAAACTATATAAATTGAAACGAGAAAAAGAGTGTTGAAGTGTTACATAGACCCTATACTTTTGTATGGATGTGAAACGTGGACAATGAGCAGTCAAGCTGAAAAACATCTGTTGGCTGTGGAAGTGTGGTTTCTGAGAAAAATGCAAAGAATACCATGGACAGACAGAAAAACCAATGAACAAGTCCTTCAAGAAACAAATGAAGATCGTAAACTGATTAGAGACATTGGACATAGACAGTCAACATTTTTTGGGCATTTTATGATAAGAAATGAATTGGAGAACTTGGTGGCAACTGGCAAAATTGAAGGGAAGAGACCAAGGTGAAAACCGAGAAGTAAATACCTAAACAAACGTCACCAGCTATATTTAGGGTCCACTGACGGTGATCTCCTGTGTTCGGGTACAGTGCATGTCAGTGCATTTCAATTGCCCCACAGTGTTTCTTTGCTTTGGCAACCGTCTCTCTCTCTCTCTCTCTCTCTCTCTCTCTCTCTCTCTCTCTCTCTCTCTCTCTCTCTCTCTCTCTCTCTCTCCCTGTCTCTCTCTGCGTGCGTGCGTGCGTGTGTGTGATATGAGTTTTCTGGAACTGGCAGCAGTTGTCCACGACAAGCAGAGTAGCGTTGCTTTTCTGCAGCATTATGGCATCTTACATTTTGCTAGACACTGTTCTCATAATCTTGTCATGGTGCTATCGCTGACTGAGCGTCAGGGCAGATGGAGATGCCGACATTCATCATGTCGGCAAGACATCCCACTGAGACAAGACACATGGCTGCAAGGCTCGCGTCTCCTGTACAGACAGATCGTTCTTTTCGTATACTGCTGGTCTCAAGAGTTGACAAGCATTTCATTTTGCCAGTTACAGTTGGCGTTGGAGATGTCGCCGAGAGCAACTGTTGACTGGACTAATTTAATAATTACCTACGAGCGGTCATGGCAGTAAGTAAGGTAAGTCATGGCAGTAGGTAAAGCAATAACATGGCTCGAGACACAGAAATTCACTAGGGCATGTGTCCTTAGCGACTCAATGAGCATGCTCAAGCGGATAGAGACGGGGTTGATCCGAAGAGAGTGGTTGCTGTCACTGGAGCGATCTCCGCTGACAAAGATTAGTTTCATCTTCGTGCCAGGGCATGTGGGAGTATAAGGAAATGAGCGGGCTGACTAGCTTGCAGGTAAGACTAATGTGGAGGGCGGACGTGCCATAGACTATTCTAACATTCTGAATGCTCTACGAGATGTAAGACTGTTGCGAGAACCAAGTGATGACTGTGAATCTAAAACCATGGTAAGACCGCGAGAAGAGCAAATCAAAAGATGTGTGGCCAAACAAGAACACTACGCAGGAAGCCAAAGAAGGTTGATAAACCAACACAGAACTGGTGTCGTTAGCCACTACACATGGCGTTATTTGCTGAGGAGGGGATCCGAGCACTTATGGGCTGAATGGTTCGATGTGAAATGAGGATGATCTGTTGACTAACTAACTAACTGACTGTTAGTCAATCCGGTAGTAATCGGAGGGCCAAATACCACTGTCGAGATAGATGAGAGCCTATTTACAAGGGGCAAACATCATGTAGTAGGACGAGTGTTTCCACAACAGTGGGTATTTGGTGGCATCTGTCTTGAAACAGCCGACTGCTTCATGTTCTGTGTTCCAGACAGAACAGCAGCAACGCTTCTGCCGCTGATCAGGACACACATTCGGCTGGCACAACTGTAGTCTCCGACCTCTGGCGTGCGCATACGATGGTCCACAACTTTGTGAACCCTTCCACCGGTGCACATACTCAATGCATCGAGTGCATGTGGAGAACGGCTAAGGAGAGAAACAAGAGGCAGAATGGAACACACAGGCATCTACTAAAATCCTACATGTGCGAATTCATGTGGCTGCGTCAACGGACTAAATGCGCTGGTCTTGGTGTGGTCAACACCATTCTTTTTTACATTGTTCGATTCTGGCCACCGCAAGAATAGCACACTGCATAGAACATTGCACACCGATAAAATTGTGCACCGAGCTATGGCGCAACACAGGGAACACCTGGATGTATGGTGCAACACAGGGAACCCCTGGATGTATGGTGCAACACAGGGAACCCCTGGATGTATGGTGCAACACAGGGAACCCCTGGATGTGACGTCATACCCTGGGATTCCGTTTGTTTGGGGTGAATTAAGGCAAAAGTATCAATACCTGGATGGCTTAGCCATGTGGCATGGTCGAGACAGGAACACGGAGCTGATCCAGGACTGGTGTTCGAGTGAGACGGCAGAACATGACTACCCACGTTTATAGGCATGGCACATGATGGATGAATGAGTGGGTAGGGGACATAATCATCTAACATTATTGCAAGGGAGATTATTAGCATTTTAAAAATGAAATCATATACCAACTATTATATTACTAATTAACTTACAAATCGCTGTACTGTTTGTTTTTAATAAATGAAACAATCATCAATAAAGCAGATTTTGCAACATCAAGAAAAATACTTTTAGACTACTTACAGAAAATGTTGTAAATCTTTACTTACTTTCATTTTATAATCAACTTTCCAGTTCTACATTTATTTTTAAATTTTGAATAATAGTAGAATATTACTAACTGCTCTAGGTATCTTTATAATATATTGAAAAACATTTTTTTACTGGCCTCCTAAGGCCACACAAAATTTAAAGAAAATTAACCACAGTTATCCCAAAGACTTTGCTAACATTAACAAAGAAATGAGAAGACTGAATATGAACATGTTAGGTTAATGTGAGACCAGAGGGACCATTATTATAGAAATCAGAAATATCACCATAAAGACAATATTTTGCCTAATGAAAATGTATGCGTATTCTGTTCTTCTGTTCTCTTCTATGTCTTCTCTCCTGTTCTCTTCTCTCAATGAGTTATGTTATGTTGTTTGTCCATCAAGAATGATGATAACCATTCACTTCATCCAGTGGGGTTAAAAGTATGGGGAAAAACATTTTTTTACTGGCCTCCTAGGGCTACACAAAATTTAAAGAAAATTAACCACAGCTACCCCAAAGACTTTGCTAGAAATGAGAAGACTGAATATCTTCTTCTTTGCGTTCATCCGGAGTGTTTTTTCAGATGTGATTGCGGTGTGCCTCGTTAGGCACCCTTGGGTCGAAACCCTTAGGCCAACACATCCGCTATTTAGCGTGCAATTTTGACCAGGTTAGCATTCCTGGGAGACTCTCACTTTTGCGGTACCGTCCACATCCCAGCTAGTCAAGTTGGAACAGTCGAAGACTTCGGTCATCCCTCAAAGGAAGGCAGGGACAGTCCATGGCATTTTCCGCCATCCTGGGTGGCTTCCATAATTGCACAGCCGACACATAGCGCCCTGGTGCTGGGCTTACCGAGGGAATCATCACATCCTGCTCATGGCTGCTTTAATTCCTCACTTCAATATATTGGGCATTTCGTTCGCCCCGGGCCGTTCCCGCACAAACCAAACAGGTCTGCAGTCGGTATCCACTCAGCGAGTTTTCGGTTCGGACATGTGCTTGTCGTTGTGCCCATCAGAGCTGTTCCAGGCACGACGGAAATTCGGAAAACTACCTAGTCAGAGCTGTTCCGAACAAGAGCGGCATTCGGAAACTAGATAGTCAGAGCTGTTCCTAGCACGAGAGACATTCGGACGAGACATTTCACTCAGACGTAAATGTGTAGTGCCAATTTTTATTTTGCCACCCATAGGATGGCACTTCCGACTTCAGCGGGCATTTTTAATGAGGTTAGCCTTCCTCAGGTTTTGAGGCACGTTAGACTTATTGTTGTGATGTCGCCCACATCTCAGCTGGTGAAGATAAAACGGTCAAAGACATCGTGGTCAACCCTCAGGGAAGGCAGGGGCAGACCATGGGCATTCCCTCACTATCCAAGGAGGCTTCCATAATTGCAGAGTCGGCACATATCGCTCTGAGACTGGGCTCACCCGAGGAGTTGTCACGTCCTGCTCATGGCTGCTTTAGTCCTCACTTCCATGTGTTGGGCATCTCGCTTGCCACTGGTCGCTCAAGCACACTCCAGGAACGATCAGTCTGCGGGCAGCATCCTCTAGGTAAGCTTTCACTTTGGACTTCGGTCCATGCAATGGATTCGCTAGCCATGCGTTCCATTTTGTGTTATTGAGATGTTTTTCCACCTTTGTCTATGCTCTCTATGATTTAGATACAGACAATTTTCGTAACCATTTCATTCGATTGGGGCACTTCTACCTTTTAGTAATCGCTCACGAGGTAGGCTACATGTGCTGCTAGCTCAGCACCTTACCTCCGTGCAGAAGTGAACAAGAAACGGCCAGGCCCTCACATCCGGGGATCCCTCATATCCCCCAGCTGAGAGTCTTTGGACAAGTATCTGAACTGGGCATGTAGCGTGCTCAGTATCTCACCTCTATTTTTCGGTAGGTGGGTATCGGCCCGGCTCTCACGTCCGAGGGATTATGGCTTAGAGGCGTTCAGCCACAATCCTCGACAGAGAGTCTTAGAGTTAGTTAGTTAGTTAGTCGCAGTTCCAACTTCACAGCAACGGGTCATCCCCATTATGCTCCATTCCTGTGCCAGTGAATATCACACAAAATGCTCCCCACTGCCCAATGTGAAAAGTGGAAAAGACAGGAGTCTCAACAAACAACAGCCCGCACAGATCTCTGTGGATAATGCCGCCGCCAGAATGTCAACACAATAGTCCCCCACAAAACATCCAGTTCATTTCTGATGGAATCAGCAGTCATTTTCCCATCTGGATGTTTCATAGATGTTCACCCACACAGTCCATGAAATACAGTTCATCGTCGACGGTAGTGGCAGTCAACCAGAAGCCCAGCAGCCACGCATTTCTGCATAAGGCAAAAACCGGTCAACTCTGGGACATAGCCTTCCGCCATCGCTCCGAACATGCAGTCATGTTCCAAAAAACCTCGGGCAGATTAAAAAGCATTTCACACAAAAATCACAGCTCACAGTGTTGCACCATGCACTCACTCAGTAGCAGGGCGACGGAGCCATCAAGCCTCCTTAGTCGCCTCTTACGATATGCATGGTAGGCTGCAGTGTTGCTATTCTTTGCTTCCCTTATGGGCCCCGGCAACACACGGTAGAGTATGTGTCTGGACCAGGAATTTCTGCCTTTATGCGCCTGATTTAAACTTTTGACTGCTATCCTCAGTCTACCTGCAGAGCAGCAGGTTATGTCTCTCTTGGTCTGGTCCCTAACCCAAGGCTTGTCTGACATGTAGTTTTCATCCGTCGACAATGCTCTTGGGATCTTTGGGACACGCAAGCTCCCCCATCGTGACAAGGTGGAGACGCATCGGGGGAGAGAAGACTTAATATGAACATGTTAGGTATATGTGAGACCAAAGGGCATTATTATAGAAAACAGAAATATTACCATAAAGACGATATTTCGCCTAATGAAAATGTATGTGTATTCTGTTCTTCTGTTCTCTTCTATGTCTTCTCTCCTGTTTTCTTCTCTCAATGAGTTATATTATGTTGTTTGTCCATCAAGAATGATGATAACCATTCACTTCATCCAGTGGGGTTAAAAGTATGGAGCCGTGAGTTCTAAGATGGCTGATAAGGCCTATTTTGGCTTGAAATGTTCTTTGACAATGTGGGCAAAGAATACTTGACGTTCCAGGAGGAGGATCTTCTGCAGTGATTTTTCTGTCCAGTCTTTTCTTCACATGGAAATTAAGATTATTTCAAGATCGTGTTAATACAAGAACCGATTACTTGATATTGTTTTTCCCTCCATACTTTAAAGTTCTGTATTTCTCGCCCTTCTGACATGCAAATCACATTTTATGTAGACGTCTAGACTCATTCTAGTATGTGTTATTAAATTTGGCTTCCAATTTTACGTATTCTGTGTAGGAGCGGTGTAACAAGTTACGTGGAGGGTCTCAAATACCCCTGTCACAATACTTCAGTATTATTCTTTAGCCCTGGCTGGGGTTGGTCTATGTCTGCCAACCCTCCTCCATTCCCTGGACTCACTGTCACTCTCTCTTTTGACCTCAGGACCTACTCCCTGAGGTGTCTTTCTGGCTGACAACAGATAACATTAAGATAGTCATAGTAACATAGAACTTCCTCAATTTAATAACTTAATATGGGACAACACAGATGGAGATTTAGGCTGTTAGAGCAGATAGTTATTTACAGACAAAGAGAAGTGATAATTTCTCAGTCCAGGCACAGAGCCTCATGATTCTATTCATCACAGGCCATGGAGTCAGACACTGTCCCGTTAGTCTACATCAACCTCACCGAGTGTGCCATCTGTTCCTTCCTTCCAGGTAAGTGGTGAGAACAACCGACCGCTGTAGAACCTGGCTTCCGGGTTTTAGTAAACCTCTCCGAGTATTCACAGTCTATTGTGCTGTGAAGCCGCATGGATTCACCTGGCACTCTTTGGATAATATTTGGCACAAAGGGAACAGTTTGTGAATAGGGAATGGGTAGGTGTCTTTCGCCGTCACTGTCAAGGATGCAGATGACTGAGAAATCGGTATATGTCCAGCCACGAATATAGGGTCACTCAACCCACTGTCAATAATGACTGAGAACTCGGTGTATGTCCAGCCAAGAATATAGGGTCACTCGACCCAATGTCAATTAGATGACTAGCGTTGAGCTTGCACTAAGAATTGCCACATATTCATGACTAGTTTGGACCTCCATACCTTGGAAGGTGTATTTGGCCTACTACTGCTAATAACTTGAGAGTCCATGGTTCACTTAAGTATATCGTTGTATGACTACTTAGTGGATTTGCAGATTCTTTCTGACCCCTTCACTTCCAGGAGAAGGATTATTACGTTCCCATTAAAATGTACACAAGAATCCTGCACAAAATATGTCGAAATCTTCAATTTTCCTAGACATCATGCAGAGATCAAACTGTTGAGTTGAGAGTTCATTTCCTGCCAAAAAATTGCACAGGTGCGTATCCTGTGCAAGACACCCTATCGGGTTTTCCCAAAGAAAAGTATGGCTTTTAATAGTTCTCTTTAATAGACCTGGGTGTAAAAGTAGCCCAGAGAACTATCTTCTAAAGGAGTTGAGAGGAAATGTGAAAGGGGTTTTCCTCAGTTCTCGAGCCCGAAGAAGGCATGAGGACATGGGCCACTGGCCGTTTTGTTACAGGCGGGGGTGGGGGGGGGGGGGGGATTTATACGGAAAGAATATGAAAGGGGGGAGGGGCATGACATTCTGAACATAGGGCGAAGAGGTGTATGAGCCAAAAAAGGTTGAGAACCACTGCTCTAATCTCTACTTCTGTTCTCTATTTCTGTGGGTTCTAATCATTAGCTGTGAATTTATTTATGGATGAGCATGCTAGAGTAGTTGATAACGAACTCCGCTAGTAATTTCATGAGCATGATCTGACACAGGTTCGATACCTGGGCTCATCACTTGCCACAGTGAGGGAAAGAGTGCCTGCCTCTTCCTCCTTGCTCCAGGCCTACAAAATATGATTAGCGCTATCGCATCACAAACCCATGGCAGGAAACTTCCAGGGGAATAATGTTTTTAATTCAGAAAGAAACCGAAGCATTGGTTAAACTGAGGATGTCTGGGAGTTAGGGTTGATGACACTTGAAATATTTAACAAATTTATTGCATACCCTTGAAATAATGTATGAATGTCATATCTCAAATGCCAGTGTGCAGAATATATTGAGGCAGTGGGTGGGAATACCTACATGTTATCAGGGCAAACTAGGGAAGCAAAGAATAGCAACTCTGTAACCTGATATGTCTGTCGTAAGAAGTCATGGCAAAGGAGAGCATCATCCCTTAGAAAGCTTTAGCTGCAAAATTCATCCAATCATTAACAGGTTTATAAAAGGCTTAGTATTATTTGGTTCAGAGACTGCTCCATTGACAGATGAGTGTCAGAAGAGAGAGAGATAAAAAAAAAGGAGGGGGAAGAGAGGAGGATGGAGGAAGAAGTAAGAATGTGTGGGAGACCTTCACAACTGAAAACATGCAAACTATAATGGTGTTGTAATGTCAAGATCAAGGACATGTCTGGGTAAAAGGGGAAAAAACAATTGATCTGGCATAATAATATTCAGGTAAGACAGGAAAAAACTTCAATGTGAACTTAAATGCCAGCAAAAGATACTTGTGAAAACAATGTACATAGTGTGCAACAATTGTGGTCTCCTAACATTCTGCTACACTATGAGAGAAGTCAAGGTTTGAGAATCTTGTTCTTACGCTAATATCACCTTGTGTAGAGGTTCCGTTTCTATTTCATTTCTGGCAGATAAAAAGAGACTTCTGCATTATCAGGATTGAGAACCTGTGTCTTCGGATTAGAGACCAGCATACTAACTACTAATATTTCTGGGAAGATCAGAGAAGCATCTCAATAAATCCCTGATTTGGAATCCACAAAGTAAATGAAGGATAAAGAAACCAAAGAAAGCTGAACCACCATTAAAAAGGGAAGGTCAAGGAAATTGGAGTGATAAGGGTATAGCTGAAGTGGACAGCATTGAATGCTCAGTTTTTGCTGTATTTATAGCATGTACATTTATGTGGATAGCAAAGACAAGGAAGGGGAAACCACACCAAAAAATGAAATTTTTGATTTGTCTGCTAAATTGGGAAAAGAAGAACCAATGATGAAGGGAGATCATTACTCTATTTAATAAAGCACTGATATATTATGCACTTGGTGTTTGGGATGAAATTTGATCATTTCTGGTATTTTGTCACCAAACTCACAAATATTTAATCTTGCAGTTTTTGAAGCATTCATCTTGTCATGTTAGCAGTTTAATTTAGCATTTATATTTTGTCAGGTTGTCAGACCAGACACAATAAATGTAATCTGCTGAATTGATTTTACATCAGGAACATGTTTTAATCACTTGGAGTTAGAAAACACACGTTTTACACATGTACATTGAATTCACACAATAGAAAGTAGTGTTGCTTAACTTCTGTCTGCTGTGGAATTACTTAGTTTATCTTTCACTTTCTGTTACATAAACTTCCTAAACATGTGATAACTTTATTCTTGCAATAAATCTTTCCATACTACATCTAGCTTAGTTTAGTGATCAGAAATGAAGTGAAATATTTTGTTTCTACTTACCTTCATAAAATAATCCACAACAAATCACAAATCACAAATGAAGCACTTATTATACCTACCAAATATTAATATAAAAGCAATTGGATAAGATGTTTTTAGTCTTACTAGATATATATATATATATATATATATATGATTACAAAATTGCCTTTCTTAAGAATATGTTTCTGTAACATTCATTTCACACAGGTAAGGGCAAAGGAGACGGAAATCTGTTTACAAGGCTTAATCTTAATAGATTTGCAGATGTCACCGGATGGTTTTAATGACAAGTGTATTAGTTTTTTTAATTAGTACAAATAGTACTGTTACCCCCGGGAAGGTTAACCCGGTCAACAAATGCCCACAGAAGTCGGATGTGTCGGCCTAACGGCGCAAGAACGCAGCTCTGCTGTAAACAGGTACAACGCAATCACGTCCGGAAAAAAACTCCGGATGAACGCAGAAGAAGAAGAAGTACTACTACTATTAATTAGTATAACTATTAAATAGTTTGTTTTTTTTCTTTTTCTTTTTCAGGTTGGCAGGATGCTATCGTTAGAGAGTAGAAGCAAATGGTGTTAAAACTTGCTGTTGCTTTCTAGATCTTTATTATGTTTGATAAGTTGATGTACAACTAATATATGATTAATTAGCTGCTATTTTGAATTTTAATTAGTAATAAAGCATATTTACAAAATCATAACGTGGTCTTTTGATTTGTTTTATCACACTGAAGGATACATATTTTTTTTTTTGGCGCTTGCTCGCTTTGAACTCTAGCGTAGTCCATACACATTACTTCTAGTGCCCTGAACTGAATTTTGCGTGTGGATTAGCTTCCTCTATTGCCAGTGTCGCTCGCCATTAGGCAAACCCACTCCAACTTCAGAGATACATATTTGGTGTTTCAACGTTTGTTAGCAAAGTTTAAATTTTTAATATTAATTAATTAATTAGCAGCCATTTTAAATTTAAATTAGTAACAAAACATATTTACAGCATCACAACATGGCCTTTTTATTTGTTTTATCAAAC
The DNA here is from genome assembly GCA_014155875.1 of Cepaea nemoralis. Lineage (NCBI taxonomy): Eukaryota > Metazoa > Mollusca > Gastropoda > Stylommatophora > Helicidae > Cepaea > Cepaea nemoralis. The sequence goes on from JACEFZ010021680.1 coordinate 252,965, forward strand.
TGAAGGGAAAAATACTCACAATTGGCATTTCAATGTTCGTTAGCTAAGTGTAATAATTATTAAATAATTAATTAGCGGATATTTTGAATTTTAATGAGTCGATATCACATAACATCAAAAATGTTCTGCCTAGGCAGTTAGGCCTTGCTATTCCGAACGAGAAAATATATAGTTGCTAAGGGGTTTTCTCAAAACTAAAGAAGTTGTAGCAGTTTTAAACACATTGTAAACAATTGTTGTTTCTGGGCAGCAAGTCAAAATCAGCCAAATCAGTAGTTTCCTCTATGTTCCATTTATGACATAATTTTACACACAAATCTGGATATCTCGGCTTAAAATCAACATACAGACATGAATGACATACCCTTGGAAAGAATTTTTCAGGTCCTATTTAGCTGTCCAGATGTAATCAATACCAAACCCATTTTTAAAATGCCACTAAAGTACCTAAGTTTAGTTTAGTCGACGGATCAACATCACAGCACATGGGTGTAACCCATAAGTGCCCCGTTCTACTCCTAACTCAAGCCTGAGTCCAGAGAATTTTAGCTCAGTGCATGAACTCTGTAGCATCGACGAGGATCCTGAAATACTTTGGGTAATTTCCACCTCAAAATTTTGCCTGGGCAGTGACTGTTAGGCTACTCTTTTTTTATTTCTAACTGCCAAGGGATTATTTTTACATGCGCAACAATACACACGGGCGTCCGATCTCACAACCCAGAGACCAGGGGAAATTTTGTTACTAGACGTCCATGTGGAAAAATCCTGGCCTTCGCTGGGGCTTGAACCCATGACCTCCAGCATTCGATGCGGACACGATACCTCGAGACCACTCGGCCTCTTCCTCTCCCCCCCCCCCCCCCCCCCCCCATCTGAAAACAGACACTAACATTATGACACTAGCTCAAGAGGAGGCTGTCTGTGGGTTAGAGTTGGTGAACACAATTTCATAACCCTGACATATCGGGTTCGAATTTAGATAGAGACGATGTAGGAACAGATTGCTTAACAATGATTTCCACAATGGTATCTATCAGCCATTCAGAAAGAAGTGCCAAACTACTGAACATAAAATTGCCTAAAAATATCACAAACAGCCAAAAAATGCTGGGGTTAAATGCAATGTCATGTTACGGACATGGAACTTACTTCAACAAGAGGAAGCTAGACGCTGATGTTATAAATAGTTCTCTTCTGTACGCACAAAATTACACTAATGCTATACATGGTTCTGTCATATATGTGCAATTACTGAATTGTTATTGTAATATACTCTCCAACAGGTTAGAATTACTAAAGAAGACTTGTGGATCCGAACATATGGTCGCCTATATCAGAAGTTATGCTCTACCTCCTGTGATATTCCTATTGGCATTTACCGCACACAGTACCACTCTGGAACTGAAGCACTTTCTGTAAGCGAATTCTCCGTAAAATTAAAATAGTGCAATATTTCAATTGATGGGCTATATGTGTTGTAAACATTGATGCCATGCTTTTGCAATCATTTTCCTGTACAGGGGCAAATAAATTAAGGGCCCAGAAAGTTATCCCCCAGGGGTGTAATTGAAAGCTTTGAACTGAATGTGGGCCTAGAAAATTGTAATTTGTGGATCAGCTGACAGCATTGCAAAGGGAGAGATTAAAGAAATAATCGAGTGCAAACATTAAAGAATGAGCATGCAGTGACACTGCTACATGTATTTGTATTGCTGAAGATAAGGAACACAGGAACATTTTGGCTACTAACGAAATAAATATGCCAACATTTGACCTATGGATGAGGTTATGGGATAGTATAGAAGTTTTGAGTTTTGTATGTAAAATAGAATGTGAACATCCATTCTTGTTTTTATGCAAATATCACTTAATTTTAAGGGGTGAGGTAGGGAACAACTGGTAAGATCAGCAGTAGAAGAGGCAGAGGCAGATGAAGAGAAATGATCCTGGAGGGCTTAAGATGGGCTTGGAGGAACAGCATCAATAGAAGTGATCCAGAACACCAAGAACTCAGATTTTGGCAAAACATGAATACCTAGACTTCCTTTCTGTATATTCGGATAGGCTGTTGAACTGTTAAGGCCTCTTGGTTATTTTTGCTTCTGACTACAGTTTGCATACTTACTCTCCTCATGCTGGACTGGTTGTCCATGTTTCCATCACCCAGCTACTGAGTTAAATACGTGGAGTGACACTGAGCTGTGGATTTTATCTGGACTACTTTTACATCCATCTACGATGATTTGTGTCATGAACTGCAATTCAGAAAAATGGTGGATGGCCAGTTTCTGAACTAGCTAGTTTTGCCTTATGCAGTAATGTGTGTGCAACTGCTGGTTTTCTAATGACTGCTGCTTCCATCGACAATGAACAGCAATTTTAGTAGTGGACTGTTGTGCTGGCATTCTGGCAGCGGTCTTATGCCTGTGTGTGCATTTTGTATGATATTCACTGACACAGGATCATCACATTATGAGGTGAACTTTGCCATTAAGTTGGAACCATGTCTAATGACTAACATGAATGCCTAAGCCATTTACATGATAAAATTGATGAAGGTCAGGGGGTTTTTGAGAGAGATAATATTATACATACCTTCAACAGTGGTAAAAATGTCATAATGATAGTTTTTATTGTTTAATTCTTTGTGATTATCATTGTATAACTCTTTCCAGTGCTCATTTAAGTCTCGTGCTAGGAAACGCTCAGTCTCTCCATCAGTGAGTAGTATGCTGTTTCTATTATCCAAAGTCTCTTTATTCCTGCTTAAATGGTTTAGCTTGAGATGAGCACCAGGCACCCTCCATTTTGCATTTTTAAACTGCTCATTTAATCAAACATTTGTGGCAATATATTTACTAACCTAACATCTACGGTTACTAATCTATATGATTTAATGAATTAATAGCTGTGACTATTAAAATAAATGCGACTACTAATATTTGTATATTTGTTACATTCTTTTTACTACAACTCTGAATGTGACTACTAATCTTTGAATATATGTTCCATTCTTATTACTACTCTCAGATGTAGTTTACTAGTTGCTACTCTCTATAAATTATTATTACGCTTACAAATTGTAGCTGCTAATATCTAATCATGCTTGTTACATTCAAAAAGATGTGACTACTATTTTATATAACTGTGATTAATCTAATGGTATAATTACTAATCTGTATAAATTATCATTACTCTAAAAATATAGTTAATAATTTATTTAGGTTATCAAGACACTCTAAAGATGTAAGATTTTTCTATAAATTTAACTTCACTGTAACTACTAAGCTCTATAAATTATCAATACACTCTGAAGATGTAATTACACATTTCTCACTATAAACTTCACTACACTCTAAAAGTGTAATTACTAAGCTCTATAAATTATCATTACTCTAAAGGTGTAACTACAAATTACTATAAATTACTGTTACATTCTAAAAGTGTAGCTATTAATGTCTATAAATTATCAATACATGCTAAAGATGTACCTAATGATAAAGATTATCATTACCCTATAAAATATGCTTACTATTGAAATAAAAATAAACACAATAAAATTATAAAAATAAAATCACAGCATTAATTTTTCAAAAAAATATGTTTATAGATAGTCATAAAGTTTACTTATAGAGAAGTGACATGTTCAAGAAGTTTATAGGTAGTCGCAAGGCAAGATTTATGGAGAAGTGATATGTTCATAACATTTCATGCCAAAATTTAGGATAAATAAACTTGATACAATAATATAAATTGTAAAAAGCACAATTATATACAGAAACAAAATCCAGAAAGCTGAAGAAATTTAATATAAATACAAAATTGGAATCTGATCATTGGGCTGAGTGGCATCAAGATTGTTGTTACACGAGCAACACATTTTTTATTACTATATATCACATAAGAGCATAATGGGGACGACCCGATGCTGTGAAGTTGGAACTGCGACTAACTAACTAACTAACATAAGAAAATTACTTTTTCACTGAATTTGTTGTGTTTTAAAGTATTCTAATGAAACTGCCATTTTCTTTAGCGTATTCAAATTTTTTTTGGGGACAATTATTATCTGCATTTTCTTTGCTTATCCTCAACTGCTGTTCGCTAATAATTTCTATGCATGCTTTTTATTCATAAACATTTATAAACTATTGCATTTAATTTGAAGCATAATGTTTGACAATTTACATATTTTGATTATTGTCAGTTTAAAGAAGAAAGAAAAAAGGGATAAAAGAAGCTGAACGTGATCATTTATATCAGAAGAATCATAAGAAAATAAAGTCAGACAGAAGATAGCAAGACAAATAACGACAACTTTGACATGAACATCCATTTACTAGTGTGTTTGTTAGATTATGTTTTATGAAGTATTCTTGAGTTTTTTATTTTTTTAAACTCTCACTCCCATACAATGCATGGTGTGGGACTCACACTCCTCTGAGTATCCCAAACGTCACACTGCTGCATCTTCTTATTATTTATATTTGTTCAAAACATCATGTCCTACTGAATTATGTAGACATGCATGTGAGTCCACAGATCTCAGTGGCTGGTGTTTGTTTTTGTGTGTGTGTGTGCATTTGCTCATTTTGAACTCAAGTGTAGTTCCATACATACTTCTAGTGCACTTGACTGATTTTCTTAGTGTGGATTAGTTTTAACTATTTACCAGTTTCCTTCGCTATCAGGGAAACACACTCTGACTTCTGAGGTACTTGTAATTTATGTCCCCAAGTCAAGGACTAGATGACAACATTTTAGTCCAACTAAAACATTTTTAATGAGAAAACCTATATGCAACAAAATATTTGTAGTATATGAGGATTATTGTATGCACACATTACCAGTGTTACATGTTTGTGCACTTTGATAAGGACCTCCTAATGTTGTCTCATGGACGAGACTGGTGCACTAATACATAGTTTTACAGTGCAGTGAAGATAGTCCTTGAATACATCAATAGCCCAATAGACAAGAACCTTTACATTACCAGACTGTGGACTAATTCGTGTTTTCCCATTTGAGAGGCCAGTATTCTGTTTGGCTTTCTGCCTTCACGCATTATGTTTAGTCTGGTGGTCTTCCCTCACACATGATATTTATTTTGGGATTATTCCCTCACACATGATATTTATTCTGACATTCTTCCCTCACACATTATGTTTAGTCTGGTGTTCTTCCCTCACACATTATGTTTAGTCTGATGTTTGTCCCTCACACATGATGTTTATTTTGGGATTATTCCCGCACACGTGATGTTTATTCTGATGTTCTTCCCTCACACATTATGTTAGTCTGATGTTCTTCCCTCACACATGATGTTTATTCTGGTGTTCTTCCTTCATACATATTTATTCTGGTTTTCTTCCCTCACACATGTTTATTCTAGTGTTCTTCCTTCACACGTTTTTATTCTGGTGTTCTTCCCTCACACTTGTTTATTTTGATGCTCTTCCCTCAGACATGTTTATTCTTGTGTTCTACTCTCACACATGATGCTTATTCTGGTGTTCTTCCCTCACACATTTATTCTGGTGTTATTCCCTCACACACATTTATTCTGGTGTTTTCCCTCACATAATTTTTCTGATGTTCTTCCCTCACACATTTATTCTGGTGTTATTCCCTCACACACGTTTATTCTGGTGTTTTCCCCTCACATAATTATTCAAATTTTCTTCCCTCACACATATTTTTTTCTGGTGTCCTTCTCTCACACATGTTTATTGTGGTGTTTTTCCCTGGCACATGTTTATTCTGCTGTTCTTCCCTCACACATAATGTTTATTCTGGTGTTCTTCCCAAATACATATTTATTCTGGTTTTCTTCCCTCACACATGTTTATTCTAGTGTTCTTCCCTCACACATGTTTATTCTAGTGTTCTTCCCTCACACATGTTTATTCTAGTGTTCTTCCCTCACACATGTTTATTCTAGTGTTCTTCCCTCACACATGTTTATTCTAGTGTTCTTCTCTCACACATGATGCTTATTCTAGTGTTATTATCTCACACATGATGTTTATTCTGGTGTTCTTCTCTCACATATGATGCTTATTTTAGTGCTCTTCTCTCACACATGATGCTTATTCTAGTGTTATTATCTCACACATGATGCTTATTTTAGTGTTCTTCTCTCACACATGATGCTTATTCTAGTGTTATTATCTCACACATGATGCTTATTCTAGTGTTCTTCTCTCACACATGATGCTTATTTTAGTTTTCTTCCCTCACACATGTTTATTCTAGTGTTCTTCCCTCACACATGTTTATTCTAGTGTTCTTCCCTCACACATGCTTATTCTAGTGTTCTTCCCTCACACATGTTTATTCTAGTGTTCTTCCCTCACACATGATGTTTATTCTAGTGTTCTTCCCTCACACATGTTTATTCTAGTGTTCTTTCCTCACACATGTTTATTCTAGTGTTCTTCTCTCACACATGATGTTTATTCTAGTGTTATTATCTCACAAAAAACTGTCTAAAAACTGAAGATGGCAAAATCATAATAGAAAAAGACCAGATTCTACAGGTATGGACAGATTATGTGAAACACCTTTATGATGATAACAGAGACGAACAGTATGATATTAGATTTAATAATGAAGGACCGCCAATTTTGGAGAAGGAGGTTCAAAATGTTCTTAAGCATATGAAAGCTGGCAAGGCCCCCGGTGCAGATAACATCACAACAGAAATGATTAAAGCTTTAGAAGAACTTGGACTAGATCAAGTCACCAGACAGCTGAACACATTATATGATACTGGCGATATACCTCCTGAATTATGTAACTCTATATTTATTGCAATCCCAAAGAAATCAGTAACCTTGGAATGTGATCAACATAGAACAATTAGTATAATGAGTCACATCACAAAGATTTTGCTAAGAATTATCATGCAAAGAATGAGGAAGAAGATACAACCTGAAATAGGGGAAGAACAATGCGGGTTTGTAGAAGGAAAGGGTACAGTAAATGCTGTGTATATGCTGCGAACAGTTATTGAACGTGCTATAGAAGTAAACAAGGATATACATCTTTGCTTTATTGACTATACAAAGGCTTTTGATAGCGTTAGACATGTCAGCATGATGGATATGCTTGCAGATCTACAAATTGATGGGAAAGACATTAGACTTATAAAAAACATATATTGGAAACAACAAGCTGCAATAAGGATTGATAATGAAGTGGGACAGTATCAGCCAATTAAGAGAGGTGTTAGGCAGGGATGTGTGATGTCTCCAGATCTTTTTTCCCTGTACAGTGAAAATATTTTCAGAAATGTAGAGGATATAAATGGAATCAGCATTGGAGGACGAAACATCAATAACATTAGATATGCAGATGATACAGTATTAATTGCAGACAATGAGCAGGACCTGCAACAATTAGTAGATGCGGTTGTTGTACACAGTGAGCAACTGGGGTTAGAATTAAATTGTAAAAAGACTCAGGTTATGGTCGTCAGTAGGAAGGAAGAAGTGCCACAATGTAATATACAAGTAAATGGAAATATTCTTCAACAAGTGAATCGGTACAATTATCTTGGAACAGTTATAACATCTGATGGGAGATGCCTTGAAGAGATTAGAACAAGAATCGCCATGGCGAAAGTAGCCTTTAGCAAGATGAAAAACATTCTGACCAATAAAAAGATGTCAATTGAAACGAGAAAAAGAGTGTTGAGGGGATACATAGAGCCTATTCTTTTGTATGGATGTGAAACTTGGACAATGAGCAGTCAAGCTGAAAAGCATCTGATGGCTGCAGAAATGTGGTTTCTGAGGAAAATGCAAAGAATACCATGGACAGACAGAAAAACCAATGACCAAGTACTACAGGAGACAAATGAACATCGTAAACTGATTAGAGAAATTAGACGTAGACAGTCAAAATTTTTTGGACATGTTATGAGAAGAAATGGATTGGAGAACTTAGTGACAACTGGCAAGATCGAGGGGAACAGACCAAGATGAAGACCGAGAGGAAAATACCTGGATGGCTTGGCCACATGGCATGGATGAGAACAGGAACACTGAGCTGATCCACGACACTGGTGATCGAGTGAAATGGCGAGTCATGACCGCCCATGCTTTCCGGCATGGCACATGATTGATTGATTGATTATCTCACACATGATGCTTATTCTAGTGTTCTTCTCTCACACATGATGCTTATTCTAGTGTTCTTCTCTCACACATGATGCTTATTCTAGTGTTCTTCTCTCACACATGTTTATTCTAGTGTTCTTCCCTCACACATGATGTTTATTCTAGTGTTATTATCTCACAAAAAACTGTCTAAAAACTGAAGATGGCAAAATCATAATAGAAAAAGACCAGATTCTACAGGTATGGACAGATTATGTGAAACACCTTTATGATGATAACAGAGACGAACAGTATGATATTAGATTTAATAATGAAGGACCGCCAATTTTGGAGAAGGAGGTTCAAAATGTTCTTAAGCATATGAAAGCTGGCAAGGCCCCCGGTGCAGATAACATCACAACAGAAATGATTAAAGCTTTAGAAGAACTTGGACTAGATCAAGTCACCAGACAGCTGAACACATTATATGATACTGGCGATATACCTCCTGAATTATGTAACTCTATATTTATTGCAATCCCAAGAAATCAGTAACCTTGGAATGTGATCAACATAGAACAATTAGTATAATGAGTCACATCACAAAGATTTTGCTAAGAATTATCATGCAAAGAATGAGGAAGAAGATACAACCTGAAATAGGGGAAGAACAATGCGGGTTTGTAGAAGGAAAGGGTACAGTAAATGCTGTGTATATGCTGCGAACAGTTATTGAACGTGCTATAGAAGTAAACAAGGATATACATCTTTGCTTTATTGACTATACAAAGGCTTTTGATAGCGTTAGACATGTCAGCATGATGGATATGCTTGCAGATCTACAAATTGATGGGAAAGACATTAGACTTATAAAAAACATATATTGGAAACAACAAGCTGCAATAAGGATTGATAATGAAGTGGGACAGTATCAGCCAATTAAGAGAGGTGTTAGGCAGGGATGTGTGATGTCTCCAGATCTTTTTTCCCTGTACAGTGAAAATATTTTCAGAAATGTAGAGGATATAAATGGAATCAGCATTGGAGGACGAAACATCAATAACATTAGATATGCAGATGATACAGTATTAATTGCAGACAATGAGCAGGACCTGCAACAATTAGTAGATGCGGTTGTTGTACACAGTGAGCAACTGGGGTTAGAATTAAATTGTAAAAAGACTCAGGTTATGGTCGTCAGTAGGAAGGAAGAAGTGCCACAATGTAATATACAAGTAAATGGAAATATTCTTCAACAAGTGAATCGGTACAATTATCTTGGAACAGTTATAACATCTGATGGGAGATGCCTTGAAGAGATTAGAACAAGAATCGCCATGGCGAAAGTAGCCTTTAGCAAGATGAAAAACATTCTGACCAATAAAAAGATGTCAATTGAAACGAGAAAAAGAGTGTTGAGGGGATACATAGAGCCTATTCTTTTGTATGGATGTGAAACTTGGACAATGAGCAGTCAAGCTGAAAAGCATCTGATGGCTGCAGAAATGTGGTTTCTGAGGAAAATGCAAAGAATACCATGGACAGACAGAAAAACCAATGACCAAGTACTACAGGAGACAAATGAACATCGTAAACTGATTAGAGAAATTAGACGTAGACAGTCAAAATTTTTTGGACATGTTATGAGAAGAAATGGATTGGAGAACTTAGTGACAACTGGCAAGATCGAGGGGAACAGACCAAGATGAAGACCGAGAGGAAAATACCTGGATGGCTTGGCCACATGGCATGGATGAAACAGGAACACTGAGCTGATCCACGACACTGGTGATCGAGTGAAATGGCGAGTCATGACCGCCCATGCTTTCCGGCATGGCACATGATTGATTGATTGATTATCTCACACATGATGCTTATTCTAGTGTTCTTCTCTCACACATGATGCTTATTCTAGTGTTCTTCTCTCACACATGATGCTTATTCTAGTGTTCTTCTCTCACACATGTTTATTCTAGTGTTCTTCCCTCACACATGATGTTTATTCTAGTGTTCTTCTCTCTCACATGATGCTTATTCTAGTGTTCTTCTCTCACACATGATGTTTATTCTAGTGTTCTTCTCTCACATATGATGCTTATTCTAGTGTTTTTCTCTCACACATGTTTATTCTAGTGTTCTTCCCTCACACATGTTTATTCTAGTGTTCTTCTCTCACATATGATGTTTATTCTAGTGTTCTTCTCTCACACATGATGTTTATTCTAGTGTTCTTCCCTCACACATGTTTATTCTAGTGTTCTTCTCTCACACATGATGTTTATTCTAGTGTTCTTCCCTCACACATGTTTATTCTAGTGTTCTTCCCTCACACGTGTTTATTCTAGTGTTCTTCCCTCACACATGTTTATTCTAGTGTTCTTCCCTCACACATGATGTTTATTCTAGTGTTATTCCCTCACACATGTTTATTCTAGTGTTCTTCCCTCACACATGTTTATTCTAGTGTTCTTCCCTCACACATGTTTATTCTAGTGTTCTTCTCTCACACATGATGTTTATTCTAGTGTTCTTCTCTCACACATGATGCTTATTCTAGTGTTCTTCTCTCACACATGATGTTTATTCTAGTGTTCTTCTCTCACACATGATGTTTATTCTAGTGTTATTATCTCACACATGATGTTTATTCTAGTGTTCTTCTCTCACACATGATGCTTATTCTAGTGTTCTTCTCTCACACATGATGTTTATTCTAGTGTTCTTCTCTCACACATGATGCTTATTCTAGTGTTCTTCTCTCACACATGATGTTTATTCTAGTGTTCTTCTCTCACACATGATGTTTATTCTGGTGTTATTATCTCACACATGATGTTTATTCTAGTGTTCTTCTCTCACACATGATGCTTATTCTAGTGTTCTTCTCTCACACATGATGTTTATTCTAGTGTTCTTCCCTCACACATGATGTTTATTCTAGTGTTCTTCTCTCACACATGATGCTTATTCTAGTGTTCTTCTCTCACACATGATGTTTATTCTAGTGTTCTTCCCTCACACATGTTTATTCTAGTGTTCTTCCCTCACACATGTTTATTCTAGTGTTCTTCCCTCACACATGTTTATTCTAGTGTTCTTCCCTCACACATGTTTATTCTAGTGTTCTTCCCTCACACATGATGTTTATTCTAGTGTTCTTCTCTCACACATGATGCTTATTCTAGTGTTCTTCTCTCACACATGATGTTTATTCTAGTGTTCTTCCCTCACACATGTTTATTCTAGTGTTCTTCCCTCACACATGTTTATTCTAGTGTTCTTCCCTCACACATGTTTATTCTAGTGTTCTTCCCTCACATATGATGTTTATTCTAGTGTTCTTCTCTCACACATGATGTTTATTCTATTGTTCTTCTCTCACACATGATGTTTATTCTAGTGTTCTTCCCTCACACATGTTTATTCTAGTGTTCTTCTCTCACACATGATGCTTATTCTAGTGTTCTTCTCTCACACATGATGCTTATTCTAGTGCTCTTCTCTCACACATGATGCTTATTCTAGTGTTATTATCTCACACATGATGCTTATTTTAGTGTTCTTCTCTCACACATGATGCTTATTCTAGTGTTATTATCTCACACATGATGCTTATTCTAGTGTTCTTCTCTCACACATGATGCTTATTTTAGTTTTCTTCCCTCACACATGTTTATTCTAGTGTTCTTCCCTCACACATGTTTATTCTAGTGTTCTTCCCTCACACATGCTTATTCTAGTGTTCTTCCCTCACACATGTTTATTCTAGTGTTCTTCCCTCACACATGTTTATTCTAGTGTTCTTCCCTCACACATGTTTATTCTAGTGTTCTTCCCTCACATATGATGTTTATTCTAGTGTTCTTCTCTCACACATGATGTTTATTCTATTGTTCTTCTCTCACACATGATGTTTATTCTAGTGTTCTTCCCTCACACATGTTTATTCTAGTGTTCTTCTCTCACACATGATGCTTATTCTAGTGTTCTTCTCTCACACATGATGCTTATTCTAGTGTTCTTCTCTCACACATGATGTTTATTCTAGTGTTCTTCTCTCACACATGATGTTTATTCTAGTGTTCTTCCCTCACACATGTTTATTCTAGTGTTCTTCTCTCACACATGATGCTTATTCTAGTGTTCTTCTCTCACACATAATGTTTATTCTAGTGTTCTTCTCTCACACATAATGTTTATTCTAGTGTTCTTCTCTCACACATAATGTTTATTCTAGTGTTCTTCTCTCACACATAATGTTTATTCTAGTGTTCTTCTCTCACACATGATGCTTATTCTAGTGTTCTTCTCTCACACATAATGCTTATTCTAGTGTTCTTCTCTCACACATAATGCTTATTCTAGTGTTCTTCTCTCACACATAATGTTTATTCTAGTGTTCTTCTCTCACACATAATGTTTATTCTAGTGTTCTTCTCTCACACATGATGCTTATTCTAGTGTTCTTCTCTCACACATGATGCTTATTCTAGTGTTCTTCTCTCACACAGGATGCTTATTCTAGTGTTCTTCTCTCACACATGATGTTTATTCTAGTGTTCTTCCCTCACACATGTTTATTCTAGTGTTCTTCTCTCACACATGATGCTTATTCTAGTGTTCTTCTCTCACACATAATGTTTATTCTAGTGTTCTTCTCTCACACATAATGTTTATTCTAGTGTTCTTCTCTCACACATAATGTTTATTCTAGTGTTCTTCTCTCACACATAATGTTTATTCTAGTGTTCTTCTCTCACACATGATGCTTATTCTAGTGTTCTTCTCTCACACATAATGCTTATTCTAGTGTTCTTCTCTCACACATAATGCTTATTCTAGTGTTCTTCTCTCACACATAATGTTTATTCTAGTGTTCTTCTCTCACACATAATGTTTATTCTAGTGTTCTTCTCTCACACATGATGCTTATTCTAGTGTTCTTCTCTCACACATGATGCTTATTCTAGTGTTCTTCTCTCACACAGGATGCTTATTCTAGTGTTCTTCTCTCACACATGATGTTTATTCTAGTGTTCTTCTCTCACACATGATGTTTATTCTAGTGTTCTCCCACACATGATGCTTATTCTGGTGTTCTTCCCTCTTGCATGCTTATTCTGATGTTCTTTCCTCACACATGATGTTTATTCTGGCTTTCTTTTCTCACACATGGTGCTTATTCTGATGTTCTTCCCTCTTACAATCTTATTCTGGTGTTCTTCCCTCAAACATGATGCTTATTCTGGCTTTCTTTCCTCACACAGTGCTTATTGTAATTTTGTTTGTTATTAAATGGCTTATTGATGATATGGCAACCTTTAATAAAACTTTACTTGTATGCATGTTATTGTGGTTATAGAAGGAGTTTGATACAATGAAGAAAAAGCTGCCAGGAGTCTGGATCACGGGCTTACTTCCTTTCACTTAAGAAAATCTCAAGAACTGAAACCTAAAAACACACGGAGAAGAGAATTAGAAACAGAGATGAATAATGTGGAGAGGAAATAGGAGAGAACTGCAAGAGACAGTAAAAGCTAGGCCAGCTTGGCTTGTAGTTAGCTTAGAACCTGTGCTCCAGCAGCAGATAAAGGCCTTGAGAAGAAGAAGAATCCTCTTGTGGCTTCCTCAGATTGTAAATGATTAAAGGTGCCCAGTGAGTGACTGGCAGCAGTGTTATGCACATTTTAAATGCCATTGCCTCAGTACTTTACTGAAGCTTTCATGAAGTCTTTTATCTTTTTTATGCCCACTGTAATATCACTTGCATAAATAAGAACATCATAGATTTTGTTTTGGATAGCTGCTCATGCAGGAAACAGTGTTGGCTCATTTTAGCTGCAATTTGCATAATAAGTTCTTGTCATGCTAGTCTGCAAGATGACTACATAAATTGTATGGGTAGTGATAACTGGCCAGCTCCATGGCAAAGGAGTTATGGACATAGTTCGTAATCCCACATACCCGCGTTCGAAACACAGCTGCAAGCAATTTGGCAGCTGTCCACCTTGCGTTTGTATTTTACGAGAATGGTATGGGTGCCGGACGTTCAGAAAGCAATGGCAAACTACTGAACGTAAACTTGCTAAGAGATCACAACAGGATTTCACAACAAGAAAAAAGTGTTGGTGTTTAAAAAGTCGCTTAAAAGTCGATAGGGTCGACTTCATTGCACCGGGTTTTATCCCATATGGCTCAGTCTCTTTCCGCAGTGCGGAAAGCGTCGCACAAAGCACGAACTCTGTAGCTCTAGTGACGACCCACTGAAGTCTCCCAAAAATGTCATTCGTAAACCAAAGGACGTGGCCCGGAATTGAACCCACAACCTTCGGAGCCCGAGTGTTGGTGTTTACTGCGACTTTCTGTAAAGGATATGCGACTAACTTTAACTTTAGTGAAAACTGGCTTGTGAGCATGGAATGCTGGGAATATCATGTATTTTCATTATCATTATAATAAAGTGCCATCTGTGCAATGAAAGTTGGCCGAGTCTCCAACGCTCTCTGGTCTTTCTTTATGGTGTATTCATAAAGGGTAAGGGTGGAGTAGATCAGAGGTTAAGGTGTCCGCCTCTTGCTCAGGCAGACCAGGTTCGTCTCACAGTATTAACTGTTCATAATTTTACTAAAATTGTAAAACAATACAATACCCCCTCATTTAAGGGTAGTCGATTGGATGTATGACCTTCTCAAACAAAGACAAAAAACTTGGAGACCCTGTGTTCATGTTGAGTACGTTCGAAATCACAAAGATAAGATTGAACAGACAACTGCCCGGGCAACATTTCTAAATTAGAAGCTCATTCATTCATTCATTCATTCATGCATTCATTCATTCATTCATTCATTAAGGAGCATGTCCTTTGCAGAACCTCACTCCCATAACTACCTTCTGAAAAACTCCATGATTGTTAGGGTTTCTTTGCAAGTTTTGCAGAAGAGAGTTTTCCATTGCTTTAATTAGAAGCTACCCACACACAAAATTATAGCATGTGCCATTCTGCTGCTTTTGGGTGCTTTTTGGTGCATTGGAGTTCATGCACTGTACTGACATTCTTCTTGTATGATCTATGGAAGCAGACTGGAGCACTGATGGAGATATCTGTGTCTGATCTATGGGAGGAGACTGGAGCACTGATGGAGATATCCTTGTGTGATCAATGGGAGGAGACTGGAGCATTGATGGAGATATATGTGTGTGATCTATGGGAGGAGACTGGAGCACTTAAGGAGATATCTGTGTGTTATCTATGGGAGGAGACTGGAGCATTGATGGAGATATCTGTGTGTTATCTATGGGAGGAGACTGGAGCATTGATGGAGATATCTGTGTGTGATCTATGGGAGGAGACTGGAGCATTGATGGAGATATCTGTGTGTGATCTATGGGAGGAGACTGGAGCATTGATGGAGATATCTGTGTGTTATCTATGGGAGGAGACTGGAGCATTGATGGAGATATCTGTGTGTGATCTATGGGAGGAGACTGGAGCATTGATGGAGATATCTGTGTGTGATCTATGGGAGGAGACTGGAGCATTGATGGAGATATCTGTGTGTTATCTATGGGAGGAGACTGGAGCATTGATGGAGATATCTGTGTGTTATCTATGGGAGGAGACTGGAGCATTGATGGAGATATCTGTGTGTTATCTATGGGAGGAGACTGGAGCATTGATGGAGATATCTGTGTGTGATCTATGGGAGGAGACTGGAGCATTGATGGAGATATCTGTGTGTTATCTATGGGAGGAGACTGGAGCATTGATGGAGATATCTGTGTGTGATCAATGGGAGGAGACTGGAGCATTGATGGAGATATCTGTGTGTGATCTATGGGAGGAGACTGGAGCACTTAAGGAGATATCTGTGTGTTATCTATGGGAGGAGACTGGAGCATTGATGGAGATATCTGTGTGTGATCTATGGGAGGAGACTGGAGCATTGATGGAGATATCTGTGTGTTATCTATGAGAGGAGACTGGAGCATTGATGGAGATATCTGTGTGTGATCTATGAGAGGAGACTGGAGCATTGATGGAGATATCTGTGTGTGATCTATGGGAGGAGACTGGGGCATTGATGGAGATATCTGTGTGTTATCTATGGGAGGAGACTGGAGCATTGATGGAGATATCTGTGTGTTATCTATGGGAGGAGACTGGGGCATTGATGGAGATATCTGTGTGTTATCTATGGGAGGAGACTGGAGCATTGATGGAGATATCTGTGTGTGATCTATGGGAGGAGACTGGAGCATTGATGGAGATATCTGTGTGTTATCTATGGGAGGAGACTGGAGCATTGATGGAGATATCTGTGTGTGATCAATGGGAGGAGACTGGAGCACTTAAGGAGATATCTGTGTGTTATCTATGGGAGGAGACTGGAGCATTGATGGAGATATCTGTGTGTGATCTATGGGAGGAGTCTGGAGCATTGATGGAGATATCTGTGTGTGATCTATGGGAGGAGACTGGAGCACTTATGGAGATATCTGTGTGTTATCTATGGGAGGAGACTGGAGCATTGATGGAGATATCTGTGTGTGATCAATGGGAGGAGACTGGAGCACTTAAGGAGATATCTGTGTGTTATCTATGGGAGGAGACTGGAGCATTGATGGAGATATACATGTGTGATCTATGGGAGGAGACTGGAGCACTTAAGGAGATATCTGTGTGTGATCTATGGGAGGAGACTGGAGCACTTAAGGAGATATATGTGTGTGATCAATGGGAGGAGACTGGAGCACTTAAGGAGATATCTGTGTGTTATCTATGAGAGGAGACTGGAGCATTGATGGAGATATCTGTGTGTGATCTATGGGAGGAGACTGGAGCACTTATGGAGATATCTGTGTGTTATCTATGGGAGGAGACTGGAGCATTGATGGAGATATCTGTGTGTGATCTATGGGAGGAGTCTGGAGCATTGATGGAGATATCTGTGTGTTATCTATGAGAGGAGACTGGAGCATTGATGGAGATATCTGTGTGTGATCTATGGGAGGAGACTGGAGCATTGATGGAGATATCTGTGTGTTATCTATGAGAGGAGACTGGAGCATTGATGGAGATATATGTGTGTTATTTATGGGAGGAGACTGGAGCATTGATGGAGATATCAGTGTGTTATCTATGAGAGGAGACTGGAGCATTGATGGAGATATCTGTGTGTTATCTATGAGAGGAGACTGGAGCATTGATGGAGATATCTGTGTGTTATCTATGAGAGGAGACTGGAGCATTGATGGAGATATCTGTGTGTTATCTATGAGAGGAGACTGGAGCATTGATGGAGATATATGTGTGTGTGATCTATGGGAGGAGACTGGAGCATTGATGAAGATATCAGTGTGTTATCTATGGGAGGAGACTGGATCATTGATGGAGATATCTGTGTGTTATCTATGAGAGGAGACTGGAGCATTGATGGAGATATCTGTGTGTTATCTATGGGAGGAGACTGGAGCATTGATGGAGATATCTGTGTGTGATCTATGAGAGGAGACTGGAGCATTGATAGAGATATATGTGTGTTATCTATGGGAGGAGACTGGAGCATTGATGGAGATATCTGTGTGTTATCTATGAGAGGAGACTGGAGCATTGATGGAGATATCTGTGTGTGATCTATGGGAGGAGACTGGAGCATTGATGGAGATATCTGTGTGTGATCTATGGGAGGAGACTGGAGCATTGATGGAGATATCTGTGTGTTATCTATGAGAGGAGACTGGAGCATTGATGGAGATATATGTGTGTGTGATCTATGGGAGGAGACTGGAGCATTGATGGAGATATCTGTGTGTTATCTATGAGAGGAGACTGGAGCATTGATGGAGATATCTGTGTGTTATCTATGAGAGGAGACTGGTGCATTGATGGAGATATATGTGTGTGTGATCTATGGGAGGAGTCTGGAGCATTGATGAAGATATCAGTGTGTTATCTATGGGAGGAGACTGGAGCATTGATGGAGATATATGTGTGTGATCTATGGGAGGAGACTGGAGCATTGATGGAGATATCTGTGTGTGATCTATGGGAGGAGACTGGAGCATTGATGGAGATATCTGTGTGTGATCTATGGGAGGAGACTGGAGCATTGATGGAGATATCTGTGTGTTATCTATGGGAGGAGACTGGAGCATTGATGGAGATGTCTGTGTGTTATCTATGGGAGGAGACTGGAGCATTGATGGAGATATCTGTGTGTGATCTATGGGAGGAGACTGGAGCATTGATGGAGATATCTGTGTGTGATCTATGGGAGGAGACTGGAGCATTGATGGAGATATCCATGTGCAATGAAAGTGATCTTTTACACACCAAACCAGACAAAGACTTCTTCCAATCCATCACTTGATGTTGTCCACTCACATGTAATTTCTTCAGGCACGCTTTCCTTCTATTATTATTTCTGGCACAATTTGTGTAACAAGCAGCTGTCTTTATATGGCCAATGTATCTTAATTTTAAATATGTATACGAGGCAGTGTGAAATGTGGTGGTGTTAACTGTCGTAGTTTGAACCATAGTAGTGTGAACTATGGTGATGTGAACTGTGATCATGGAAATTGTGGTGGTGTGAACTGTGGTGTAGTGAACTGTGGTGGTGTGAACCATCCTTGTGTGAATTATTATGGTGTGAACTATGCTCCTGTGTACTGTGGTGGTGGGAACTTTAGTAGTGTGAAATGTGGTGGTGTGAATTATGATGGCGTGAACTGTGATCATGTGAATTATGGCAGTGTGAACTGTGGTACTTTGAACCATGGTGGTGTAAACCATCCCAGTGTGAATTATGGTAGTGTGAATTATGATGGTGTGAATCATGGCAGTATGATCAGGATAGGCTTTCCACCTCAGACACTTGCCAGAGCAGCAACTTTCCAAACAGTGACAAACAGGACATTATTTGCCACATCGAAGCCTTGGGACATTCACATATTTGAAACATACATAATCTAGCCTCCATTCTGTGAAATATGTGGCTGCAGTAAGATGTTCACTCACAGCCTTAATTCATCATTAAATAGAACACTCCACTGATACACATTTAAGCCATTTTGTCCTTTAGTAAGATGCACATTCAATGGACATAATTTACTCATGATCTGTGAGAGGACTAATAAGTGCCAGAGGCTTTTCCACTTCGTGACTCCTGGTTGCTGCATCTTCAGGGAGTCAACTAACTCTGAAATCGTCTGCCAGTTTGATTCTGGTCTGTGATGGCTAAGTATTCATGATATGCCAAAATGGCTTGCTCTGTGGTGAAGGGATTACGAATGCAATTTGTAATCCTGCATACCGCATTCAAAACACAGCTGCAGGAGATTTGGAAGCAGACTGCCTTGCATTGATTTCCCATACAAAGGTATGAGTGTCAGTCATTCAGAAAATATAGCAAACTACTGATCATAAACCTGCCAAGAAATTACCAACAGCCAAAATATGCTGGGGTTCACTGCAACGTCCTGTAAAGGTTATGCAACTAACTCTTGTAACATACCAAATGAATGTAGGGTGGACATCTTGCACTAAAATAGCAAAGAGCCAGCTTAACCTCACTGTAGTACAGATATTCTTTTTATATGCAACGTGGCTGCCTTTATTCTTCTTCTACTTCTTCTTCTGCGTTGATATGGAATATTATTTTGGACATGATTGTGTTGCGCCTGTTTACAGCAGAGCTGCGATATTGGCTGACACATCTGACTTCTGCAGGCATTTGTTGACCGGGTAGCCTTTATTCAAAACCATAATCGGTGATTGAAATTATGAGACCCAATATAACAAATGTCTGGGATAGAAAACTCGGGGATATAACTCTGGTAATATAACAAATGTCTGAGATAAAATATCTATTAATGTAGCAAAAGTCTGGGATATAAAGAGCTAAGCTTTTTTGTGCATAAAATATTATACTCTAAAATAAACTGAAAATGTAATTTAAATCTCAAAAGTCTTACATTAAACTATTTTACAATTGTCATAAACCACATTATTTCACTGATGTTTTTTTACTTTTATATTAACCATCCGTTTGTATGAGAGTGAAACTAAATCCTCTTGCATATTCAGGTTTAACTCACTTTTTGAAACCCATCATATCATATTTATGTAAGAATACTTTTCTCCCTATTCTCAGATGTCTATGGCACCACACGATGAAATGGCAGAAAACAGAAATCTAACACCTGAAAGACAAGAAATAATTCAGATGGTGAAGTGCAGAATGCAGACACAAGGACTCCCACAAACAGAATACAGTGAGTCAGCAGAGTTGTCTGTTTCCTGTTTTTGCCTCAAAACTTCAGAGTTATTTACTCTTGACAACCATATGCCACTGTTTAGAAAAGAAATAGAAACGGCTGAACTGAAGTAAAGCTGTAAACAATATGAGTAAATCTACTCTAAAAAGTGAGCAGTGGAATTGGTCAGCTTTACAAGAACACAATAATTATTGACAAAATGATGTGGCTACAGCCTACAAACAACAAACAGGCACTAATACAACTCCAGTATACATATGCAAACGTTATTTAGCTGATGTTTATCTGCCAGCAGAGTAGTCCTAGCGATGAAAGACTCATCTGATATATGAACTCTGAATGTCCAGTCTATAATGTTGTTAGCCAGAACAGTGGCAATCTGTGTTCATTTTCTCATGACGGTGTGAACTGTGATGGTGTGAACCATGATGGTGTGAACCTGGTGTTGTGAACCATGATGGTGTGAACTGTGATGGTGTGAACCATGGTGGTGTGTACCATGGCGGTGTGAACCATGGCAGTTTGGGCCATGGTGGTATGAACAATGGTGGTGTGAACCATGATGGTGTGAATCATGATAGTGTGAACCCTAAAGTTGTGAACCTGGTGTTGTAAACAATGATGGTGTGAACCATGGTGGTGTGATCCATGGTGGTGTGAACCATGACAATGTGAACTATGGCAGTGTGAACCATGGCTCTGAACTATGGTGATGTGAACCATGATGATGTGAACCATGGCAGTGAACTATGGTGGGGTGAACAATGATGGTGTGAACCATGGTGATGTGAACTATGGTGGTGTGAACCATGGTGATGTGAACTATGGCAGTGAACTATGGTGGTGTGAACAATGATGGTGTGAACCATGGTGATGTGAACCATGGCAGTGAACTATGGTGGTGTGAACAATAATGGTGTGAACCATGGTGGTGTGGACAATGTTGGTGTGAACCATGGTGTGTGAACCATTGTGGTGTGAACTATGGTGGTGTGAACCATTGCGGTGTGAACTATCATGGTGTGAACCATGGTGGTGTGAACCTGGTGGTGTGAACTATGGTGGTGTGAACCATTGCAGTGTGAACTATGGTGTGTGAACTATGATGGTGTGAACCATGGTGGTGTGAACCATGGTGGTGTGAACCATAGTGGTGTGAACCATTGTGGTTTGAACTATGGTGGTGTGAACCATGGTGGTGTGAACCACACATTCATCATAAGATATGTTATGGTCAGTCCTTGTAGATGTCTGTCGTTCATTATTGGTCTAGTAATCAATCATGTTGATTCTTACCTGAACTATCTTATAATTCACATCTTTCCTTCTGTCTCTATATCAACTCTTACAACCATGCTAATCTTACACTATCTCTTACATACATACATACATACATACATTTGGCATGATCTGTAATACTAACAGATTGGCTAAGGAAGGTGGAATATTAATTAAGCCTGATGCAGACTTGGTGACAACTGGCAAGATCGAAGGGAAGAGGCCAAGGGGGAGACCGAGAAGTCTCCTGGATGGCTTGGCCACATGGCATTGTCGAGACAGAAACACGGAGCTGATCCACGACTCTGGTGATCGAGTGAGATGGCAGAACATGACCGCCCACGCTTACCTGCATGGCACATAGTGGATGGATGGATAAAAACATAACCTATGATGTCAAGAGAATTATAAGAAGCATTTATAAACCAGTGGGAATCAGAGCATGCAGAAAAGATGATGCATATTACCAACTTAGCCAAAAATAACATGGAGCAATCTTCGGGACCAACATTAGACATCAGCTGAAATACCACTGTTTCAATAAACTAAAGATAGGAAGTGTAACTGAAGAATTGGTGAACAGATGAATAAAGATTTTCTGTAAGAATGTCCAATATATGCAGTACAGAAAATCATTTGGACCTACATCTGCTCCATTTTAGGACAGACTCCATGATGATGTCAACAACTTCAAGTTGACTGTTGCTTTCTTCAAATATAATTCAGTTTAACATCTGAAGGTGCATAGAGATGAAGAAAGAGCTATGCCAACTAACTTGAAAATGTTTTTTCTTTGCAGATGAAGTTACTGATAAAAGGTCAACCATTTCATATGTAATCATCAACCCAAGTTATGACCTTAAACTTGACCTGGGAGATGTTATGTAAGTTGCTAGGTTAGCTTTTCCTGTACTAGGTACTTATAGTGTATCGACAGGGTCGAGATAGACAGGCGGTTGCCAACTATATGCAGGGCGAACTAGATCGAATTTCCTCATGGTGTTCTGATGCCGATGCCCTTGTCAACCCTGCAAAGGCAACGGTTACATGGTTCTCACTAAACAACCATATTGTGAAAACAGACCTGCCGGCAGTAAGAATGGATGGGAGCATTCTGAGTAGAACCCAGTCAATGACATATCTTGGCGTGAGGCTTGATCGTAGCCTGTCCTTCAAAGATCATGTCGACTATGTCATAACGAAGGCTCGAAAAGGTTTGGCAGCAATGAGAGTCATGGCGACTGCCAATATCGCGCAAAGACTGCTATTACTTCTGTTCCAAGGACTTGTGCTTTCAAGCATCGAGTATGCCCTGGCCATCCTCACTGTCAGCCCTACACAGATTGGAAGACTTGAAAAGGTACAAAACGAAGCCATGCGCATCATTTTGGGCTGCACGAGAGACACCAGCTGTGTAGCAATGAGATACCTCCTTGACTTCCCGACAATGGAACACAGGATCAAGATCTGGAGAGCTCGTGCATACTTAAAAATAAGTGCAGATGAGCAGCACCCTCTGCATGACGCTGTATTCAGAGAAAAGGGTGACAGGCTAAAGAGGGGCAAATCATGGATGGGTCGGGCGGAAGATGTCGTCGGACAGGTCTGCAGTCTTACCAGTATCAACCCCAGGCAAGGAATGGGTGCCGGTGCCTCCAGCTTTTAAGTGTACCTTCTCCTGCATTATCACACTCGACAGACGGTGCAGAGAGCAGAACCCTGCCGCTGTCAATGCAGAGGTTAACGCGCTCATCTATGATCACTCAGATAGCCCCGAAGTGCTCATCTATACAGATGGATCTGTTGTAAAGCAGCAGAGAAGTGCGTGGGCATTTACAGCCCTTTCAGCGGGCCGAACCGTTCAAGAATCCAGTGGTGCCCACTCTATGACCACGAGCAGCATGACGATGGAGGTGATGGCAGTTACACAGGCTTTCATATGGCTGGAATCACAGCATTATACCAACGTGTGTGTACTAAGTGATTCAATGAGCATGATTCAGAAGGTCGAAGCTGGATCTGTACGTAGACAGTGGACTGAGTCGCTGCGGAAGTCTGTTGTCCGCAAAGTCACCTTCATCTTCGTCCCGGGACATGCGGGAGTCGAGGGAAATGAACGAGCTGATAAATTGGCTGGCTCTGCACCCCCTGTAGATGGCCAGCCCATGGATCGTGCCGATGTTATTAACGCCCTTAAAGATATGGCGAGAACAGAGGATTTTGACGCCAGTGATTCCACATCGCTTTCCAGGATGAAAGACCTGGGAGTAAGAATCGGCACAGCCAGACGCGAGAGGTACATCGGAAAAACAAAGCGCCTCGTCAACCAACACAGAACTGGCACTATTAGCCACCGGACGCTGATGCATATGCTGGGGGGAGGATCTGAGCACCTATGGACATGTCCGGAGTGCAACGAAGATACCCCAACTGATAACTGATAACTGATAACAGGCACTTATTGCTTTAACACACTATTCTAGTTATTTTCATGCCTTCTGTCCCAAGCACTTATTGCTTTAACACACTATTCTAGTTATTTTCATGCCTTCTGTACCAAGCACTTATTGCTTTAACACACTATACTACTTATAACATTTACTCCTTCTGTTCCAGACATGTGTTATAGTAACACTGCATTTTAGTTATATAACTTTGATTCCTTCTGTCCTAGACAATTGTTACATTAACACACTATTCTAGTTCTTTCTTTTACTCCTTCTGTCCTAGACAATTGTTACATTAACACACTATTCTAGTTCTTTCTTTTACTCCTTCTGTCCTAGACAATTGTTACATTAACACACTATTCTAGTTCTTTCTTTTACTCCTTCTGTCCTAGACAATTGTTACATTAACACACTATTCTAGTTCTTTCTTTTACTCCTTCTGTCCTAGACAATTGTTACATTAACACACTATTCTAGTTCTTTCTTTTACTCCTTCTGTCCTAGACAATTGTTACATTAACACACTGTTCTAGTTCTTTCTTTTACTCCTTCTGTCCTAGACAATTGTTACATTAACACACTATTCTAGTTCTTTCTTTTACTCCTTCTGTCCTAGACAATTGTTACATTAACACACTATTCTAGTTCTTTCTTTTACTCCTTCTGTCCTAGACAATTGTTACATTAACACACTATTCTAGTTCTTTCTTTTACTCCTTCTGTCCTAGACAATTGTTACATTAACACACTATTCTAGTTCTTTCTTTTACTCCTTCTGTCCTAGACAATTGTTACATTAACACACTATTCTAGTTCTTTCTTTTACTCCTTCTGTCCTAGACAATTGTTACATTAACACACTATTCTAGTTCTTTCTTTACTCCTTCTGTCCTAGACAATTGTTACATTAACACACTATTCTAGTTCTTTCTTTTACTCCTTCTGTCCTAGACAATTGTTACATTAACACACTATTCTAGTTCTTTCTTTTACTCCTTCTGTCCTAGACAATTGTTACATTAACACACTATTCTAGTTCTTTCTTTTACTCCTTCTGTCCTAGACAATTGTTACATTAACACACTATTCTAGTTCTTTCTTTTACTCCTTCTGTCCTAGACAATTGTTACATTAACACACTATTCTAGTTCTTTCTTTTACTCCTTCTGTCCTAGACAATTGTTACATTAACACACTATTCTAGTTCTTTCTTTTACTCCTTCTGTCCTAGACAATTGTTACATTAACACACTATTCTAGTTCTTTCTTTTACTCCTTCTGTCCTAGACAATTGTTACATTAACACACTATTCTAGTTCTTTCTTTTACTCCTTCTGTCCTAGACAATTGTTACATTAACACACTATTCTAGTTCTTTCTTTTACTCCTGTCCTAGACAATTGTTACATTAACACACTATTCTAGTTCTTACTTTTACTCCTTCTGTCCTAGACTGTCATTAACTGTCAAAAAACTGTCATTTACTGCCAATATAGTACCTTGCGGTGTATGGCAGAGGGGTCTTTGAGCCTGAGGAATTAAGGCCGCCTGGCTAGTGCAGTCGCCGCGAACTGTGCAGGTTAGGATTTTCTTTTTGCCCCCGACAGAAAAAAATCCCACACCTTACCGAGGGATCGAACCCAGATCTCCCGAATGAGAGTCCGGCGTTCTGGCCACTCGGCCAGCTGCTCCTCCTGTCCTAGAAATTTGTTACATAACACACTATTCTAATTCTTACTTTCACTTCTTCTGTCCTAGACAATTGTTACATTAACATACTATTCAAGTTCTTACTTTTACTCCTTCTGTCCTAGACATTTGTTACATTAACACTCTTAAAAAGGAAACATGGATGGATGTTTACTTTCTCCATTTCAAGCCTCATTAACCAGACTGCCTCTGAATAGATACATATTCCTTTGTGTTTGTGCATTATTATTTTGTTTTTATTGTCTCATTGCTAAAGACTTACAGTCAAAATGTTCACCTCTATCTGTGTGTGTTTCCATTTGTTGAGCTTCCCAGTCATATTTTTGTTTCTTCATTCAGTAATACCTCAGCAGCAGCCAATCCGCATATTCAATACAATGTTTGCAAATACTTATCTCATGCTTTCAATTGGAGATGTTCAAACAAGGAAATGTTATTATTCTCAGTGTCAGCTAAAAGAAGAGGATTTGAAATACCTCAACACCTAGCTATGTACTTTAATTCATGAAGACTTAACAGGCCAGTATTTGGCTTATTAAGTCACAATGAAAGAGAGCATGTGACCAACAGACCTGGCTGCCAGTTCTGGGGTCATGTTTTCAGATCCCCTTCCAGATGGGGTCTTTTTAATGTACCTGGGTTTCCTGGTCAATGCAAGCTAAAATGGGTGCCTTGAGAGGTCAAGACAGCCAGCATAATATTGACCCAATCACCAACTGATTGGTCCTAAAAATATGGGGCTTGCACCATATGCCCAATACACATCAGGGCATGTAAAAGGGTCCTTTACATTTTATTTTACTTTTTACATGTACTACTAGCACCCATCCTGAAACATCACCCATACGGAAACATCACCCACACTTAAACATCACCCATACTGAAACATCACTCACACTTAAACATCACCCATGCTTCAACATCACCCATACTGAAACATATATGTTTACACAACCTATGTCCACACAACAACTGATAATAAATAGTATTTTCACACCAGTCTTATGCTACCAATGTTAAACTTGGACACTATCCAAATCACATTTATGCAATATCAACACCTGTGAGATGAGATGCTTGAAGAGAGCTGCCAACTTAACTATCCAAGACTGAATAAAAAATGATGTTATCAGACAGACTGTGGGATCAACACCTTGTGCCCCATATATAGAAAGACAGGAGATCAAATGGTTTGACCATCTTGTTAGAATGCAACACCATCAACTACAAGCACTGGCCAGACATCAAAGTACATCTGCTACGAGAGCAAGAGGACGTCCAAAAAGAAAATGCATTGATGACATCAAAGACATTGTACAGTACCATCACATGGAATTACACTATCCAGTGCCACCTACCAGATGTTGGAGCACCAGTTATTCCTCCCGACGATGCTTGACGCAAAAGTGGAAGAGGATGATGATAATGAATTTGTACATGTTATAGAACAGCCAAAAAGCTTTAATAAACTCCATGGACTTGATTACTTATAGAGCTGAATATTTCTCCGTAATGATTCTTTCTCATGTTGTTTATATTACAGATATGTGATCCGACCCAGCTCCCTGTCACCACAGCCTTCCCCATTAAGTAATGACAGAAAATGGTATGGTCATGACACGAGAGTAAACAGCAGTCATGCTTACTTGAACCGAGAATGTAGAATTCACAGGCCAAAGATATCCCAGGATTCTACCGTCTCTGCCCCAGCTGAGGTATGTTTGCCTCTAGTGCTGAGTAGTAGATAAAACTAGGCATATCTGCAAACATATAGGAGAAAGTGGGATTTTTATTTAATTACATATAACAAATTCTCTCTCTCTCTTTCTTTCTCTCTCTGTATGTGTGTGTGTGTGAGAGAGAGAG
The DNA here is from genome assembly GCA_014155875.1 of Cepaea nemoralis. Taxonomy (NCBI): domain Eukaryota; kingdom Metazoa; phylum Mollusca; class Gastropoda; order Stylommatophora; family Helicidae; genus Cepaea; species Cepaea nemoralis. The sequence goes on from JACEFZ010021680.1 coordinate 280,653, forward strand.
AGAGAGGGAGAGAGGATAAATAAATAAATACTGAAGCACATTAAAAACGCACCATTATTATATTTACTGATGCCAAGAAGCTGAGAAAAAATAGTGTGGGAGTGGATGTTTCCCGTATTTGTCTTGAGATAGAGAGGTAGTGCTGCTGGAATGAAAATGCTTGATTCAAAATGTACATACTACATGAAAATATTGAAAGTTACATATGTAACATGATTTCCAACAGCTATGACCCTGAAAATGTGTAGGCGTTGTGGCTGGTATAAAAAGGACGTTGAGAAAAAACACCCAGTACATGTGCTTGAAATGCTACGACTATCTGAAAACGACCACCAGCAAGCCATTGGTATGTTGGAGGCCGGAATGAGCTCGCGGGCTATTGCCAGAAGGAGTAACTGCCACCACAGCACTATTGTATGTGTCAGTGAACGTTATGGAGCCACTGGCAGTGCCCAGGATAGACTTTGGCGTGGCCAGCCATGAGTTACTACCCCTGCACAAGATCGTCATATTGTGCTGAGTCACTTATGGAATTGTTTTCTCCCTGCAAGTCAAACAGCAATAGCAATTGTGCATAGACATGGGCAAGTCTCTCGAATGACAGTCATACGACGACTCAGAGATACTGACCTTACCACAAGACAACCTTATGTTGGACCAAACCTGACTTACAGACATCGTCAGCAGTGCCTGCAATGGGCAGAGCAGCATGTCAGATGGACTAGACTGCAGTGGAATGCTGTCTTTTTCACAGACGAGAGCAGGTTCAACCTATCCTTTGCTGATGGGTGTATGTGGATTTGGCGATGGTGTTCATCAGCACAACCGATCTGTGTGTGGCAGTATTCACATTTGAGGAGGATTCAGTTTTCACCATCCCTTGCGTTTTAACGTCTTCCATGGAAATGTTAATGCTGTGACATATCAAGATGAGGTTCTGGGTGCATTAATTGCTCCCGCATTCACAAATTATCCAGACTTGCAGCTTCTCCAGCAGGATAACACATGTGCTCACACCGCATGCATTACGCAGCAATATCTACAGCAGCAGAACATTGTGACAATTGATTGGCCTGCCCTATCACCAGACATGTCCCCTATAGAACATTTATGGGACGAACTTGGACACAGAGTCTACAAGCAAGATTCTGCAGCTAATCTGCAACAGCTTGAAGCTGCTTTTAATGTGAATGGGACTTAATTCTTCTGAATTTACTTCAGACTTGTGCGTTCCATGCGGAGCCGCTGCCAAGTTTGCTTGCAAGCACACAATGGAATACCACTTACTGAGGATTGTGTGAATGAATTTCTTTTTGGTTGCATTTTTGGTTTTCTACCTTGCCTGCACATAATGCAATGATTTTCATAACAATCAAATGTAAAAATTAATGAACGGCATAGATTCATTGGAAAATGTATAAAGATTCCAAATATGTAAACTTGTAAACACTTCCTTTTACATTTTACACTCTGTTCCTGGATTATACAGGTGGTGCGTTTTTAATGTGCTTCAGTATGTGTGAGAGGGGAGGGGGAAATCAAATGAAAGCTTCCCCACACAAGTACCACAATACAGACACATAAATAGTCTTAACTTTGTTAGTTAATTTTTTTCTTTCACTGTTTTTCAAATATTTTTTCAAAGCACTTTGTTATGAGAACTTATACCCCTCAAAATTCTGGTATGAAAAGTTATTTCAACTGTGTATGACCCAGTTCTCAAGTTTGTTGTGTTAACTGATTCAGTGCTGAACAAAAAGTAGGTTTAGAACAAACATGGCACACATTCAAAGGAACAATTATTATAGAGCATAGCCTACGATGGGTAGCGTTGTGGTATTCCGGTGTGATAATTTGGCGTGTCCAGTGTGTGCTGCGTGGTTACACACCTGCTTCACACGCATGATCCGGGGCTTGTTTCCGGATCCGGTCAGGGATATGCACTACTGACGAGCTCAAACGAGGGCGAAACTCGAGTATAGTGCTTCCATGACGTGGATAGGCCTTAGGTTCGTGCCGGAATGCGATCGGCGTTGCCAGTAGTGGGTTGTGCTCAATATTTAAATTATTATAATGTAAATTTTCATTCACTGATCATTTAAATTGCTGAAGATACCACTCACAAAAACAAACAAATAACATGATGAACCTAATGTGGCAATATAAAGTCCTTCTGTCCAAATGGAAGGTCACATTTGGCAATATATTATCCTTGAACACTGAATCAAGTAAACATTCTTTATGTAAATGAAATTTTGTAAAACCCTTAATTTATTTGTCTATTGCCCCATTTTTAAGCATCTGTCCAATATGAACTGATTCTAATTTTTACTGCTGTTGTGTGTAAAGTGTGTTGAAGCTACGGTACCTCCATCAGTAGTCATCATAGACAATAATTTATGATGCAAAATTATCACCATTCTATGTTTTAGTGTATTGTAGTCTGTGTACATTTACTGTTAATGCCAACAACAACCTGTCGTTAGATCTGTGGTGTGATCTGGTTACTAACAGCCAGATGCTTGGTACACTCCCCAAAGCACCATCTCCCTCACTCCTTCAGCAGATACAGTAGTGTGTGAATGCTAATTTACTCCGTCTTGCTTTGATTGGATACACATCCACACAAATTACATGTAGCACTAGTTTCAGTTTTGGAGCCGTAGAAGTGCAGTAACTACCATGATTGACTGTCGACCCGATGACCATGACTTTGAATCTCCCACGAGTGTTCCCAGATCAATGCAGCCTTAAATGGTTGCCAGGACATATCCAGGGAGGCATTCACAGCCAAACATGTTGACCCCATCACCGGTAAAGTACAAATTGATCTGTACAAAATATTGAGCTAGCACCAAATACCCAATACACCTCAAGGTGTTTAAAACAGTGAAATTTGTTGCACTGGCAAGATCGAAGGGAAAGGACCAAGGGGAAGACTGAGAATTAAATACCTGGATGGCTTGGTCACATGGCATGTTTGAGACAGGACCACGGAGCTGATCCACGACTCTGGTGATCGAGTGAGATAGCAAAACATGACCGCCCACACTTATCAGCATAGCACATGATGGATGGATGGGTGGAGCTACATGACCTGGTGAGAGAGTGAAATTTGTTGCACTGAGTCACATGACCTGGTTAAAGAATGAAAATTCTTGCACTGAGCCACATGACCTGGTGAAACGGTGAACATTCTTGCACTGAGCCACATGATCTGGTGAAACAGTGAAATTTGTTGCACTGAGCCACATGACCTTCTGAAACAGTGAAAATTCTTGCACTGAACCACATGACCTGGTGAAACAGTGAAATTTTTTGCACTGGGCCAGATGACCTGGTGAAACAGTGAAATATTTTGCACTGAGCCACATGACCTGGTTAATGAGTGAAATGTGTTGCACTGAGCCACATGACCTGGTTAAAGAATGAAACTTGTTACACTGAGCCACATGACCTGCTGAAACAGTGAAAATTCTTGCACTGGGTCACATGACCTGGTGAAACAATGAAAATCAGCTTACACCCTACATTTTTAAACAGGGACAACTTATACAGTAATACAGAACATCATCTATGTGTACAAGAGAAAGTAATATCCAACAATTGTCAGCTGACTCTATAGATCCTTGGACAACTATAGCAACTAGCACCTTCATAAGAATGATGCTGATCTGTCAGCATGATTGCTCACATTGATGGGAGATTAGTGGGATCAGGTTAACCATTTTGCAAATAGTATTTAAAAACTGCTGAATTAAAAATTATCAGCATGATAATACAAACTGAATGCAAAAAAAACATGCTGGAGATGAACAGTCACTTCCATTTTTTGTAGAGGTGATGTTCATTCATTGCTGGCTGTCAACCTCACAGTGTCATGTTGTACGCTCTCTCAAATTATCAGACACTACTGATGGTGATTCCCTTGGTGAGCCCAGCACCAGAGTGCGATGTGTCGGCTCTGCAACTATGGAAGCTTCCCTTGGATGGCGGATAATGCCCATGAACTGTCCCTGCCTTCCATTGAGGGCTGATCGTGAAGTATTCGACCGTTCTAACTTGACCAGCTGGGATGTGGACGGCACCACAAAAGTGAGTCCCCCCAGGAATGATAACCTGGTCAAAAACACACGCAAAAGTCGGATGTGTTGGCCTAACGGTCTAGGCCCAAGGGTGCATAACAATACACCATAATTACATCTGAAAAAATACTCCGGATGAACGCAGAAGAAGAAGTCTGATGACTTTGTTCCCTTCCTGACAGAAAAGCAGCTTACTTATTCTGTCAGCTCATGGGCTGTCCATGTGGACTGTGCAAGATGTGGGCGCTGGTCATTTACCATCATCATATGGAAGCTGGTCATGTTAATTGCTGTCTCAGCCAGATTAGTGTCTGTAACCAGAATGTTGTGCAGGGAGATTGTGGTCTTTGTGGTACATGACCCTAGCCCTGGAGGGAGATCATAGTCTCTGTAGTATATGACCCTAGCCTGGGGGAGATGGAGATCTGGATCTCTGTGATACATGGCCTTAGTATTGAGGGGAGATGGAGGAAGATCTTGGTCCCTGTTGTAAATTACCCTAGCCATGGAGGGAGATGAAAGGAGATCTCGGTCTCTATGGTACATGACCCTAGCCATGAAGGGAGATAAAGGGAGATCTTGGTCTCTGTGTTAATGACCCTAGCTATGGAGGGATATAGGGAGATCTTGGTCTCTGTGGTAATTACCCTGATCCTGGAGGTAGATGAAGTGGGATCTCGGCCTGTGTTTCATGAACCTGGCCTACCACCATCTCTGCATCCAAAAGTTAAATAGTCCACTAATTTTAAACAGAAGAACTTTTGATTTTTCTTTCAGTTGCTAAAGTTGGGCTCTTTGAGGCTTTGAGCCTGACACTGCAAATGCCTGGTGGAGCTCCACAGGGTGAGCAGCAGCACACAAACTATTTAACGTTGATTCATTCTTAGAGTAAAGTGAGGGCTGCAGGATACTGTGGTATCCCATGGCCCAGTATCAATCTTTTGTCTCTTTAATGGGAGATTGGGCTAATCGCTGTCTCGTCTCAGTGAGGGAAACAAATATTTTTGCCTGAACCTCACCTTCTATGCCATCCAGCTTTCTTCTGTGGATTTAAACCTGAACCTTTAGCTGCATAACTGAAGAAAACAGAATCTGCCACTTGAAGGTGAGCTAGGTAGACTTGGAGTCTTACAAGAATATTATGCATCATGCCAATTAGGACTTAAGCAGACTGCAAACACTTAATGTACCTAGTGTGTGTATCACAGTTAAAAACACAAGTAACTACTTCTTTATTTTTTTCTTTTGTCCTGCTGCTTTTGCTGTGAAGCATCACAGAGAGGAGGTTGACGTAAGTTTGTGTTTAACTTGTTACTTATGCTAATGTTGTATTGTATTTCTTCAGTGTCTATTTTACTCCATCTAACCAAATCTTCTTGGATTGTTCTCTAGCCTTTTATCCTGAAATTCTCATGTATAAGGGTCGTTAATTTGAAACCTCTTCCAATGGCTTTATTACAAAAGCATGAAAGAAACATTAACAGATGTGGTAGAATTAAACAAAGCATTCATTTTGAATGAATTATGCACCATGGGTTGGTCAGAAGTCACCGCCGTAGGCATTCAGGCAAGCATCCCATTCCTTAGGTAGGCGGCGAATGCTGTCCGCAAAAAAGGATTGTGGTTGCTCACTGAACCAAGTGTTTACCACGTTCATTATGTCTGCATCTGTGTGAAATTGTTGCCCCTTGAGAGCATTTTTTAGAGGTCCAAACAAATGAAAATCACATGGTGACAAATCAGGACTATAGGCTGGATGTTGCAGAATGTCCCACTTCTTCCTTGCTAATGCTTCCTGCACAATCTTTGCGACATGCGGACGAGCATTATTGAGCAACAAAATCACACCGTGAGAAAGCATGCCGGGTCGTTTATTCTTCATGGCTTTTTGCAGCTTGTTTAGTGTTTCCAAGTAGTGGGTAGAGTTGATGTTGACACCAGGTTCTTTAAAGTCAGCCAACAATAGCCCTTCATGGTAAAAAAAATGCGCTCAACATAACCTTACCAGCGGAAACCTGTAACTTGAATTTTTTGGCTTTTGGTGATCCAGCATGCTTCCATTGCATGCTCTCTCTTTTGTTGCTTGGCTCAAAGTGGTGACAAGATTCATCGCCTGCCACTATGCGGAAGAGAACCCTCCACTCTGTAATGCAGCAAGTGGTTCAAACGCCATCTCTTGCGTTCCTCTTTTTGGTGGTCGGTCAACATCCGTGGTACCCACTGTGAACACACCTTCCGATATTGCATTTTCTTACGAATGACCTTTTGAATTGTCCCAATTGGCACATCAAATTCTTTCGCTACCAAACGTATGCTTTGACAACTGTTCATCTGTACTGCTGCATCAATTCTGGCGATGGTTTTTTCTGTTGCAACAATATGCACTTGACCCCGCCGTTGAGGATCTGTCATGAACTGACATCCTTTCTGAAACATTCTTGCCCAGTTTGTCACTGTTGTCTTCGACACATATTTGTTACCATATGCTGCCTGCATTCTTCAATGAATGTCCTCTGGTTGACATCCTTCAAATGAAAGAAACTGAATCACCACTCTTTGAGTTTCTTTGGATGGATTTTGGATCAACCCGGCCATTTTCTCAACGGTCAGAAACAGAACCTATGCATCATGAGACGATAAGCATGTGCTCTTTTATTCATTGCTCAGTACTTATCACATGATTATGACATGATCATGTTCAATGTACGCAATTACGCGCGGTGCGGCATAAACGGATTTCAAATGAATGCTCCTAATAGAATGCTTCAGTTGCTGGCTGATCTTGTTCAATTCTAGCTAAATATCTTAACTATTTATTTCTTTGGTGTTCTGTAAAGTCAGTAATTGGTGTTATACCTACACTTGTTCCTAGTTTCTCATTTGTCTTTATATATATATATTTTTTTTTTCTAGCTGCATTTCTTATTCATCTTATCTCACATGATGCGATTTTACACCTGTGTGTTTCTGGTACTGTCCATGTCTGGTATTGGTGACAAAACTCTAGGGTGAATAAAGCATCTGTCAACTTATTTTTTGTAAGCATGTTATTTGGATGTTTTAGGATAGGTAATATTTGATAGTTGATATTGCAATGGAATAAACACGTATGCAATTATTTTCCAGATTCCCACAATATATTTTGAACCTATGGAACCTGATGGAATACCCCAGAAGATGCAGGATCATAGACACAAAACCCGTAAAGTTGGCTGTCATAGTCTGTATTCCTACAACTCCAGCACTAATACACTAGCATCGTCTGACAGTGTCACCCAGATCAAGTTCACATTCAGTGATGATAGCCACAGTCCAACATCCTTGAACAGTCCAGATCTGAACTTGTGAGCCATGCACTCATCAGAGAGTGTTCATTATAAAAGCCAGAATTACTGGCTGTTTCATGAGTGGAATTTGCTTGCACTTCTCTAAACAGATAGGTTGTTTTGCAAAGATTTGGTTGTGAGAATTGAATTCAGCAGTAAATGTTAATCATAAAGGACAGAATTATAACATGTATGATGAACTCAGCAGTGACTGTCAATCCTGAAGGCCAGAATTATTTATATGTTTATATTAAATGAATTTAGTGGTGAATAGTAATCATAAATGTCTGAATTATTGTATATGTTGATAGATTTAGTGGAAAATATTAATCATAAAAAGCAGAACTATCACAAATGTTGATGTACCAAGCATAGAACATTAATCATACATGTCAGAATTGTATCATATGTTGATGAATTCAGCAAAAGTTATTATTCATAAATGTCTTAATTATCACATATGTTGACTAACTCAACAGTGAATGGTGATAATAAAAGACAGAATTATTGCATATATTGCTGAATTCAGTGAAAAGGGCAGAATTATCGCACATGTTTATGAACTCAACAGTAAATGTTAACTCTTTCTATATCCCCCACCAAAAAAAATGTGTTTAAAAGAACCAGGTGAAAGATATTGTCACTTTGTCCCAAGCATCGCATGATGTATTATATCTTTTATGTTTGGTCTGAACATGCTAAAGAAATCTGGCTGGTCTGGTTAATGTTCATCACTGTGTATCTTTTATACAAGGTTTATTTGTTTTCTCTGTGAAAGTACTAGTGATTGCTCCTTTCTGGGTATTTGTGGCGGTATTGACATTTCAAAGACATTCTAAATCTAAAAACAGATGGTTAGCTGTCACTAATAACTCAACAGAGAATGTCAATCATAAAGGTTAGAATTGTCATATATGGGCATGAACTCGGCTGAGAATGAAAACAATGTTTTCCCGTAGTGAATTTGAATAACACAGACACAAACCATATATAGTATGATTTATTGCTGGCACATTTCGCTGCATCTCGTCAGGTACTTACTGCAGATGTCACACAACATAGAGTAAAATAATTAGATTCATCGTTCAATAAAATAATTAGATTCATCGTTCAAGCTGAAATATACACATGTTCACATAGTAATATTAGTTGTTTACCATGGTAATTTTAAATTGACTATTATGTCTTTTTGTTTGCACAAAATAGGCTTGTGCAGATGGATCATTATCGCTTCTGCAAACTTTAACAAACGACTATTTTGCTGTATGAAACAACACACGAAAAGTGCTGTCTTTATCAATGACATGACCGGTTTCCAAGACATGACATGCAATGGACGACGCCGGAAGTTTATAATTGTGGTGTGTCACACTTCCCATGATCACTTCGCTTGTGTGTAGTTTCTTGTTAACCCAGTTTGGTTAATAAGTAAGTAAGGCAGTAAGTACCTGACGAGATGCAGCGAAATGTGCCAGGCATTAAATCGTACTATATATGGTTTGTGTCTTCGTTATTCGGCTGAGAATGTTAATCATAAAGGCTAGAATTGTCATATGTGGGCATTAACTCAGCAGAGAATATTAAACATAAAGGCCACAATTATGACATCTTTTGATGAACTCAACAGGGAATGTTAATCATAAATGCATTTGTTTCATGTAGTGATAAACTCAGCAGAGAATGTTAAACAGAAAGGCACAATTATCACATCTAGTGATGAACTCAACAGGGAATGTTAATCATAAAGGCAATTGTTTCATGTAGTGATCAACTCAGCAGAGAATGTTAATCATAAAGGCCACAATTATCACATCTAGTGATGAACTCAACAGAGAATTTTAATCATAAAGGCCATAATTGTTACAGCTAGTGATGAACAAAGCAGAGAATATTAATCATAAAGGCAGTTGTTTCATGTAGTGATCAACTCAGCAGAGAATTATAATAAAATAGGCCACAACTATTGCATGTGGTGATTATTTCATGTGTAGAATTTCAAAGCTATTCTTAATCTAAAAACAGATAGGTGTATCACAAATAAATATATACAAAGGCCAAGTCTCCATGTTATAGTTTAGAAGTATATTTCAATATCTATGATTACATTTGGCTCCTACTGATGGAATCAGGAATCCAAGTTGCCTCTAGTAGGAAATGATCTTGCTAGAGGATGAAGCAGAGGTGTGTGTAATCCATATAACCTCTGGAATTAGAAGTTTCTGAGAGAGGTGAGGTCAAAACTCTGTGACAGTTTCTGAGAGAGATGAGATCAAAACTCTGTGACAGTTTCTGAGAGAGGTGAGGTCAAAACTCTGTGACAGTTTCTGAGAGAGATGAGATCAAAACTCTGTGACAGTTTCTGAGAGAGTTGAGACACTTAGGTTTATGTTCCAAGTGCTGTGATGGAAGTGTCAAATGACAATTTCTGACAATTTTAATCACACAATATATGATATTTACAAGTTAATCTGTTCAATAACAACACTGTAAATCTGTATCAAAGTGACCTAAATCTGATCCATAAATAACTATTAATTAAATCAACCCAATATTGTTCACTATGACAGCTTTATTACGCACACATGTTTGCAATCAGTTTGTCAGCTTGCAGCCACTTAGATTATTTCACTTGAGCTAGCAAATTTTGCACTTGAGCCTACTTCTTTCTTGGAATGGTTTCTTATAAAATTCTAAGGGTCTGTGTGAAGCTGAAAGCTTTCAGTGTCCAGTTTATTATAAAATGTATGGGTCTGTGTGGCTGAAAGGTTTCATGTCCAGTTTATTATGCAATCTAATTGTCTTTGTGGCTGAAAGATTTCAGTGTCTGGTTTATTATCAAATCTAGGGAGTTTGTGTGGCTGAAAGCTTTGTTTCTGGTTTATTATAAAATGTAGGGGAAAGCTTTCAGTGTCTAGAATATTATAAAATCTAGGAGCCTGTGTGTCTGAAAGATTTCAATGTCTGGTTTATTATAAAAGCTAATGACTTTGTGTTGCCGAAAGCTGTCAGTGTCTGGTTTATTATAAAATCTAGGGATCTGTATGGCTGAAAGCTTTATTTCTGGTTTATTATACAATCTAGGGCAGTGATTCTCAACTGGTGGGGGGTCTTTCCCCCCCCCCCCCCCTTCGGGGGAATTTTAGGGTTTCCACAGGGGAGGGGGGATTAAGATTATTTCAAGATTGTGTTAATATAATATTGTTTTTCCCTCCATGCTTTACGGTTCTGTACTTCTCGCCCTTCTTACATTTGTTTTATAACGTAAGTAGACCCGCAAATCATGTTTTATGTAGACGTCTAGACTTGATCTAGTATGTGTAATTAAATTTAGCTTCCATTTTTATGTATTCTGGGGGGTGGGGAGGGGGATTTATATGGATGAAATATGAAAAGAGAGGAATGACATTCTGAACATATGGTGAAGGGGTGCATGGACCAAAAAAAGGTTGAGAACCAATGATCTAGGAGTCTGTGTGTCTGAAAGATGTCAGTGTCTGGTTTATTATAAAATCTAGGGAGTTTGTGTGGCTGAAAGCTTTCAGTGTCTGGTTTATTATAAATAGGCACATACAAAAAGTCACGTGTTCAAGTTACATATGTTAAAAATCCCAGGAGAAGAAAGAAGAAATTATGAAATCTGGAAGTTGAGAGCACTTTAAAATACAGCTGCTCAAAATAAGAAATGCAGACACTGAAATGATATAGGAAGTATAAATTGGTGATCCCATCTCTGCTACAGTCATAGCAGTTAGAAATTTAGAGATTATTTAGTTGTAGTTAGTTTTATGACCCGTTCACTTCCTTACTATAACAGATCAAACCTTACCATTCAATGATGTATGCATTTTTCTATTTTTTTTGCAGAATATTCACTGAGTGGTAAAATTATATAATCATAACATGAAGTTGTCTGAGTAATGTGAATGTAAAGTAGTATATAATAAAGTGCTGATAAGAACATTTTAACACATTCAGTGCCAAACAAAAAGTAAGTTTGGACCCAAAAAAAAGTAGTTTTGGACAAAACAAAAAGTAGGAAATTTTGGACTTAAGAAAAAGTATTTTTGGACCAATCAAAAATGGATGGCGGAAAATGGGAAGTTGGGGGTGTGTCAGTTATGACTTTACAGTTGTTAATATGGTAGCAGACATGTTGTATTATATATCAAATAAAAGGGGATTGCAGAGGGAAAATACTGTATATAAGCCCATGGCAGATAAAGAAAGTCACTTAAGATGATTAATCATCCCATGGCATTTAATTAATAAAGTGGGAGACAATATAAATAGAATGACACAGGAAGAAAATCTTACTCAAATGGTTTTTAAGTTTTGTTTTTACATTCCCAAATATTACATTCCTCCATTACAATATGCCTTCTGTCATTACCAGTGATTGAATATTTGTAATGCATCAGTTTAACAAGTTTAGGCACAGACACTATACCATGACTTTATTGTACACAGAGTACTTTCTCTTAACTAGGACAGAAAATAATTTTACATGTAAAAATGAACATTGTTGTATTTTTAAGTGAAAAACACCGTCTGCAAACTTCAACAAATTAAATGAAATAATCTGTGCTCATCATTCTTTGCCCTACACCTAATCTCATTAAGTTTAATTCTCAAGTGAATCACTTTTAACAGACAGTCATTCCTTTACCTCCTCCTAGACCAGAGAGTGGTATGACTGTTATTCCTTTACTTCCTAGACTAGAAAGTTGTATGAATTATTCCTTTATCCCCCCTTCTTGACCAGATAGTTATGCAACAGTAATTTCTTTACTCCCATCTTTACCTGAGCTATATGACAGCTATTTCTTTACCTCTTCCTTGGCAAGGAAAAAGAAAAACTTTGATCCAAGCTGAAGGAATTTGTCCTCTTCACATTTTTATTCTTCCTAGTAAATTTTATATAATAAAAAATACATTTTGCTTTTTTCAAAATTATTATTAATTTCATATTTCAGACATTACAATTAGTATGCTGTATTCCTTTAATATTAGTGATCAATCACAACTTTTCAAAGATGGTTGTCAATATCATCATAAAGTATTTCAGTACATGAGCTGGTCATGAAATTTTCTGTTGATTCAACGTTAGAGTTATATATCCTCAGTTTGTTAGGAGTGTGATGTGGAAGGCTCATAGTAGCTCATGACACAATGATGTGTGTGACCAGTTCCCTTCTTCACTGCTATTCCTTCGCAGAGAAGTCCATCATAAATTATATAAAATACAACTGCTCCCTGAGCTTGTATGCTTCATTCACCTTTGTTCCCCACTCGACCAACTCGCTCCAAGCTCTCTTATCCTTAGCCGTTCTATGCAGTTCCATCTATATTCTCCTCATATTCTACATTTCTGTTTCTATGTCACTCTTCCGTGTATTTTTAGGTCTACCTCTATTTATTTTGCTCTATGGATTCCAGAAAAAGGCCTTTCTGAGTTACAAGTGATTGGAAATAAATTCCTTTTCAACTGGAAATTGAATCCAGACCCTCCAGGAAGGTTAACCTGGTCAACAAATTAGTAGAAGTCGAATGTGTTGGCCTAATGGTGCAAGAACGCAGCTCTGCTGTAAACAGGCACAACGCAGTCACATCCAAAAACACTCAGGATGAACACAGAAGAAGAAGAAGAAGAAGAAGAAGAAGAAGAAGAAGAAGAAGAAGAAGAAGAAGCAGAAGAAGAAGCAGAAGAAGAAGAAGAATCCAGACCACTAGTAAGTCACTGAATTAACTCGCATGACTTGACCTTTCATCAACTGTTGCCTGTATGAATGGGATTAATGTAGTAATACAGATTCAGCAATGGGGAACTCATAGGGGAAACTAATCAAACACCCACTGAATCATGAAATGAGGAAAAAACTTGTGCTGGATCAGACACACATTTAAGAAGCCTGAGAAGGATGTATCTAGTTCGTCTGAAACCCCTGGACAGATGAAATAGGAGGAGATCTAAACCACACGGAGAAGAGAATCACATACAGAGATGAATAATGTGGGGAGGACATGGATGGAGCTGCTTGAGACAGCAAAAGAGGACAGCTTGGAGTGGGTTAGTTGAGGGCCTATACTTCAGTGGGGGATAAAGGGCAAGAGATAAAGATACCTTCACCACCTGAAGTGGCTAAAAAATCACCCCAAATCTACCTGACTTTACTTAAGAGTGGTGTTAGTAAGAAAAATGTCAATCCCGTTTGACATGCCATGGTAAGTAAACATAAAGGGCCATGTTAATGGGCTTCAAATGAAAACCTTACATTTTGTTTTTATTTCATCGCTGAATATATTCTGAAAAATGTAAAGACCAATCACATAATTTTTCGATGTAGTCAACACTGCGTTCAATGCAAGATCTCCAGCGCCGATAAAGTGCTTGGATTCCTGTAAGAAAAATATGCTCATGGTCATGTGTGCTGTACCTCTTCATCGGACCGAAAAGTCTGTCAGAAAAGTCAAACTGTTTTTGAAACTTCCTACTCCACTCCATACTGGACCTTATTTGCTGATGAATTTCTATAGGTTTCACCTTTCACTGATTAAAAAAATAAAAACAGATAACAAAACGCTGCTCCTCTTTGGTGCAAGTCAAAGTGGGGTGACCATCTTTACTCTACCCTTATGTCACCATATTTGTCTGCACCGGGATGTTACATGCTTAACACTCTTGACATCCTTAACACCATTATTGACAGGTTACAAGGCAAAGACATGGTTATTGTAATTTCTGTCACACTTTTAAGGTTTTCATTTGAAGCCCCTTCGTACATGCTGTGAAAAATATTGGGTATATGGTTCTTACTTCACATTTGAATATACCAAATGGAACTCAATGGACAATGTGGCAAATATCTAGTCAGGCACCTTTATTTCCCAGATTTTCAGGTACCAATTTTACACTGGGTCAACCTGCAAGCTGAGATAAGTCTTTTTAAAATACCTGCCTCTAAGGGGATTTGAACAACAGGCAAGAATGTTAGCCACTGCACCCCAGAGCATGCCACTGCATCCCAGAGCTGCCACTTGACTCCAGTAGTTGACTTGAGATAAGTTCAGATTAGGATCAAATGTATGACTCATATTTCACTCCAGTAGTTGACTTGGGATAAGTCCAGATTAGGTCAAATATGTTACTCATATTCCATTCCAGTAGTTGACTTGGGATAAGTTCAGATTAGGTCAAATATATGACTCATATTCCATTCCAGTAGTTGACTTGGGATAAATCCAGATTAGGTCAAATACATGACTCCATATATCGTCATATTCCATTCCAGTAGTTAACTTGGGATAAGTCCAGATTAGGTCAAATATATAACTCGTATTCTATTCCAGTATTTGACTCAGGATAAGTTCAGATTAGGTCAAATATATGACTCGTATTCCATTCCAGTATTTGACTCGGGATAAGTCCAGATTAGGTCAAATATATGACTCGTATTCCATTCCAGTAGTTGACTTGGGATAAGTCCAGATTAGGTCAGATATATGACTCATATTCCACTCCAGGTTTTCTACAAAGCATTTACAATAAGTTGTGTGTTGAGACCTGGGGGTATTTTTAATTATATGTTACATTGAAACAATGAGCTTCAAATTATTTACTTTTACCAATCATGTTCCAAAATTTACTCCCAAAAATGACTTACAAATCAAGGCAGTTTTTGAGTGTGTAAGGAGTCATAGTGGGGGGGGGGGGGGTGTATAGACATGAAAACAACACAGATGAATCAAGTTTTATAAATATTGAGTAGTAAATATTTCTTGCTGTTACACCACTTTCTCCGTAATCCCGTTTACCACGCAGAGTCTCATGGCGGGCGAGAACTGGGAGCGGTTCGTCCCCCGCTTGTGACTTGCAGGATAACTGAGGCGGCCGCTCAGAAAGCAATGGCAAACTACTGAGCGTAATCTTGCCAAGAAATCAACAGACAGCTGAAAGATGCTGCTGTTGACATCGATGTCCTGTAAAAGGATATGCGAATTTAAAAAAAAAAAATTTCTTGCTCCTTTGTATAAAACATGTATATTATATATTTCTTCCATTATTGTATATTTCTTCCATTTGACACATATTAGATTATCTATTTCTTCCATGAAAGTTTATAAATATATTTTACTATGTGAAGATATAACTGCATTTTATTGCATTTCCAATGTTTTGCATTTACTGAGCTACAACTTCTTGTAATTATTATACAGGCTTCTTTCTTCCATGATGATTGATTTTCACATTGTTTCTTCTATAATGATTGATTTGTGTGTTTCTTTCATAGTGCTTGATTTGTACATTATCTTTCAACATTTAAATTGGCACACATTCGGCTTATGTGAAAGTAGTATGAAGATTCTTTACCGTTACGAAATTACGAACCGAATATGAACACAGAAAATTACTAAGAAATTTGACTGGAATGGAGCTTCATAGTCATTTTTTGTTTTCATTTGGACTCTACTAGAAGCTTGGCTGCAGCCAGACCCTATTTTTCTATACAATTTTTTTTTTTGGGGGGGGGGGGGGGGGGGGGGGTGCGTTTACTCCACTTGCTTTGAACTCAAGTGTAGTCAAAGCACTGGGCTGAATTTTGCATGTGGGTTAGCTTTCCCCATTACCAGTGTCCCTTACCATCAAGTGAACCCACTCTCACTTCAGAGGTACTTGTTATTTACATCCCCTAGTCAAGGATGAGAAGTCATCATTTTAGTCCAACTGGTCTGGTGTAGAGATTGAAACCCCTACCTCAGCATCAGCATACTGGGGTTTAAGAACAAGCGCTTTTATCCATTCTGCCACGCTGACCTCTGCAATTGATACCAGTTTAAAATTGGGAAATTTGTTGAGTAACAAAAGGAAATTTACAAGTGAATGAATGTGGTGAAAATATAAGAATAAATTTAACTGCAAATCTTTAAGTGAAATACATCGCAGTTTTGACTAACCTATAGTTTAGCACATCCCAACTTCGACAAGCGTTTTTTTTTTATTTTCGGCTTAGCTTTTTCTAACCTTTGACTGTCCCCAGTCTACCTACAAGACAGCAGGTTTGTGTATCTCTTCATCTGGTTTCTACCCTTTGACCTATCTGACATGGGAGACCCTACCAGTGGCTGCACTATTGTCAGCATAGCTCTTGTGGTCATTGGAACGTGCAAGCCTCTCTACTGCAAGGTTGATTTTTATTAAAAGCGGAGGTGGGGCATGACAGCAAATGTTAGAAAATATGGTTATAGACACTCGTGAGTAGAAAATATGGTTACAGACTACTCATTAGTAGACCATTATGCTGTACTATTTAGTTAGTTAGTTGCATATCCTTTACAGAACGTGGCAGTCAACCCCAGCACATTTTTTTTTGGGGGGGGGGCTGTTTATAATTTCTTGACAAGTTTACATTCAGTAGTTTACCATTGCTTTCTGAACGACCGGCACTCATACCTTTGTATGGATTCAACGCAAGGGGTCTGCTTCCAAATCGCCCATAGCTGTCTTTTGAACACGGTACGCAGGATTTTTTTTTTAAAATGTTGCATATCTCTTGCAGATATATATATATAAGAATCATAGCAGTGAGAATACAAGAACAAACAATTACAACATATGTACAAATATACTCACCATGTAATACAAACAAAAATTAGCAAGAATGCGAGAAATTCTATGAAGACACATTGACGTGCTAAACTAAATAAAATAGATAAGCAGGACAACATCATAGTTATGGGAGACTTCAATGCAAGACTAGGACACAGAGTGGGCATAGAAAACCATCTGGGACCATTTGGAGATCAGCATAATGAAAGGAATGATAACGGAAGTAGACTAATAGAACCGTGCAGCCAACGCGACCTCTATATAACAAACACATTCTATAAACATAAAGACTCACAAGTATACACCTGGTATAAATGGAACGATCTAGATACTAAAAGCCAAATTGAGTTTATATTAACAAGAAATAACAGAAAGAGAAATATATTAGATGCAAGGGCAGTGCCCAATTTAAGTATAAACACAGATCATAAAGCATTCGTTGCCACAATAAGAACCATCAGAAGTGAAAGCAAAGAGCTGGAAAACACATGCCATGCGAATCAGTAAACTTAAAAAAACCTTAAAGACGAGGCAGTAAGGTAAAATTATGAGAAAGAACTAACTGAAATCTTTGTAAAATTACCCATAGAAAGAAAGACAGTGGAAGAAGAATGGGAGATGTTCAAATCAAGCATTTTAAATACTGCAAAAATGACATGTGGAACCACGAAAAAACGCAAAACACGGATAAAGAAAATAACAAGTTGGTGGAACGCAGAGGTAAAGAAAGCGGTAAAAGACAAAATAGGAAAAATATAAAAAGTGGTTGAAGAGCAAACAGGAATGTGATTACACAGAATATAGAATAGCGTGAAGACATGTGAATAGAATAGTAAAGAGGGAAAAACAAAAAGACTGGGAAGAGTATATAGAAACCCTAAATAAAAACTACAAGGAGGCAACTAGAAACTTCTACAATAAGATAAGCGCAATGCGAACCAGAGGAGACCCCTTTAACCCAACTGAAATAATTAACAACGAAAATGGAGAACCAATAAGTGAACCAAAACAAATCCTAATAAGATGGAAGCAGTATTTCAAACAACTTCACGGGACGCAGAGGTGTTTCCAAGGCACCAGGGCCGGGTTATATACTGGCTAAGACCTATTGACGCGTCCTCGCCGAGCGTCCTGGGCAACAGGTCCCTTCGGGGTCCTGGCTGAAGTCAATAGGATCGCCGATTCCTCCGAAGTCGGAGAGTGTCTGCCTGTACGGCGAGGAACCACCAGTCTGCACACCAATAAGCCAGACATGGGACAACGGATACTCACGCAAACCTCAGGTCCTGTATGACATCACACTGATGTTGGACAACAGGATGCCTTCATCCGACATACAGGACTTTGCGTTGGAGCTCAAGCCAACGAACACAAGCAAGCAAGCAAGCAAACAACTTCTCAACATCCCAACAGATGTCACAGGAATTCAAGAAACCTACACAGATGCCACCGAAGAACTACAACCAGACATATTATTATTAAAAGAAGAAATTATAGAAGCCATCTGATTAGCCACATTGAACAAATCACCGGGACAAGATGAAATACCAAATGAACTAAAACAGCAAGAGAAGTAGGAACAGCATATCCTCACAGTAGGTGTGGGTTTGATGCCCCCCCCCCCCTAAGGCTAATAATAGTAGGACTAGGGGCCCATTCCCTTACTTCCCCAATCTCACGGCAGCCTACCCCATGTACACCGCACGCACACACACACACACACACACACACACACACACACACATCTGTCACCCATGGACCTAAAGGGACATCGGAAGTACAAAAAAAAAAAACGCCACATTCTAATATCTGGGTCAAATGTGGTCCGTTTTGGCGCTGGTCCGCTGGGGCGGGATTACCCACATATAAGAATTTATTGGCGGCCGCACACATAAACCGCCCAGTAATCCTAATCGTTTTGCCCATTTCTAACTATTTAGGAATGATAGAGGCGACAGATTAATAGACGAAGTGAGCAGGACAAAACCCAGTCTGGTACAGTCAAGGCCTGCATGCACCTTTTTTTTTTCGTGCTGGCGAAAGGCCATGCAAGTTTATGGTGTTTAAGTAGACAAATATTATGTTTAGAGGAAATGTCATTTATAATGTTTGTAAATTTAATTACATTTTGAACAACAATTTCTCTTTTTCTCCCTCTCCCCTTCCCCCCCCCCCCCTCTCTCTCTCTATCTATCTATCTATCTATCTCCCTCCTTCTCTCTCTCTCTCTCTCTCTCTCTCTCTCTCTCTCTATCTATCTATCTATCTATCTATCTCTCCCTCCCCCTTCTCTCTCTCTCCTCTCTCTCTCTCTCTCTCTCTCTCTCTCTCTCTCTCTCTCTCTCTCTCTCTCTCTTATTACTTTCTGACCATCCCCACTATTTCCGTAATATAAATATCTCCTATGTTAATAAATCATACAATTCAACTGCGAATGCGTTTCCCTAGTTGCTTCGGGCAAATTTAAGTTGCTTCTTCCTCTACTTCTTCAGCATTCCGAGCCATTGAGGTTCTTTGCTGCAGATACAAGCCGTCTCCATTCGTCTCTCTGGTGGACCTTCTCTTGCCAGTCGTTGATTCCAAGTGCTTCTAGGTCTGTATATATATTATCTCTCCACCGTCTTCTTGGTCTACCTCGGGGTCTATGATCATTTATTTCCTGAGTGTAAGCGAGTTTTGTTTCCCTATTATCTTCCATTCTTTCTATATGCCCCAGCCATTGTAGTCTATTAGCCTTCATGATACCAGTGATTAGCGGGGACTTAAACAGATCATAAATGTCTTTGTTACTTCTTCTTTTCCACTCTCCACTTTGTGTATCCCTAATGGGTCCAAAGATACGTCTTAAAACTTTGTTCTCAAAGGTTTGTAGCAAGGCTTCGTCTCCTTTCGTTGTACTCCAGGTTTCAGAGCCATACAGCACAACTGGTCTGATCAGTGTTTTGTATATTGTGATCTTGGTGTTACGAGATAGCGCCTTTGATTTTAGTAGATGTTGTAGTGCATAGTATATCTTATTTCCAGAATTGATTCTAGTTTGTATTTCTTCCCTTATGATGTTGGAGCAGTTGAAGATTGTACCCAGGTATTTGTATGTTTCTGTTCTTTTAATGGTCATATTATCTATTTGTATGTGGCCAGAGTTTTTAGCCATTCCTTCTCTTGAAATTACCGTATTTTCTGTCTTATCTTGGTTGATAACCAGCCCCATCTGTTGGGCTTTTTCCTTTAAGTGAGTCAATATTTCCAATGTCTTTTATTCATTTTCCCCTATAATATATATATCATCTGCATAACCAAACAGCTTGGCTGTTCCTCCAATATCACATTCCTCCTTTACACTCCTTACAACTTTCTCTAGAGCCAGATTGAAGAGTAGCGGTGATAGTGCATCACCCTGTTTCAAGCCAGATGTTATTTGGAAAGGGTCTGATTTCCTGCCTTTATATGTTACTATATTTCGCGCTGTAAATGTTCGTTCACAGTGGGTGCATGTGAACACGTGGTCATTTCCACCATCATGCACCATCTTACGTCTCACACGCTCGGTGTGTGACTTATCTGCAATAATTTTCTTCTTTGTCTTTATTCCATTTCTGATCTTTGCCCTCCATGCAACACGTTCAGCGGCGACTTGCTCCCACTGTGCATTATCAATCATGTTCCGCTTACACACATCTTTGTATCGTAGTAGAGGCCGACCCTGAGATCTCTTACCCATCTGTAATTCACCAAAAAAGATGTCCGTTGGTATTCTACCATCTTGTGCGTCAGTTTATCATTTAATAGGAACATATAGAACAAAAACAATTTTGACCTTTTCACTTTTTGTGACCCTACCTACACACTCACACAACTATGGGTTACACTCATGCCAAGGGAGATTAGAGGATTAACACAGCGGCCCGTCTAACTCAATCACAGATAACACTGTAAGTTTATATATATATATATATATATATATATATATATATATATATATATATATATTATAGATATATATATATATATATATATACTAGCTGACCCGGCCCGGCTTCGCCCAGTCCTTGGTGGGGAGCATCTCATTTAATTCATATAAGTAGTCATATAAGTTCCCGTTCCCGTTACCGACTATCTGTCTGTCTGTCTGTCTGTCTATCTATCTGTCTGTCTGTCTGTCTGTCTGTCTGCTGACCCGGCCCGGCATCGCCCAGCTCCTGGTGGGGAGCATCTCATTTAATTCATATAAGTAGTCATATAAGTTCCCGTTCGCGACTGTGTCTGTCTGTCTGTCTGTCTGTCTGTCTGTCTGTTCTGTCTGTCTGTCTAATCATTTATGGTTGCAGTTAGAACAACCTTAGGTAAACGAAGACCAATTACAAAAAGCATTAGAAAGAGCACTTGAAAGATCTTACATCTTCCCCAACAATTAACTTGGGTAAATGGAGCAGCGGCAGCAGCAGCAGCAGAAGAAGAAGAAAAAGAGGAGTAGGAGCTGGGAGGAGGAAGATGGAGGTGGAGGAGGGAGGAGAGATAGGGCGGAGAGAGGAGGAGGAGGGAATAGGAGGGAGGAGGAAGGAGGAGGAGGGTAGTAGGGAGGAGGAGGGATTAGGAGGAGGAGAGAGGGAGGGAGGAGAGAGGAGGATGCAGGAGGGAGGGAGAAGGGAAAGGAGGGAAGGAGAATGAACGCAGCGAGGAGGAGGGAGGAGGAGAGGGAGAAAGGAGAGGGAGGGGAGGAGTGAGGAGAGAGGAGGCGGTGAGGGAGAAGGAGGAGGGGAGGATAAAGAGGGGAGGAGGAGGAGGGATGTGGAGGGAGGAGGAGGAGGGAGGAGGAGGAGAAGGGAATGAGGAGGAGGATGGAGGAAAGATGGGAGGAGGAGGAGGGAGGAGGTGATGGAGTAGGAGGAGAGAGGAGGGAGAAGGGAGGAGGAAGGAAGAGGGAGTGATTAGGAAGGACGGGAGGAGGGCAGGAGGAGGAGGAGGGAAGGAGGGAGGAGGAGAAAGATGGAAGAGAAGGAGGGAGAGGGAGGAGGGGGAAGAGGAAGAGGGTAGGAGGTGGAGGAGGGGAGAGGAGGAGGAGGAGGAATATAACGCATATGCCTGTAGATTAATAATGGCTGAAGTTGTTCCATGTCTTCTTAGAGTTGGCGACAGTGTAAAGAAATATAAAATCTTCAAACTTGATAGAGATAAGGTAACTATTATTTATTTATTCTTTAAGCACAAAAAGATGAGTTACAATGTTATGCATTATGCATTATTTTTATGAAAACTTTGAAAATGCCTTAAAGATTGTATCACTATTTATTATAACTCATATGCCGGTATATAACTATGGACTAAAGAGTTTATAAATCTTTGAAAACGATGCAACAATATGACTATAAGTTATACAGAAAAGTTATGCCCCTTGAAATAACTTTTACAGAGTTAAGTCCCCTCGCTGTATAGAAATTACAATGAAAAATGGAAAATTAAATAATATTGGGTAAGCAGCCGATTTCACACTAAAAAAATATGACAGTGGGCTGCGCTGGAATGAAAGGAAGACGTGTAGAAAATTTCATCTCAATCGGATGGGCCGTTCGCGAGCGCATAAAGGACATACGGACATACAGACAGACGGAGATCGCCTTTTATATATAAGACTAGCTGACCCGGCCCGGCTTCGCCCAGACCCTGGTGGGGAGCATCTCATTTAATTCATATAAGTAGTCATATAAGTTCTCGTTCCCGTTACCGACAATCTGTCTGTCTGTCTGTCTATCTGTCTGTCTGTCTGTCTGACCCGGCCCGGCTTCGCCCAGACCCTGATGGGGAGCATCTCATTTAATTCATATAAGTAGTCATATAAGTTCCCGTTCCCGACTATCTATCTGTCTGTCTGTCTGACCCGGCCCGGCATCGCCCAACTCCTGGTGGGGAGCATCTCATTTAATTCATATAAGTAGTCATATAAGTTCCCGTTCCCGACTGTCTGTCTGTCTGTCTGTCTGTCTATCTATCTGTCTGTTGACCCGGCCCAGCCCATGGTGGAGAGCATCTCATTTAAATCATATAAGTAGTCATATAAGATCCCGTTCCCGACTATCTGTCTGTCTGTCTGTCTTGGGTAAATGGAGGAGGGAGGAGGAAGAGGGAGGTGGAGGAGGGAAGAGGAGGGAGGAGGAGACAGGAATAGGGAGGAATAGGAGGGAGGAGGAGGGATTAGGAAGAGGAGGGAGGAGTAGGGTGGAGGAGGAGGAGGGAGGAGGAGGAGGAGGAGGAGAGGGAGGAGGAGGGGAGGAGGAGAGGAGGAGAGGAGAGAGTAGGCGGAGGGAAGCAGGAAGAGGGAGGAAGGGAGAAGGAGGAGGAGGGAGGAGGAAGAGGGAGGAGGAGAACGCAGGAGGAGGAGGGAGGAGAAGGGAGGAGGAGGAGAGAGTGGGAGGAGGGAGAGGCGGAGGGAGAAGGAGAGGGAGGGAAGGAGGAAGAGGATGAGCAGGGGAGGAGGAATGTGAAGGGAGGAGGAGGGAGGGGAGAGCGAGGAGGAGGACGACGAAGGAGGGGGGAAGGGGAGGAGGAAGAGGAGGTAGGAGGGTGAAGGGAGGAGAGGAAGAGGAGCGGAGGGGCGAAGAGGAGGGAGGAGGAGAAACACAGGTGGGGGAGGAGGAGGCAGAGAGGAGGGAGCAGGAGTAGGGAGGAAGAGGTAGAAGGAGGAGGGAGAAGGAGGAGGGGGAGGAGGAGGAGAATGATGAGGAGTGAGGATGAGGTGGGAGAAAGGAGGATGGGGCGGAAGAGGAGGAGGAATGAGAGGAGGGAGGGGAGGAAGAGGGATGTGGAGGAGGAGGAGGGAGGAGGGGAGGAAAAGAGAGGAGAGAGGAGGAGGGAGAAGGGATAGGAGGGAGAAGGGAGAGGGTGGAGGGAGGAGTAGAGTGGAGGAGGCGGAGGGAGGAGGATGGGAGGATGAGGGGAGAGGTGAGAAGGAAGAGGGAGAAGGTAGAGGGAGGAGGAGGGGAGGAGGTAGAGGCAGGAGGAGAAGAGAGGAGGAGGGAGTTCGCCATTCCGAATTCATACTCGTCTAGGTTCTGTGATTTCGGTCCTTCCATTGATTGTTCTTCCCTTCTACACGACTGTAGATAACTTCCTTACACATAAAAAGATGAATTGTTATTGATATTGCCGTGGCATGGAGGCATATATATCAGCAGCAGAGTTGAACGCCTACGCCAGCCGGCACGGCACTTGATGATGATGATGATTGCCGTGTGACGATTCTGTGTAGTCACGTCATTTTCTTCCCTTTCCCTAGCGTTTTGGTTCGGGGATTCTTTCATCATCATCATCATATATTTACGTACGTATTTTGGGAATG
The DNA here is from genome assembly GCA_014155875.1 of Cepaea nemoralis. Classification (NCBI taxonomy): domain Eukaryota; kingdom Metazoa; phylum Mollusca; class Gastropoda; order Stylommatophora; family Helicidae; genus Cepaea; species Cepaea nemoralis. Next base: position 305,001 of record JACEFZ010021680.1, read on the forward strand.
GGAGGAGGGAGGAGGAGGAAGAAGAAAAAAAATACGACAGTTGGCAGCGCTGGAATGAAAGGAAGGCGTGTAGAAAATTTCATCTCAATCGGATGGGCCGTTCGCGAACGAATAAAGGACATACATACATACATACAGACAGACAGACAGACGGAGATCCTAATTTATATATAAGACTAGCTGACCCGGCCCGGCTTCGCCCAGACCCTGGTGGGGAGCATCTCATTTAATTCATATAAGTAGTCATATAAGTTCTCGTTCCCGTTACCGACAATCTGTCTGTCTGTCTGTCTATCTGTCTGTCTGTCTGTCTGACCCGGCCCGGCTTCGCCCAGACCCTGATGGGGAGCATCTCATTTAATTCATATAAGTAGTCATATAAGTTCCCGTTCCCGACTATCTATCTGTCTGTCTGTCTGACCCGGCCCGGCATCGCCCAACTCCTGGTGGGGAGCATCTCATTTAATTCATATAAGTAGTCATATAAGTTCCCGTTCCCGACTGTCTGTCTGTCTGTCTGTCTGTCTATCTATCTGTCTGTCTGACCCGGCCCAGCCCATGGTGGAGAGCATCTCATTTAAATCATATAAGTAGTCATATAAGATCCCGTTCCCGACTATCTGTCTGTCTGTCTGTCTTGGGTAAATGGAGGAGGGAGGAGGAAAGAGGGAGGTGGAGGAGGGAAGAGGAGGGAGGAGGAGACAGGAGACAGGAGGAATAGGGAGGAATAGGAGGAGGAGGAGGGATTAGGAAGAGAGGGAGGAGGAGGGGGAGGAGGAAGAGGAGGGAGGAGGAGGTAGGAGGAGGAGAGAGGAGGCGGAGGGTAGCAGAAAGAGGGAGGAGGAAGAGGGGGGAGGGAGGAGGAAGACGGGAGGAGGAGAACGCAGGAAGGAGGAGGGAGGAGGAGGAGGAGAAGGGGAGGAGGAGGAGGCGGGAGGGTAGAAGGGAAAGAGGGAGGGAAGAGGGAGAAGGAGGAGGGAGGAGAAAGGAGGGGGAGGAGGAGGAAGTTGAAGGGAGGAGGAGGAATGTGAAGGGAGGAGGAGATAGGATGAGGAGGAGGAGAAGAGGGAGGAGGAGGGAATTTAGGACGGGCAGGGTAGGGAGGGAGGAGGTAGAGGGGAGGAGGAGAATGGAGGATGAGGAAGGAGGAGGAGGGAGGGGGAGGGAGGAGTGGCGAAAGGAGGAAAGGAAAGAGGAGGGAGGAGGAGGAGGAAAGAGTGAGGAGGAGGGAGGAGGAAGAGAGTGGAGGAGGGAGGAGGAGGGAGGAAGAGATAGGCAGGAGCGAGGAGGAGAGTAGGTAGGAGGAGGAGTAGGTAGAATAGGAGGGAGTGCAGGAGGATTAAGAGAAGGAGGGAAAGGAGAAGGAGGAGGAGGAAGAGGGTGTGAGGAGGGTTGGAGAGGAGGAGGTGTGAAGGAGGAGGGAGGAGGGGAGGAGGAGAAGGAGGGAGAGAGGAGAACGCAGAGGGAGCAGGAGAAGGAGGGAGGAGGAGGAGGAGAGAGGAGGAGGAGGAGAAGGAGGAGGGATGAAGAGGTAGAAGGAGGAGGGAGGAGGGGGAGGAGGAGGAATGATGAGGAGGAGGAGGCGAGGAGAGGATGTGGAGGAAGAGGAGAGGAGGAGAGTAGAGGAGGAAAAGGGAGGAGGAGGGAGGCGGAGGAGGAAGAGGTGGAGGGAGGAGTAGGAGGAGGAGGAGGGAGAGGGAGAAGGAGGAGGGTGTGGGAATGGGAATGAGGTAGAGGAGGAGGGTGGTGGAGGGAGAGGTAGGAGGGAGAGGGAGAGGTAGAGGCAGGAGAGAAGAGAGAAGGAGGGAGTTCGCCATTCCGAATTCATACTCGTCTAGGTTCTGTGATTTCGGTCCTTCCATTGATTGTTCTTCCCTTCTACACGACTGTAGATAACTTCCTTACACATAAAAAGATGAATTGTTATTGATATTGCCGTGGCATGGAGGCATATATATCAGCAGCAGAGTTGAACGCCTACGCCAGCCGGCACGGCACTTGATGATGATGATGATGATTGCCGTGTGACGATTTCTGTGTAGTCACGTCATTTTCTTCCCTTTCCCTAGCGTTTTGGTTCGGGGATTCTTTCATCATCATCATCATATATTTACCGTACGTATTTTGGGAATGGGAGGAGGGAGGAGGAGAAGAAGAAAAAAAAATACGACAGTTGGCAGCGCTGGAATGAAAGGAAGGCGTGTAGAAAATTTCATCTCAATCGGATGGGCCGTTCGCGAACTATAAGGACATACTACATAATATCATACATACATCATAAACACACCGCACACACACACACACACCCACACACACACACACACACACGGACGACGGACGGACGGACGGACGGACGGACGGACGGACGGACGAGATCCTAATTATATATAAGAGGTGTGTGTGTGTACAACACACATACACATACTCACACACACACACACACACACACAGATATGCACATCTCCACGTCATGCTGTGATGACATCAGACTGCGCTGACTGCATGCGAGGTCTTGTCAACACGAGGCCGCCAGCGTAGATAGATGCATTTTGACAAAAATGCTCCTTTGGAATGATTAAAAATTTTCAATGATCTGGTCCGTGCAGGGGTATAAAATTGCCATACATCAAATGGGTGTTTGATTAATCCATAACACTATTAAATGTTTCTAGCGGCAGTAAAACTGCCACCTCCCGCATTGAATACCGCATTACAGCATCGATATTCATAATTCATTTGACATTAATTGCCACTAATGGTCGAAAATTACAAATACACTAAAAATGGATGCTAAATTTAATAATGCATAGTAATAACAATTAATACGTCCTCATAAAACGAATTTTACTGTTATACTTATCATTTATCGTTGTACTCCAGGTTTCAGAGCCATACAGCACAACTGGTCTGATCAGTGTTTTGTATATTGTGATCTTGGTGTTACGAGATAGCGCCTTTGATTTTAGTAGATGTTGTAGTGCATAGTATATCTATTTCGAGAATTGATTCTAGTTTGTATTTCTTCCTTAAATCAGCAATCATAATCAGCAAAAATTATCCCTGTCTCTCGTCATCACCATTAGTCAGGTGGACCTATTCTCAGTAGTTGATGGCATCCCTGTTGATGTCCCCATTCCAAAGACGTAGCAAGATTAAGTGATGTAGTTATTTCAGACATTTATTGACTTTTTGTCTCCTCAAAATGTCCATGGAGTTTCCTCTCAGGTATTAGTAAAAAATAAAATGGGCTAACCTGTTTTCATACAATGAGATTCACACAATGTCAAAGAACGAAATGTAAAGAAGGAATACATTACTGAAATCAGAGTCTTGTGGCGACAAGAATTCATGACCAACAAACAGCAAGAAAAAAACACACACACACAAAACACACAAAACACACACACAAACACACACACACCACGCACGCACGCACGCGCACACACACGACACACACACACACACACACACACACAGAGGCCATTGCGGCCATAAACCTTCATCAACTAACAACAGCAAGAAACGCAACAACAACACACACACACACACACACACACACACACACACACACACACAGAGTCTTTGTGGCGACAGCTTTCATCAACCACAACAAGGAGCCCAACAACACACACACGCACACACACACACACACACACACACACACACACACACAGAGGTCTTTGTGGCGACAAGCTTTCATCACCAACAACAAGGAGCCCCAACACACACAAACAACGGAAGTCCTTGCAGCGACACCACGTTCATCAACCAAAACAGCCAGAAAACGCAACACACAAAACAAAGGTTTTTGCAAGCTGTCATCAATCAACATCAGGAACAACGCAGCAACACACACAACACACACACACACACACAGACACACACACACAAAACAGCAAGAAAACGCATTAACACACACACACACACACAAGCTCGCACACACACAAGCTCGCACACACACACACACACACACACACACACACACAAGAGACCTGCATGACAGGGATTACATCAAGGGAAATTATTGAGAATCATGTGAAATAAAATAATAAAATGAAATAAATATGTGATTCTTCGCCTAGAGCAGTGGTTCTCAACCGGTGGGGAATTCCCCCTTGGAAACCCCAAAATCCCGCCTGGGGATGGGGGGATTCAGATTATTTCAAGATCGCATTAATACAAGAACCAGTTACTTAATATTGTTTTTTCCCTCTATATTTTACCGGTCTGTACTTCTCGCCCTAATGAAGTTCATTTTATAACGTAAGTAGACCCGCAAATCACGTTTAATGTAAATGTTTATACTTGTTCTAGTATGTGCTATTAAATTTAGCTTTCATTTGTATGGTATACTGTGAAGAGGGTGATTTATAGGAGGAAATTCGAAAGGGGGGGAATGACGTTCTGAACATATGATAAAGGGGGGCATGGGCCAAAAAGGTTGAGAACCACTGCCTAGAGCTCCCAAATATAGACGGGATAAATTTTAATAGAATCGGGCAATATAGACAGACAGTCGGAGAATACATGGTCCATTGAACACCGGGAGAAATTTATCAGAGTGGTTGGAGAGTAGTTAAGAGGGAACACAGGACGAACGAACGATCGAACGAACTTTTAAATGATCACAAAATTGGGCACTCAGGCATTTCTTACATTCGGCCCTCCCAGTCACTCATCTTTCGTATATCAGTTATTTATTGTGCGTATAAGAAAAAAAAATTGTGAAATGAAAATTGTGAGCATGCACAGTACATGTTACCATGTTATGAGACAGGCAGACAGCCAGACACACTTTCACACGACATGCATTAGCACATCCATACATACATGCATACATACATGCATACATACATACATGCATACATACATACATACATACATACATACATACATAAATACATACATACATACATACATACATACATACATACATACATACATACATACATACATACATACATACATGCATGCATACATACATACATACATACATACAT
>JACEFZ010021680.1:312500-370435 GCA_014155875.1 Cepaea nemoralis
CATTCACAAGAAAATATAGACAGGAGAGTCGTTATACCAAAATATCCGTCAGACAAACTCACCACTTAACTTGCCAAACGAGATAGCAATTTTACTGTATTATTAGCATTGTTGGCAAACTGACTCCTATCCCCCTGATATGAGATGACCCGGGAAGGGTAACCCGGCCAACAAATGCCTGAAGAAGTCGGATGTGTCGGCCAAAAAGTTCAAATAACATTTCTCGAGTGCCTTGAGGATTGTATTCACTTCATCTGAATTTTGTGTGGCTTACTCTGTACATCATGGTTTTCATCACCATTTATTGTAGGTCAGCATGGCCGAAATGGATAAGAACGCGTGTTCTTAAATACCCGGTATGCTGATGCCGAGGTAAGGGGTTCAAACCTTAACCGAAATTTTGACTAAAATGTTGACCCATCGTCATTGACTTGGGAAGTAAATTACACGTACATCTGAAGTCGGAGTGGGATCGCCTGATGGCGAGGGACCATGTTAAATGGTAAGCTAGTCCAAACGCAAAATTCAGTCCAACACTACTAGAAGTAGTGTGTGTGAACTACGCTTGAGTTCAAAGAGGGCGCAAAAATAAAAAATATAACACAATCACTATTTCTTATATTTATCTCAGTCTTGCCGGTCTCTCTGGCCGAGGGGTTACAACACTTTCTCCGTAATCCCGTTTATCACGCAGAGTCTCGTAGCGGGGGCGAGAGCTGGGAGCGGTTCGACCCCGCTGGTGAATTCCGGGATAACTGAGCCGCCGCTCAGAAAGCAATGGCAAACTACTGAGCGTAATCTTGCCAAGAAATCAACATACAGCTGAAAGATGCTGATGTTGACAGCGATGTCCTGTAAAGGATATGCAAAAACATTTTTTACCTCAGTCTTGCCAAGTGCGGTAGCCACGTGACCAAGGTTCGCCCCCCCCCCCCTCCACACACACACACACACACACACACACACACACACACACAACACCAATCACGCCCTTAAGTGCCGGCCCGGTGGCCTTGTATTCGAATCTCTATCGAGGTGGATTATTTTTCGATTGACCTGGGCTCCTGGGTTAACACAACCTAAAATTATGTCAGAAAATGTCACGGGTGAAAATCTCTTAACGGCGTGATACTAAATAATTGAACACAGTAGCTGCAAAATACAGCAATCATGAACAAGTATAAACATGAAGAAGAATTAATAGTCCAGCCCACCAAGAAGAAAGCAAGTTTGCAGACAAACGCGATGGCGAGAAAGCCATGAGAAGTCTGGTCGTTGTCTTGGCTTCTTTTACCTAAGAAAATCTTCAGAACTGGCATCTGCATTCTAGAGGTCAGGACACGGAGGATGATGCAGAAGACAAGAAAAGAACAGGACAGGTTTGGCGTGAGTTGCTAGGCTGCCAATTCGGGATAATGAGCAAACGAGAGGTAGAAGATAGCGAAATAACTACCTAGATACGTGGTAACTGATTGCATTAGAGATAGTCCACGACAGCAAGGATCTCGATGATCAAAGCAAAGCAGTCTGGCACAGGAGAGAAAACTCAAAACACAACAAGAACAATACAATTGACAACAGAGAATAAACTCAAGACTTCACAGAAACAACGTAACTGGCAACAGAGGGAAAACCCAAATCTCCATCTGTTGTTAGGCTAATGAAAGGAATTACGATATAAGTTTAAATTACACAACCCTACACACATAAAATGTGTGTGGTGCCAAACATTTTACACCTGATTTTTGCATAAATGAGACCCGCTAAATCCAAATATCACATTTATTTGCCTGTAGCAGTTCTAACAAACTATGCAACTAACAAACAGTACATCACTGAAGAGAGCTGAAGTAGCCTGCTTGCCTGGCGGTTATGTGTTCAAATCTCTCTTCAGGGCAGAGATTTTTTAAAATTTTAACCTGGGCTTCCACGTCAACCCAGTATAAAATTAGTAGAAGGAAGAAAACAAAAGACATGTCCCAGAGCTGCAACCTGTTGTGGATTTGTGATGTGTTAGGGTCATGTTGGGGTAGCGGGGTAGGGGTACACCCTACCAAAGGAGAAGTAAGGTGCCTCCTTCCCTCCGCTAGCCTACGGGACACCCTTGGGCAAGGTGGAGTACCCGTTTAGCCCCCCCCCCCCCCAACAGGGTAACGTGAAGCCAACGAGCAGGTGGTGGATTGGACTTGGGAGCAGCTGACAGATAGTTAGTTATGGTTTCAAGTCGGTGACAGTGGGTAGAGGATCTCTCAGTAGAGACAATGCCTACGGTCATCCGATCAGTATGGTCACTGCCAGGAAGGAAGAATGGTAGACTTCCCTCCTTTTGATTCCCGGGCAGAGGAGGCTCGTCAGCCTTGGATGGTATCTCTTCTAAGAGAAGGAACTCTAAATCTCAAACCTCCGCTGCCTTGTGGGTATACCCATATGGGAAAGGCTTCGGGATTAAACCCTGAGGACAAATCCGGAGATGTAGTCCCTAAGGCAGTTCCATGTTGTAAACAACATAGTTCTGGCAACTCCTGCGACGGCACCGATGCCAAGTTGCATTGGCTACTGATTTTCCCTTGGTCAACATCGGCGTGGAGAGGGGGAACCTGCTACTGGGCAACAGCTGGTTCTCCGATTTCCATTGCCCAGACTTGTGCCCCGAAGAGGTCACTTCAGCACCGTGTAAAGCGGTGACACAACACGGGAAGCAGCATTTGCCGGTTATAAGTACTAATGCTCGATTGGCGTAGAGCAAGGCGCTAGGGGCTACTTCCGACGGTGGGAGAGATCATCGTATCTCACTAGACAGCTACCGCCCGCCTAAGCTGGGCAGCCCCCAGTCAATAAGGTGTTGTCTCGCCACGGTTCATCTGCTCCTGAGGGTGTGTGGAGCTTAGGGGAAAATCCTGACACATGGACCGCAATCTATACACCTAGCAACAAGAAAAAAAAAAAACAACCGGCCCTAAGGCTGGGAACATGGAACGTAAGAACCATGACCCCTGGCATCTCAGACGGATCTAAATGAGATTGTGGATGCCCGCAAAACTGCAGTGATAAACAACGAACTACTAAGACTGGGGATAGACATTGTCGCCCTGCAAGAGACCAGACTCCAAGAATCTGGAAGCATCAAGGAGAGGGATTTCACTTTCATACTGGCATGGCAAGCCGTGCGGAGAGACCAGGGAGCATGGAGTTGGCTTCGCTATCAGAAACAAGCTGCTTAATTCCATCATACCACCAAGTGATGGCACTGAAAGAATACTGAAGCTCCAACTCCAGACAGAGCAGGCCCAGTTAGTATTATAAGCGTTTACGCCCCCAACACTAACTGCAGCATCAGAATCTAAAGACAAGTTCTATGACGACCTTAGAAAAGACGTCAGTGAAACACCAGAGAAACAACATCTTTTTATCCTGGGGGATTTCAATGCCAGGGTTGGCTCCGACCACAAATCTTGGCCTTCATGTCTAGGACAGTTTGGCTTTGGGAAGATCAATGACAATGGACAACGTCTCTTGGAATTCTGCAGCCACCATAATCTGTGCGTGACCAACACCTTCTTTGACACGAAACCTCAACACAAGGTGTCATGGAGACACCCCAGATCAAAGAACTGGCACCAACTCGACCTGGTGCTCACTAAACGCAGCAACCTCCGCAATGTACAGTTGACTCGCAGCTATCATAGTGCTGACTGCGACACCGACCATTCACTCGTCTCCAGCAAGGTGAAGATAAAGCCCAAGAGAATCTACAGAAGCCGAACAGAAGGAAGACCACGCATTGACACCAGCGGCACCCAAAATAAAGATAAGGTCAACAAATTCATGCAGACTCTAGCGGATACTCTGCCTGGCCCCACAAATGGAAATTCCACCGAGAGATGGAGTCATTTTCGCGACACCATGTACAATACAGCACTATCAACATTTGGCATAAAGCAAACTAAGTCAACCGACTGGTTTGAAGCACAATCTGAAGAGATGCTCCCAGTCCTGGAGATAAAGAGACATGCATTCTCAATGTATAAAACATCACCTTCAGAGAAAACACTGCAGGCATTGCGAAATGGCCAGAAATAGAGTACAACAGATGGCAAGAAGATGTGCGAACAGGTACTGGCTGCAGCTCTCTGCTCAAATTCTAACTTGTGCAGACACTGGAAATATAAGAGGAATGTACGAGGGCATCAAGCAAGCTGTCGGTCCATCAAAAAATAAGATGGCCCCTTTACGATCAACGGAGGGGGTAATCATAAAAGATCGAGCGAAACAAATGGATCGCTGGGTAGAACACTACTCAGAGCTATACTCAGTGGATAACACTGTCAGCGAAGAAGCTCTGGAAGCCATCTATCAACAGTCTGCCATGCATGCCCTGGATAACGAACCTTGCCTCACAGAAATCAGTGAAGCACTAGACTCTCCCAAATCCGGCAAGGCACCTGGAAAAGATAGTATTCCACCTGAAATTTTAAAATGTAGCAAAGAAACAATCATCCCAGAACTGTATGCAATATTTCAGCTCTGCTGGAGAGAAAAATCAATACCACAAGATATGAAAGACGCAAACATCGTTATCCTTTATAAAAACAAAGGGGACAGAAGCGACTGCAACAACTATCGCGGCATTTCCCTACTCAGCATTACAGGCTAGATTTTTGCCAGAGCAATCCTTAAAAGATTACACATTCTTGCTTAAAGAATCTAGAACACTTCTCTTAACTCCGGAGAGTGAAGACGTGTTTTTGTATCTCTTACTTCTCGGATTATTATTACTGCAAGCTGAATCACCTATCATGGATTTTTATATCAATGTGCTCGTTGTGATTCTGAGGATGTGGTGAAATAGTTTTTAGATTAATACAAGTGTTTATTATCGCAAAAATGTGGGTTATATCTAATATTCATTTCGAGTGATAGTTGAACACTATTAAATTTCAACCAATCAAGTGCACGAGGCGTGTCAGATACAACCACGGGACCTCAAACTGCCCGCGGCGTGGCTAGATAACAATGCGATTGCCGCGTTCTTCAAGTTTAGTTAGTCGTAATATTATGCAATAATGTCAGGGGAAGGAGAGTGCTCCGTATTGGAAGTGAATGGTGAAAGGACTCGCTCAGGTTTACGATCGGCTGTCAATAAAACTTACACACTAAACAAAGAGAGGGCCGTGAAGAATAAGCTATCCAAGTGCATAAATCCCAACGGCCTAGTCGTCAAACACACCAACTCAGGACAGTGTGTTACTATTTCCTTCAACAACACACTCTATTATGAGGCATTCCGAACTTGCCTACTCAACTACTACAGGCTTGAACTAATTGAACACAGGCAAGATAAGCACGGGGCCCACGTTGAGGATCTGATTACGACGCCAGTGATTACGATACATTTGTACCGCAGCAAAAATAAACTCATGACACAGGGCAGTAATGAAAACATTAATTCCTGGCTAAAAGTAGATTTTGTTGAACTTGAAAACTCGACACAGACATTCACCGAATCTACTCATACGATGAGTGTACATGACAACATCAACACGAGGCCTGCCAACCCACCAGCGCTCTTGGCTATTGAATACCCAATGGAGCGTATCCAAAACAACATAGAACCCAATGTTGACATTGTTGAAGAAGTACCTGCCTCAGATAACAATAGCATCTTAACTATCAATGGACATTCGTGCGACTGTAAACAGCGCATTGAGGAACTAGAACAATCACTAAAGGCGCTCATTGTCACTGTTTCAACCAACATTGAAGCAAACAACAAGATAAGCAGTGATTACAATGCTCTCAAGACAGAAGTCGCACTCCTGCGAGACGAAAATTTGCTGCTGAGAAATACAGTTCAAATCTTACAGAATGCGTCCTCTACAAACCAAACCGAAGAAGCATGTAATTCTCAAGCAACCGCTTCATCCTTGGGAAATCTTGGGGAAGCTCAATCCCACCCAGAACAGATAATCACTATGAAAACAACTCAACGCGCAGAGGAAGATAAAAAACAACAAACACCTCAATGCGCAGACGAAGATAAACAACAACAAGCAGTCTACCCCATTGACGTCAAAATAAGCAATAGGTTTGAAGTACTTCAAGAAAAGTCACCAGAAAAATTACAGTGCTTTAACATGCTGCAAACGGGCAAGACAAGCCAACAAGATACATCGGGAGAACCACATGGAGACATAAAGACTGCTGATAATCGGAAATGGATGAAACAACGGTCGAGACGTGCTGACAACCAACATGTACAGACAGCACGACCTGACTGTACACATATTATACTAGGCGATTCCTTAATGAAAGGTTTATACAGCGACAGGATGGCCACATCAGACAAAGACATTGTTTCAATAATCCCACTGCCTGGGGCTGGTGTAGACCGGCTAACAGACAAGATTAGCAGGTTGGCTGTAAATCATAGCGTCAGAAGGGCAAGTGTACATATTGGCATCACCGACACCATGAACAACCAACAAATCACAGGGTCTCAACTGCTGGCACTCTTGAACGGATTACGTCACACTTTTCCTAACTCATCCATTTTCTTCTCCTCCATCATATCACCGAGTTATGGACACCAGCGCCGTCTAGCTGATATAAATAACAACATGTTGCAGAAGTTCTGTTCTCAAAACAAGATACAATTCATCAACAATACAGCATCATTCACTTCACAGGCTGGTGCACCAAAAAAGAGTCTTTACAAGGATCAAATACATTTATCTACATTGGGCACCAGTTTTCTCGCCAAGAATTTAAAATATCCAGAACGGACATACCATACATCCAATACGGGATCGCGCCGGACACTTTTAGCTACTCCTGAAACTCAAGCCAGACGACATACTCCCGTCACATCAAGTACCAATAGGACAGAAGTTTGCAGACCACTCATAACCACTGCACCTGAAATCCAAGCCAGACGGGACACTACCACAAAACCAAGTCCGTTAAATACGTCGTCTTTCACACAGGAGGGTAATAATTACGAAGATATGATTCCTATTCTCCCCAGAAAGGATCCGACTCTCAGCAACAACGACGTGCCAGCACAACCTCCTGTTAGCCACCAACCAGAGGCTCTAGTTGGTAGTCATTACATACCCATGAGACATCATCAGTACCCATTAAATTGTAATCCAGAATGGTTGCACCTCACACGGTATAGCCCAGCTACACTTCGTCAAGCACTTATAATGTCGCTATACCAACAACCAACACAACCTGGTATTTACTAGCAACTTAGGACAAAGCTACACCAGATCTCGGTACAAGAAAGAGCCTCTCCTTAAACGTTTATCTGCATATTTGGTTATAACTTGATCTAGTAACGTATTAGGTTATAAGTTATTACAAACATTGACTGGTTTTGACTTTATATTAATTGATAGTACTTAGCTGTATAGCTTTTATAATAATTCTAATTGTGTTTTCACGGTGAGTGAGGGGGTCTTCACTGCTCTTCCTTACGGATCTGTGTACGTATTTTTATATATTTACAGAGATATTACTGTTTCTCTGTACTTTAGAGTGTGTTTTTGTAATAAGGGACGTAAGTTGTATTCACTTTGTGTGTGTGTGTTTTGCTTTTAAACTTGTGATTACGCATTGTTGAAATGTCTAATAAGTACGAACACTGGCTCAGGAATAATGGGCTCAGAATCGGGCATGTAAACATATGCCATCTATTAGGGAAGCTGCCCGAACTATCACTTATACTTAATCAAAATTTTCACATGTTTGGCGTTAGCGAAAGTCGATTAAATGGCAACATCTCAGATGATGACATCGCTATCAGAGGTTTTAAAACCATTAGAAGAGATCCCTATCAGAAACAAGAGACGGGTATTGCAGTTTATATTTCCAACTCGCTTAACGCCCACCGCAGGCTAGACTTTGAAACCTGTGAGATTGAGTGTGTATGGATAGAGGTTAAACTTCAAAATTGCATACCGCTAGTAGTTGGCTATCTTTATCGAAACCCCAGTGCAGGAAATATCTGGTATGAAAAATTCACCACTATGATGGATGTAGTCTTTAGTAATGCTAGGGAAATAATATTGCTAGGTGACTTCAACATAGACGCTAACAAATCAAACAAAACATGGGAAAACATAATAGAGTCATATAATTTCCAACAGTTAGTCAAACAAGCCACTAGAATCACTAAATCATCTGCAACACTTATAGATCATATTTATACTACGTGTGCTGATAACATCACAGAATGTAGTGTACCTATCAATGCAATGAGCGATCACTATCCAGTATGTTGCACGTGGTCGAAAAGGGGCACCAAAACTCCCAAACACAAACATATAAGCATAAAATATAGAAATTACAAAAATTTCAATCGAGACGTCTTCTTACAAGATTTGGTCAACTCATCTCTAGATTATGTTTACCAGCTTCCTGACCCAGACGATGCTCTGGACCACTGGCTAAAGACCTTTCTAAGTATATTTGATAAACATGTTCCATTTAAGGAAGTTCGTGTTAAACATCACACAAAGCCCCCGTGGATCACACAGGAGGTAGTTGAACTTATGAGAGATCGCGACAGGGCTCACAAAAATAGAGATCTAACTATGTACCGTAGTCTGAGAAACAAAGTTCAATATGTTATTCGGAAGGAAAAGAAAAACTATTTTAAGAACATAGTAATAGATAAAACCAACACTAAAGATATATGGAAAGCAATTAATACCTTGACAAACAAACACAAATCATCACAATCATTACCATCAAATCAGGTTACATGTGATCAATTCAGTAGATACTTTCAGTCCGACATAAACCAACTGAAGGCTGCAATACCAGATGCGCCTCATGACATATCTTTATTATCATCATTCTGTGAGAACAAATGCTATGGACACATTTCCTCCAACATACCGCTAATGACGACAACTGAAGTATTTACTCATCTCCGAAATCTAAAAAACAATAACTCATCAGGACTAGATGGAATTAGTAGTCGGATCCTTCGCCATGCTGCACCGGCGATCTGCGAGTCACTAACTTTTATATATAATCAATGTCTAACCAGAGGTCACTTCCCATCAGCCTTTAAAATCGCTAAAGTGTATCCTCATTTAAAAGCTGGTCCTCTAGACGATCGTCTCATGAGTAATTATAGACCAATTTCCATATTATCCTCATTATCCAAACCGCTAGAAAAGCACATCCACAAAACAACACTAGATCACTTAGTTCGCCATAAACTGATAGTTGACAGTCAGTCAGGATTTCGGCCAAAATATTCTTGCCATACGGCACTAACAAACATGATAGAAAACTGGCATCAAAATATTAACAACAATACTCTATGTGGAGCGGTGTTTATAGACTTTAGGAAAGCATTCGATATGATAGATCATACTATTCTAATTAAAAAACTAGAAACAATGAAAGTAAGTTTTAATATAGTGACATTAATAAAATCATTCTTATTAGACAGAAAGCAAGTAGTATCACACAATAAAGTTTTATCTCAAGCCATTACCACTAATATTGGAGTACCTCAGGGGTCTATTCTTGGCCCTCTATTATTCACCATTTATATAAATGATCTTCCATTAAATCTGTCGTCGTCCTGCGATCTATTTGCTGATGACTGCACAGTATATACAAACGCTGTTGATCGTAATGTGCTAGAATTATCCTTGCAACAGGAAATAAATAGTGTAGTTAACTGGAGTCATGCAAACCGCATGCAAATTAACATTACTAAAACAAAGTCTATGTTAATAGGAACCAGGCAAAGACTTCACACTCTAAACTCGCAGAGAACTCTTCAGCTGCACATTGGCAGCACGCCTGTAGAAAGTGTCACCGAGCACAAGACACTGGGTGTTATCATAGATCAAAATCTAACTTTTAACTCACATGTTCATGCTCTAGTTAAACAAATAGCCAAAAAAGTATACCAACTTGCCAAAATTAAAAATTTCCTTGACGAAAACACAAGAAAGATATTCTATACTTCTCATATACAAACACATATTGATTACTGCTCCACAGTCTGGGATGGATGCTCCAAATCAATAACAAAACGCCTATATTCACTCCAGAAAAGGGCAGTGCGTTTAATTAATGGTGAAAAGCTTACCGACAATTCTAACCTATATAAACGTCTCCGGTTACTGCCACTCCACAAGCGCCTGCTTTTTAATAAGACCAAACTAATTCACAAAATCCTATTTCAAAATGCTCCAAGCTACCTTTGGCCATTGTTTAAATATAACGCTAGACATAGCGAACGACTAAATATACTTCATGTCCCTAAACCTAGGATAGACTTATATAAAACAAGCTTAGCATACTCTGCCGCTCAGTTGTGGAACAATCTTCCACAAGAAATCAAAGACACCACCAATCATGATACATACATTCGCAACCTGTTTGAACACTACCTTAGTACAGACTATATGCCCCCATAACAAACAACACAAAAAAGATAATAATGGTTACTTATCTCAAACGACAACTAGCCAAAAAACATTCCCTTATGTATGGCACGTTACACCCTCCTTAGGTATTTATAATGCCCATGTTTAACACTGCCTCAGTGAGTCATTTGTTATTGATTATTTTTCATGCGTTTTAATGTTCTTTTGTTGTCAAAAGTTGCTTCATAAGTGATGTTGAATGAAAGAATGTATGAGAGGAAATAGAGAAGAAGGGCAGAATGTCAGACGGGCCTGCGTGCCCAATTCTTAACCCTTTGAAAATAAAGACTTATTATTATTATTATTATTATACCCCGAATCGCAGTGCGGATTTAGACCCAACAGGTCCACCATCGATATGATTTTCTCACTCCGGCAGCTCCAAGAGAAGTGCAGAGAACAGAGGAAGCCATTATATATTGCCTTCATCGACCTCACAAAGGCATTTGACCTCGTGAGCAGAAGCGGCCTTTTAAGGTCCTTGAAAAGGTTGGATGTACACCCACTCTTCTTAGTCTCGTGAAATCATTCCACGAAAACATGCAGGGGACCATTTTATTTGACGGCTCAACATCCCAGTCATTCAGCATCAGCAGCGTAGTAAAGCAGGGCTGCGTGCTTGCTCCTACACTCTTTGGTATCTTCTTCGCTGTTCTCTTAAGGCAGGCATTTGGGACTGCCACTGAAGGCATATACCTCCACACAAGATCTGATGGCAAACTTTTTAACCCATCAAGACTCAAGGCAAAGACCAAATTAAGATCAAGATGTGTAAGGGAATTACTTTTTGCAGATGATGCAGCACTGACTACGCATACAGCAGAAGATCTCCAAAGGCTCATAGATCGTTTTGCAGCCGCCTGCAAAGACTTTGGGCTCACCATTAGCCTAAATAAAACACAGGTGATGGAACAAGACGCTGGTGCGCCCCCGTCAATCAAAATTGCTAATTACGAATTGAAGGTCGTCCATGATTTTGTGTATTTGGGATCGACAATATCAGATAATCTTTCATTAGAGACAGAAATCGAAAGACGCATTGGAAAGGCAGCCACAACATTTTCCAGGCTAGCTAAAAGAGTTTGGGAGAATAATAGACTAACAGAGCGTACAAAAGCTCAAGTATATAAAGCTTGTGTTGTTAGCACACTACTCTATGGGTCTGAATCCTGGACCTTGTACTCAAGACAGGAAAGGAAGTTGAATTCCTTCCACATGAGATGTCTGAGACGTATCCTGGGCATAACATGGAAAGACCACATAACAAACAAACAGGTGCTTGAACGAACAGATATTACCACAGTGCACACCCTCCTCAAGCAGAGACGCCTCCGGTGGCTGGGCCACGTATCTCGAATGGAAAATGAACGTATTCCCAAAGATCTCCTTTACGGAGAACTAGCCACAGGAAAGAGGCCAACCGGAAGAACTCAAAGGCGATATAGGGATGTGTGTAAACAAGATATGAAAACCATTGGAATAGAACCAGACACGTGGGAGAGAGTTGCAACAGACAGATGCTCCTGGAGAAGAGATGTACGAAACGGACTGGTGCTCTTTGACAAACTGAGGATAGGCGGCACAGGTTCAAAGCGCAGTCACTTACTGCCTCATCTTACAGATGCGGAAACTGTGACAGGGATTGTCACTCTCGCATTGGACTATACAGTTACCAGCGGTGCTGCCAGGCACTTCCCAAGCGGCACAACTCTATAGTCCTTCAGGACTGAAAGAATCCTACTACTACTAGCAGCTCTAGTTTGTTTTTAGATACAGGCATTTGTGTAATTAATTAATAGTATTACAATAGTTTCTGTATTAGGCTGATGACATATGCCTGGGTCATTGACATTGAGATGAGTGACCTGTGTAGCGGGACTACGAGGAAAACAATCAACCCTGAGAAATAATGGGGCGGGTGTGAGAGGATACCCCTAGGGCGGATGGGGCGAAAGACAGTTGTGTGTTGTGTGAAGTCAGGAGACTTGAAAGTCAGTGAGAGAAGAGACCGACTGCGGGTCAGGTCGTTTAGGAGAGTTGAGTTTTAGACACCGAACGAGTCGGTAGTCCACGGAAAACTGGGTTGTGTGATTCTCCGAGCTGGGAAGGCAGGCCTAAACCCCAGAGTGGGTTGCACAGTTAGCAGAGGCTCTGACCCAGTGTGTGTGTCGTATTGTGTGAGATCCAGCCGTGGATAGTAGCTGGACTAAATGTCTTGTGAATTTGAGATTCAGCAGGCCGTGAGAAGACAGTGATGTGTGCTGGTTAAATTGTGAGGAGGATATTTATATTCTATGGATTACATTGTTTCTGGATGTATAAACATGTTCCGTTTGTCCGTGTTCTTTCTGGATTAAAAGATTATGTGCGCCAACTCAATCTTATTTCATGACTGGTGAATGTGCACTGCAGGAGTGAGTTGGATTAAGAGACAGTTAGATAGCTCAATTGACACACCAGGAGCATCGTTACCTAGACAACGACCATCGCACGCACGTATCATCAAAAACGTCGTGTGATAGCTGAAATAAAGCTATTGCTATCCAGTTCCTTACAAAATAAAACTGCTTGTTTACTTACAGTTGTAGTCTTCCAAGAATCTTCCAAGCAATGCCTTTATTTTAGATTGTAACCCCCTGCAAGCATGTTAGTATGATATTTATTTTCTTATACTTCTAACACAAAATTATACCATCTAGAGAAGAGCATGATTTCTTTCACCGCATTTATTTTGTTATATTAGTGGAGAGTACACTTTGAAAGAAAAACATACGAAGTATAATACTGTTTTTGTGAAAAGGGCATGCTTTGCTTATTTTAAAGTAAAATTGGTGATCAGTACAATTCATGGGCTCCTTATATTGAAACATGTGTTGGACACCTGCTACAGTGGACTAGTGGGGGGAAAAACTGTCAAAATGTGGGATTCTAATGGTAGGAGAGAGCCCAAGAACCACTATAATGACTTATTTCTGTGTTGTCAATATTATGGTAAAAAAATCACACACGCACGCACGCACGCACACACGCACGCACACACGCACGCACGCACACACACACACACAAAAGGAAATATCCAGATGTAGATGCTGCTAGGCGACCTGTTCCACACGGAAATGACATACCAATTCCAACTTTCAGTCAAATTGCGGATTTACTGCTAGAAGATGAAACAGCAGTGTCATGTTGAACGACAAGTGACAGTTTTAGTGATTTCGATGATGATTTTCCAGCTGCTAAAAGTTTCCACCAGCGTAAACTAAATGATCTAGTTCGAGATCTATCTCTCTCCAAGGAATCTTGAGAACGTTTGGCTTCAAGATTGAAAAAAAAAAAAATTACTGACTGCTGAAACAAAGGTTGCATTGTATCGCAGCAGAGAGGAAGGGTGTATTCCAATCTTTTGTTAGTAAAACAATCACGTTTTATGTAATAATGTAAGAGGTCTTGTAAACGAAATGGGTGTAAGTTATACACCAGATGAGTGGCGCTTTTTAATTTACAGATTTAAATGAAGATTGAAAGGTTTCACTTACACAATGTTAACAAATATGGCTCAATTCTAATTGTTCATTCCACAACAATGAAGGAAGTGTATGCTACAAAAAAAAAGCTCAGTTCTGGAAAAATGGAAGTATTAGTATTTAGTTTTATATGAGGGTACTAAATACACATCAAATACATATACTATGAATGTCGATAACTGATGGTTTGTGTAGATCTTAAAGTGATGAACTTCTTGCCTGGCCAGCAAAGGGGATTCATCAAATATCTATGCTTTATATGTTTAGTGCCACCATTACATTTAAAGCATAGCTTGATGAAGTGATCTGTTAGGGCACTAAACAAAGACGATACCTGCTTTAATTACTTACGCAGATAGTCTCCGGATTTGAACACAGACAAACTTAAAGCTGGAATGTTTGATGGACCTCAAATTAGAAAGTTAATAAACAATCCAACTTTTATTGATTCGGTGAACAAAATTGAGTCCCCAGCCTGATCATCAGTTGGTTTAGTTGTGCTAAACTTTCTGGTAACTTTGAAGCAGACCATTATTCTGAATTAGTTAAAAACATGCTGTCGAGTTTTTTGTAAACTTGAATGCAACATGAGCATACAATTGGACTACTTCCATAACCATTTAAATTTCTTTCTCCTAGAATCTTGGCGACTTTAGTGGGGAGAAAAGTGTCAGATTTCATCAAGACATAACACAGTGCAAGAGAGATAACAAGGACTTTGGGATGCCTCCATGATGGCAGATTACTGTTGGATGCTTTAGCGTGACTGTCGGGGCATGTCACATTCCAGGAAGTTCTCGAAAAGTAGCTTTTTTGTGTTTAACTATACATTTTATAAAATGCTAGCCGCACAGTTTTAATACATGTTAGACTTTTTATATGAGAGTACTAAATTCCTAGCAATTACATATAATATGAATGCCGATTACAGCCAAAATGCCACTGATGGCACCTAACTCTAGATTTAAATCTGTTCATACGGAATGCTCCTTTCCTTGAAGACTACATACATATTACCCCGTAAAGTACTTAAGAACTGCCTCACATTTCCAACATGGCTGGAGCAGAAATTCGTGAGCGTTATAGAAACTGATAGGGAACTGCGCGGCTAATATCACGAGCACGGTCGGATACTGACTCGACGCCTGAGAATGTTTTCTGCGAAATTGAAAGAAAGATTGGCTGTCTGTTCCTCCGTGCACCCAGGCCGACAAAATGTGATGATGCCACTACATCACAGACTCATTAACGGCGAATACTTCGGGACATTTTATGTTATTAAAATTATTTGAGCAGAAAATGATATATTACTGCATATGTCACACCGTGCAGGCAATCTCAGAATTGTTTTAATGTTTACTGGACAAGCATGAAGACTGTTGTTGTTGTTGTTGTTGTTGTTGTTGTTGTTGTTGTTGTTGTTGCTATTGCTGCTGTTGTTTTGTTGTTGTTTGTTAATTCTCTGGCACTCCAAGAGTTTTGACATTTAATCCGATTTATTGGCGTTGAAGCCGTATTTGTCCGAGTGAGATGATTAACATCTGTCTGTGTGAGGGTGGGTGTCAATAGTTTTCTCCCGACCAGTGTGAGGTTAAACTAATTAGACAAGGATGTAGATAAGGGTATCTCGGTTGGGATGGGTTCACAATCCTTTGTAGCCTTCTTTAGGAAGCCTGGAAATAAACTCATTTACCCCCACGTGAGGACAACAACAGAGAAAGCAAGTTTCCTACACGAATTTTAGAAGGATAGGATCCTTTGGAAGGTGTGGAGACCATGGAAATTTACCACTGACCATAAAGAACATTGTAACCTCTATAATGTAAATAGACTAGTGTGATTTTTCCCGCCCTGATAGGGTCTCCATTAGTCTACCCTAATACGAGGGTAAGTTAATACGTAAGCCACAAATGGCTATAGAAAAATAACTAAATATGATAACAATTTGAAACCAGTTTATTTTTATACATACATTGTCCCTTTATTTCTCAATATAATTTCCATCACCATTGATGCACCTATCTCATCGTTTTATCGGGACATGGGTGATTTATTGGTGGATGATGGTCTGTGAAAACAGTGTATATTGTGTTCACACTTTGGATGTTCTGTGCAAAAAGTTCTGTTCTGTTCATTCATTGGATTTTCCTGTACTATCAGTGTATGTTTAGTTCACACATTATATGTTCTGTGCATGCATGGCTGTAATAGTAGTAGAAGTAGTAGTACTAGTGGGCCGGTCACCCTGGCTGAGGATTTAGCGACTTTCTCCGTAATCCCGTATACTCTCGTAAATAACGTGACGACGGCGAGAATCGTTAGCGGTTCTAACTTACGTGGTATGTGAGCCGGTCGCTCAGAAAGCAATGGCAAACTACTGAGCGTAATCTTGCCAAGAAATCAACAATCAGCTCAAAGATGTTGATGTAGACAGCGATGTCCTGTAAAGGATATGCAAACATCATCAGTACTAGTGGTAGTAGTAGCAACAGTCGTTGCAACCAAACCAGTACTGGCATCAGTATTATTACTATTATTATTAAGAAACCAATAAAGGAACACTTTGAAGCCACTAAGACAGTCCATAAATAAACACATACAGTATTGTTTGGCGCTCATAGAAGGGGAAGAAGAAAGTATCTGTATGATAGACTTTGCTAATGAGGTCACTTTTTTGGAGTGGCTAGTTGTTCATGCGTCAAAGTACACTTGTTCTTGCAGCGAGGCGCTGTCGTCATTTGGAGGTGACATGTTCGAATCTCGATCGGTAACTATGGCTTTCAAATTTTATGTTGTCTAGTGGATCCTCTTAACTCTACTTCCTTCTTCTCCTTCTATAAGCGCCAAACAATACTATGTGTGTTTATTTATGGACTTTTACTATTAGTACTAGCAGTAGTAGTAGCAGTAGTAGCAGAAGTAGTAGTAGCAGTAGTAGTAGTAGTAGTAGCAGTAGTAGTAGTAGTAGTAGTAGTAGTAGTAGTAGTAGTAGTAGTAGTAGTAGTAGTAGTAGCAGTAGTAGTACAAGCAGTAATAGTAGTAGGTGCAGTAGAAGTAGTTGCAGTAATAGTAGTAATAACAAAAGCAGTAGTAGTAGTAGTAGTAGTAGTAGTAGTAGTAGTAGTAGTAGTAATAACAAAAGCCTCAGTAGTAGTTGTAGAAATTGAAGGAGTAGTAGTAGTAGTAGTAGTAGTAGTAGTAGTAGTAGTAGTAGTAGTAGTAGTAGTAGTAGTAGTAGTAGTAGTAGTAGTAGTACAAGCAGTAATAGTAGTAGTTGCAGTAGAAGTAGTTGCAGTAGTAATAGTAATAACAAAAGCAACAGTAGTAGTTGTAGAAATTGCAGTAGTAGTTGTAGTAGTAGTAGTAGTAGTAGTAGTAGTAGTAGTAGTAGTAGTAGTAGTAGTAGTAGTAGTAGTAGTAGTAGTAGTAGTAGTAGTAGTAGTAGTAGTAGTAGTTGCAGTAGAAATAGTTGCAGTAGTAGTAGTAATAACAAAAGCAGCAGCAGTAGTTGTAGAAATTGCAGTAGTTGTAGTAGTTGTAGTAGTAGTTGTAGTAGTTGTAATAGTAGTAGCAGCAGCAGCATCAGCAGCAGCAGCAGAAACAGCAGCAGCAGCAGCAATAATGCTTGTGGTGGCCGTTGTAGTTACTATAGTCGTGGTTATAATAGTAAAGGTATTAGCAGTGGTAGCATTAGTAGTAATAGTAGCAGTAGTAGTAGCGGCGGCAGCAACAGAAGCAGCAGGAAAAAAAAGAAAGAAGGAGAACAAGAAGAACGAATTAACAAATTTTATTTTCAAAGGGCCCCAAATTGGGCACGTAGACCCCTCTTACAAGGCTTTTCCAATCACTCATATGTCAATCATAATTGTGCATGTTACATTCACATGGGGGGGGGGGGGGGGGGAATCATTGTCAAATGAATGGTGTAAACATCAGCATTGTATGTTACCATGTTATGAGACAGGCAGGTAGGAAGAAGGAAGGAAGAAGGAGGAAGGAATAAGAAGGAAGGAATACGAAGGAAGAATAAGGAACGAAGAAGAAGGAAGAAGAAGGAACAAAGAAGAAGGAAGGAAGAAAAAGGAATTAAGCAAGGAAGAAGGAAGAAAGAAAGGAAGGAAGGAAGGAAGGAAGGAAGGACAAAGGAAGAAGAAAAAAGAAGAAAGAAAGAAGAGGACAAAAGAAAGAAAGAAAGAAAGAAAGAAAGAAAGAAAGAAAAATGAGGAGGATGAATGAGGAGGAAGAAAGAAAGAAAGAGAAAAGAAGAAAGAAAGAAGGAAGAAGAAAACGAAGAACAAGAATAAGAATGAGAACAACAAATGGAAAATGTCGATGTAGAAGGAAAATCGAAAGAGAGAAAAGGAGGATGCTTATTTTACCGCATTCTAAAATACATGTTTATCACCCACACTAGGAAGACAAGGCAGATTTCCTTCGAAATCTTACAAGTATTTCAGATGGCTCACAATGACCACTGAAAATCGATTATTCACGTTAGTAACAGTTGAGAACTTTCTCGAAAAGCTCTGTGAAATGTAAATTTCAAATTACAGCTGTCAAACTGAGTTTGTGAGTTTGAAACTTTCTATCGATGAATACGCCGCACTTCATTATTTTGAAATCGTTTTCTTATTCCGATGTACATTTCGATACTCATATGCAAGCGTGTTGGGTGGCTTACAATCAATATTTTAGTTTACATAATCCAAGGCAAGATACAACAGTAAACTGGCTCTTCTTGTAGCACATATAAATCAAGATATTCGTTACTTATTATAGAGGTATTTGTTTTGCTTAAAAAGCACAATATATAAAGACATGGAAAGAGTGACTGTGCATTCGATTTCAGGCTACGTCGTTCGGTTTACGAGTGCAGTTTTCTCAGACTTCTGGTGGTGGTTGCAGTAATTACGCAGTTTGCGATTTGTGAGAGGTTTCGACAGGCCGCACTCGGAAAAAGACCGAGCCATATGGGATAAAACCCGGTGCAACGAAGTCGATCTTCTTCCCCTTTAGGCCCTTCTATGCGTGAGAACTGGTACATACATTTAAAGTAAGAACAGGAGTGTGTCAGTGATGCCTCTTGTCTCCATTCTATTCTGATTCAAAACTGGTTCAAGAAGATAGCAAAAATTATCGAGAGAAATTGAAGTCACTGTAGTCTTGATGAAGGGAATTCCGCTGACGACTTTGCTCTTCTGTCCAATCCACGAATTCAGATATATGATAAGATAAACACACCTGATATAAGGTCACAGCAATTATGTCTAAATATTCATATTTAACGATTACAAAATCACAAAAATAATCTCACTTAGTTAAACCATACATCAAGGAGTGGAAATGAAACGACGATTTAGGGAGCAATGTGGACACACGTGGGGGAACTGCTAGAGATACTGCACTGGTGCTTTACCATCCAGACGGATGATTGTCTGAATCACAGTGCGATGTTTTAAAAAAAACGCATAATAACTACAACTCATTGCGGGGACCAGGGATGGAAATATATCTTTCAATAATCCAAAGCCTGGGCTGAATTGTAGATATCCTGTGTTGTCCATGCAACATTCTCCCTCTCTCTCTCTCTCTCACTCTCTCTCTCTCTTTCTCTCTCTCTCTCTCTCTCTCTCTCTCTCTCTCTCTCTCTCTCTCTCTCTCTCTCTAGGCCTGCATAATATACCCCAGTGTTTAGGTAACACCATTGCGACTGGCAGAAGGCAAGCTACACGATCTGCAGGATCACCAAAGCAATGTATTTCGGAGCTTCGATCCTGGACCAGTTGCCGACAAGGGCTTAGGGCGTGATCTGCCCTGCCATGACATTTAGTTTTAGGCTGCATTTCATGGCATCAGAATAAGGCTTGAACTCTCCCAATTTCCCAATTGCACTCCTCCAGCCGAAGCCGTTGGCACAATTCGAGGTGTCGGGTTTGGTTAGCACCTCCCAACAATCGGCGCTAACAGAAAGCAGTTAGAACAGTCTGCTCTCATACGGTAGCTCAGTTTATATCTGACTAAGACCTGATAATTTATAACAAACTACAAACATGAATGAATTTGTACCAGTGGAGAATACAACTAAATGGTATGATGGAATCACTACTGCGGAGCTTAGTTAGGGAACACTCATGGAGGTGCGTATATGCCTGGGAAGAGAGGAAGGGGCAGGATAAAGAGAAGAAGAGTGAGGGATGTGGCGGATGATCTCCAGATGGATGTATCGGACGCAGGACATCTTGCTTATGACCGCGAAGTTTTCCGGAAGGTTATTATGTGAGCGAAGTTTTGCAAAGAACATGCTACTGAATGAATGAATGAAAGTTAGAGAACCAGACATATTCCAATCTATCAAGAGATAGAGAAAGAATGTTGGCCCTAGAAAAGACATCATTGAGAAAACCTGGGAATAATATAGCTGTCTCTGGAGCCTATAGAGCAAACAAAATAAAGAGAGACCCAACACTCATAGAGACAGTGATGAGAGTAATACGAGGCCGTTATAAACCCAGACAAGGCATCGGCTGTGTGGTACTCCGTGGATAACCGGATTGTGAAGGCAGATGCCCCATGTATTATATTGAATGGGTTTCCTCTTAGCAGAGAGAGTAAATTGAAGTACTCTGGTATGACCTTTGACAGGTGTATGTCTTTTAAGGTTCATGTGGAGGGTTTGGTGGTGAAGGCTGGTAGGGGACTTAATGCACTGAGGACGATGGCAGCAGACGGGGTGGAGCAGAAGATGCCTTACATGCTCTTTCAGCTGTTAATAATTTCGGTCACTGAGTATGATTTGGGGATGCTGACATTATCAAAGAGCCAGCTTAAAAGGTTGGAGCGCATATAGGATGCAGCCATGCAGGTGATCCTGGTATGCACAAAGGACACGCCATTTATATGCTAGATGCATACCCTGGCGCTACCAACAATAGCTGATAGGCATTGGGTCCTTCAAGCTAAATGGTACCTGAGAGTTGCTGCAGATAGGGATCACCCAATGCTTTAAGCCATGGATATGTTCAATGATGATAGACTAAGATGAAGCGGGTCCTGCATGGCACAGGCAGAACTATCTATACGTCATGTGTGTGATCTAGAGACCATCAATCGTGAAAAAGTGGGGCTTGAAGTTCCGACAGACATGACGGACTGGTACAATGTAATAGTAACACTGGGTCGTGAGTGCAGAGAATAGGCAGCGGGTCGCACAGAGCCTGATGTGCAACAACCGATCCAGAGTAACACACATCAAGGTGACATAGTGATCTATACCGATGTGTCAGTGGTGTGAAACAGGCGGAGTGGTTGGGGTTTCATTGTGAAGGCTAATGGACGATTATTAAAAAAAAACGGAGAGCCTGGCATATGAGGCTACGACTTCCAGCATGAGAATGGAGGTAAAAGCAGTCACAGCGGATTTACCTTGGTTAGAGTAGACAACTGAAACACACATTACCTCTTATCACGGACTCAAGGAGTCTGCTTAGTAAGGTAGAGAAAGAAATGTTTCTTGTGAAATGGCTCACCTCGCTTCAGAGGTCACAGATTGTGAGAATTCTATAGATTTTTTGCCCTAGCCATGCGGGAATGCGGGGGAATGAACAGGCTGATAGGCTGGCAGAGAATGCACCTCTTGGTGATAGATTATTAATGGACTATGGGGAAGTGGTCGTGCGCCTGTAGGACCAGGTGGAGAAGGTGGAGGAACAGATTGAGAACCCATATGTGGAAAGGACGAGATTGCGGGGCATTGGCAGTGGGTTCTTGTAGAATCCCAAAACTGAGAAGGAAGAACTTTCAATCATATAGCGGCGGGAACGATTAGTAGTGTGACTCTTCGCCGGCTGTTGAACTACAGGATGGAGCGCGAATGGAGATGTCCTGAGTGCAGTGATGTCAGTTCTTAGCTCAACTCAACTCAACTGAGCATTATGTAACAAGACCGCCGGGGCTTGGACTGGTTTGCCACGATAGATACAATCCCCAGCCTTTGCTCCAACCACCTCAATAGCACTCAACATCTACCAGGCCCCACACAAGCCGGGACAGCTGGACCTCCCCTCCCTCACCTAGGGTTCCCTACCCCAAGGGGGCTCGGACCAGACACCAGTCATATCACTGCACAAAGTCATAGCTAAGAGAACAAAAATTTAATTCTGAACTAAGTCAACCACAACACAGAGAAGGATGGCTGAAAGCCAGACTAGAAGAACTATGTACAAGATCAGAGATGCAGATGAGTATTCATCATCATGGAGGCGGACGATAGCTCGTGCGGTTGTCCAGTCGTGGTAGCGACTCACCCAGGCTCCTCCAGTGGACTGGAACTCCAAGGTCTGCTGCCTCTCCAAAGTTCCCTCTTCACACAGAGAACCAATCACGGGCTGATCAAGCGCAGTACCACTGCCTGACTGACACTGCACCGATGAACAAGGATCCTTCCTTGCTGTCGTACTATTTCACTCGTCACACTCCTGATGAAGTCTGGGCCGACCCTAGCATATTAGCGGTCTCCCACTTGCAGAAAAAGTACATGTAGCACCGTATCAACATACACAAGAGGCCTGGTCACTCTTCTATCTCATAAGTGACCCACACACTGATATGTCACCTACACAATGAGCGGTTGCTCCATATGAACACACAATGTCACTGGCAAAGTCTATCAGGTGACTAAACACTTCACCTTATTTCCATGTCCTTGGACAAATAGATCTTCACACAGTATCATGTAACTACCCTGATCGAATGGGTAGTAATCACAACCTAGCATACACTGTCAACAGTTCACCACGTTGGACTGAGGTAGCTCCCTACCTTAACATAACATTGTCAACAGTTCACCACGTTGGAATGAGGTAGCTCCCTACCTTAACAAACATGTCACTCTGGTGTTCCCACCACTTTCGTAATCAAAGTCTTAGGTCACTGGACCACGTGTTGGCTTCATAAAGGTAACCAATGTAGAAACACTATTTAAGCATCAAATTATACACGGTGTCCCATGATAACCCAGCCGGGCCAGGAAGCATATACACAGGCCATGGTGACCGGTATCAATGATCACTCTGCTCAACTTGAAAGTTCACTGACCTTGCAATCACCAAGGTTTACACTGAGGTTGAATGTCACCAGTGCTTCACTGGCTAGAATCACCAGACGTTTCAGTGTTGGATCCTCTCAGGATCGGATGACACTCGTCGGACTCTTGACGGAGGTCCTAACCTAGACCTACCGACCTATTCAGCACTCAGCTCCTTCCAACATTGATCTCGCAGAATCAGACGACCACTCCCAGTATGGCCTCAATCAACTTCTGGATAGGCACTGGAATGAGTGGGCCCATAGAGCTCATGGTGAAGCTCTTGAATCTTCTTCATGTATAGTAATAACAGATCCTGAAACACGGAGAGGTTGGTGTGAGTACTCAACTACAACAAAGACTACCAGCATCTCCACCATGTCACCTGCCTCTCAGACATTCCTCATGTCTACCAACATGAGTATGAAATCATCACATCATAGATCTACTTAGTCACTATAATATATAGGCATAATGATGGTAGAAACAGCAATAGCACACCTGTTCAGTCAAGTAACACTTCTGGGCTACAAATAACCCCTAGCACCAGAGTCGACTGTATGACTCTGTCAAGCATCCTTCGCCTGGTGCCAGTCCAATCCTGTTTCACCTTCCATCATCAATCAACATATACACCTACTTCCCTTTCAGTGTAGTGATTACTGTATCGAGAAGGTGTCCAGCCGGACATCTCCTTCCTGACAGACTCATCAATTCATCAATCCCTTAACCCATGGACTGATCAATTACACACATTAATCACTATATGACCATAATGAATTATACTCCTGATAATTCCTTACTATAGCATTAACAAAGGAGAACTCATGAATTGTTACACTTAAATAACAAACTCATTTCACAGCCATAGTGTCAGTTCTGGGATCCCTGCCCCAGATCCTGAGTTGCCCTTTTATTCACTGACTATCTTCCAGGTCAGTCATACCTGTGCCGGTCGAGCACAGCTGTGGTGGCCATCCACCATTACACTTTCCCACAGCTACTGTGGGTCCCGTGTACCTTGTCCCGTGACGACTTAAGTCACGTCATCCAATGTAGCAAGCCTCCAGACTCCACTACCAAACTCTGGCTCCACCTTTTTTAGGGGGGGGGGGGGTTATTCCCCTCATATACTACTACTTCACGGCAGTACTCCAAGTACTCCATGAACCGAGTCAGGGTTCCCGAAGAGTAGAATATTAGAGACAGAAACGGTTAGGTTCAAACCTCGATCTATCTAGACACCACGGCCTCGAATTACGGAGTGCCGCATCACCCTCAATCGGGTATGTTCACTCATCGGATCTGCACGATCGCATTGGGTCGGACCTGTAACCTATCGGGTTGGGCGTACCGGCCTACCTCCCAGTCGGCTGCCTAGACCAACGTACGATGGAACACGCACGGTCATTCTAGCGGACGGACATGACAACCAGCAGTAACAATAGTATCATGAATACTTCTTATCAAATGTTATCCTACCGAATGCAACACCATTCTGCTTATGCGGAATAACACTGCTATCTGCACACAGCAAATACACCACGGCTGATCTCACCTTGATTCCTCGAAAAATCACCATCACTGATAGAACAATTCAGTTACAATTCTAATGTCACGAAGCACATTACACATCTCTAATAATAAGCTCTACCTTATCATTATTTACAGCGTCTAGCATGTTGATGTAATGACTGACAAACTGTCGCCTTGCCTGCGTAATTAATAAACCAAACCAGTAACTGCCTACACACTGTAAAGCACATCGTTCGGCCTATTTTATTTACACACCACTCGCTGTGGAATACGGCTTGTTCCGTCAGGTAACACATTACATCGCTGATCGATAAAGCCTACTTAAATATGCAGATAGCCAACTGTAACTTGTAACGCTACGCGACGACTCATTTTTCGACGGCAATTAATTCGTTCGGGGAACTCAGCACGGCATCACGACAACAGTTAAATAATAGAATAAGTATTCAACTAACCTGTGATTGAACAATCACAAACTTGACTGCAGATGTCCGCTCTGGCCGCGAATATTGACATCAAAATTACATCAGCCTGTTGGCTGCGATCTCTCTACGCTGAGGTCTGGTTGGCGACTGACCACGACAAAGTCAGTGCGCCTTCCACTCGCCTAAACGGGCCGCGTGACTTTCATGATTCATGAAGAAAACCAGAGTCACGATGAGTTCCACCAACCCGTGCTGCATGAAGCACTCGTGAACTTAGAGATCTTTACCACGTACGCACTTGAGGGAACATTCTAGATTTTTCTATAAATAACTAGAATAGCTCCGCCCCGCACTACTTTTCTAGGGAAATCCCCTATTAATTGATATTAATTTCAAGGGAGACCAACGCATCGCACTCCCTTCAAAGGGATATTATGCAGAGATCTGCCGATCTGTAGGCGTTTCGTCACACATTAGGAGATTATGTCGAGGACATAGTGGAAGCTGCAGGAGATAGCGAAAGAAGGACGGCTTGGCTTGAGTGGTTGCAGGATTATGCTCCATTGTAAATTAAACAGCAGAAGATGTACGGCTTATGAAAGCATGCCCCGCGTTTCGTCTATTTGCTATTCGTAGTTTATCTCTTTTGTGACTTCTTTTCACTGAGAAGTTCCAAACGCCTGTCGCTTCTGCTCCAGTATTTGAATTTTGTTAACTATCTTCCAGCGAGCTGATTTTTGTCTCCACTTCTTCCCTTGCTCTTCCTTCTCCCTACCACTATCCCTTAATTCTTCTTTCTTTCTTTCTTTGACTTCCGGTTTCAAGATGGCGACGGACGGTCGTGTTGTTTTGTGTTCGTTAACTTTTTCGCGTAGGGGATGGATTTATTCATTTCTTGCGTGTAATTGGTGTGCCAGGATGTAAAACCAGGAGTTTCTACTCAAGATCTGCGCGGGTGCTACGGAGTTCGTGCATCGAGCGAAGCCATCCTTGAGTGAATTTTCAGCAGCGTGTGTGGTTTCTCAGTCTGTGTTTACGTTTTTTCAACATGGCGGAACAACGTGTGTTCTTCGAGCGGTCAGCAGTCAACATAACGAAACGGCGTGGAAGCCGCGCAGGGAGAAAGAAGCAAGGTAAGCGTGGTGGTTTGAGGACGTTTTAGACTCAAGTGTCACCGTCTAGGACTCAGGAATATCCGTATTCTATATTGGAACTGTGCCAGTGTAAAACAACGGGGCTCTATTTTAGAAACCCTAGTTTACAGGAACGACATTGTAGCACTCCAGGAGACGAGACTGGGCGATCAGCTACTCCAAATTGCCGGCTTCAAATGTTTCTACAACAGACGACATCTGGGAATGGCGATTCTCGTTCGCGACAGCATGGTGGCGTCAGAGCTAGACATGTCCAGTTGGGACAGTGACGATATACAAATACAGGCGTTGAGAGTTCATTCCAGTATACCATTCGTGTTGGTTAATGTTTATGCCCGCAATGCGAGTGTGGACGCCCAGAAGTGGCAGTGCTTAAGTGGCATATTAGGCCACGAGAGAAATGTTATTTTCTGTGGTGACTTCAACGCTAAAGGCAGATCATGGGGAAACACTTCCTCCAATACACAGGGGGAGGAGCTCGAGACTGCACTGGAAACCATCGACCTGGTTTGTATCAACAGTGGCTGTGTCACCAGGACAGCAAGCCGTCCGGGCGATGAGGACAGTGCTATTGATCTGGCGCTAGTTTCACCTTCACTCACTACAGTGTGTAGATGGGGTGTCCTAGGACACCATGGCAGCGACCACCACCCTTGCAGCATATTGGCGGAGAAAGGCAGAACCAGACAGCACAAGCTAAAGGTAAAGACGTTCCAGTATGACAGTACAGGGCAAGATGTGGTGAGTAAAATAAGACGTGACAAGCGCAGAACGTTTCAGGGCAGGAAAAAAAGCTGGGAGCAGCCACCGTGGTGGAGTTTCGAGGTGGAGAAGGCTTGGGTGGATAAGCGTAGTGCTGTAAGGAGATGGCAAAATGCCAAGAAGAACAGAGCTGGTCATCCTAGTCCCTGCTTGCACTTAGAAAGAGAGATGCACACAAAAGTAAGCTATTTCAAAAAACTGGTCAAGGTGGTTAAAAGCGAAAAATGGGCAGAGGTGTGTCAAAGAGTAAGCACAGACAAGTCACTGAAATTGTTCTGGCGACTACATAAAAGCATGAGTGGTGTAGTCAAGAATAAGAGCATTTCTGACTTCCAAGGTGCTGACCTCATCTGGCAGAGGACTGACGAGGACAAGGGCAAAGCCCTCTTTGAACGCTACCTTGAGCAGAGCAACCAGACAGACATGGGAGGCCGAAATCTGGCCAAGGAGGTCACCTCAGACAGATGCAAGGCCCAGAACACTTCGGATGAAGACACAGTGACAGTGAAAGAAATCAAGGCTGTGCTTCGACGATCAAAAAACAGTGCTCCAGGTCCTGATGGCATAAGATACGACGACATAAATAGGTGTACCGACAATGAGCTAGAGAAACTAGCAGACATGTACAACAACAGTATAGGGAGTGCTAGCATCAAGGAGGAATGGTTACACAGCTATCTGATTCCCTTGCCGAAGCCTGACAAAGACCACAAAAAAATTCAGGGATATCGAATTATAACCATGCAGAATACAATAGGCAAGCTGCTGGAGAAGGTAATTGCCAGGAAAATATCAAGCCAACTAGAGAGGCAAGGTATCTTCCCACCTACCCTGGGTGGGTACCGTCCAAAAAGAGAAACCTGGACCAATGCAGCAGTCTTTGCCCACGATGTCTATGAAGGTTTCCACTCAGGCACTGAAACCGTTGCTGCAGCGATTGATCTTGAGGACGCATACAACAGAGTACCACTGGATTTTTAATGTTTCAGCTTCTTGAACTAAACGTAAGTCCATTCCTCCTTAGTTGGATCGCTGCAGCCCTCTTCCAACGGAAAGTAGTTTTTAGATGTGGCAGTTGGACTTCGGAACCAACAACAATATATCCTGGCCTACCACAGGGATCACCATTATCTCCGGTACTGTTCAACGCCTACACAGTGAGAATCACCAGTGAGCAGATCACTGGACCTGGCAGGACATTGTCATATGCCGATGATGTTTTAGTGTATCGTCAGGGTAAGGATAGAGAGGAGGTTGCTGTGGAACTACAAACCGAACTCAATCGCATAAGTACTTGGTGTGATGAAGCTGGGGCAATGGTCAACCCAACAAAGGCAACAGTGACTTGGTTCTCGTTGAATAATCATATTGTCAACACTCCAACACCAACTGTAATGCTGTGTTCAGAGACGGTGGAAAGAACGCAGGCAATGAATTACCTGGGGATACGGTTTGATCGAAGCCTTGCTTATAATGTGCACATAGACCAGGTGATAACAAAGGCCAAGCGGGGTTTGGCAGCGATGCGGGTGATGGCGGCAGCAAACTGTGAGCAGCGCCATCTATGTCTTCTGTACGAGGGGCTGGTCATGTCTGTTTTGGAGTATGCAATGGCAATCCTGACTCTCAGCCATAAGCAGATAGAAAGGATGGAAAGGATACAGAATGAAGCTATGCGCATTATTCTTGGATGTACAAGAGATACAGCATGCAGGGCGATGCGCTACCTTCTTGATTTTCCAACCATTGAAGAGAGAATACAAGTTTGCAGGGCACGCGCCTACCTCAGAATTAACGCAAACACACAACATCCACTGCATAGTGAAATTAGGAAGGTGAAGGGCAGCAGGTTAAAAAGAGGACGGTCGTGGATGGGTCAAGCCGAAGACATTCTTCAACAGGTGTGTTCACTTGAGGACTTAGAACCTGGCGAGGAGTGGGTGCAAGTGCCAACAGACTTCTGCACATCCTTTTCAGTTTGCATCCAACTAGATAGAAAATGCAGACAAGAAAATCCGGCTGCTGTTGAGGCTGAAGTACAAGCGTTGATTTTCGAGAATTCGCTAGACGGTGACGCGGTCATCTACACAGATGGGTCGGTCGTCCGACATGTGAGAAGCTCATGGGCCTTTACAGCTCGGGCCGGAGGGAGAATTGTGAAGGAGGACTCTGGTGCTTTCACTGAAACCACAAGTAGCCTGACCATGGAAGTCATGGCAGTAAGTAAAGCAATAACATGGCTCGAGACACAGACATTCACTAGGGCTTGTTTCCTTAGCGACTCAATGAACATGATCAAGAGGATAGAGGAGGGGTCGATCCGAAGAGAATGGTTGCTGCCTCTGGAGCGGTCTCGGCTGGCAAAGATTAGTTTCATCTTCGTGCCAGGGCATGCGGGAGTACAAGGAAATGAGCGGGCTGACAAGCTCGCAGGTGAGGCTACTGTGGAGGGCGGACGAGCCATGGACCAGGCTGACATTCTGAATGCTCTACGAGAAGTAAGACTTTTGCGAGAACTAAGTGATGACTGTGAATCTACAACAATGGCCAGACTGCGAGAGCAGCAAATTAAAAGAGGGGTGGCCAAACAAGAACACTAAGCAGGAAGCCAAAGAAGATTGATAAACCAACACAGAACTGGCGTCGTTAGCCGCTACACGTTGCGGGATTTGCTGAGGAGGGGATCCGAGCACTTATGGATTGAATGGTTCGATGTGCAATGAGGATGATCTGTCGACTAACTAACTAACTATCTTTCTTTCTTTCATGTTTTGAGCTATATTTGATGATTTTGAATTGATTAGTTTAAGCAAAGATATCAGCAAACTATTGGTGTCCCATTCTGCACTAAACCACTAAAAATGAAAGTCATGAAGGAAATGCAAGTAATGGAAAAAGCTAACCAAGAATACTGTAACACGTGTCAAAGTGGACACTGAGGTTACAAAAGCCTGCAATAGTATACAGAAACACAGACATATAAGACAACATGTCTAGTTTTCTTTTGCCGATCAGGAGTTTGTGGCCGTTGGTTCCATTCTGTCATTTGTGAATGCGATCTTGTAAAGTCACATTTTTTCCATTTCGTATTCATCTCATCTTGTTCCGTGTGTACTTTGTGGTGTGAAGGTAAACAGCGGGAAAGTGGCTATTCATGAGATCCAATTATAGATATTCCAATATACACTTTTATTCCATCTTTCCATCGTTTATATAGTAGGCCTCTTCTGCTGATTCCATTAGTTCTGTACACTATTGCTTGTAGTAGTATATCATATTTTTCTTTAAAAATCACAAGTTACGGTCACGACTTAGAAACGAAACAACAACCGAGTGTTTTATGGCAGCAAACGGACGGCACTGGAACAAATGGAGAGCTTCAATAATCTAGAGTCATTGATGGATACTGATAAGGACAAATATCATAGATTTAACACGTCTGACAATGTTAATTAATGCCTGCAAATTCAACTCTCAGTGTTTGTCAATTACCTCACGAATTTTCTTTCAATGTATATATAATCATCAATGTATGTAGAACAATCAATGTATATAGAACAATCAATGTATATAGACCATTCAATGTATAAATAACAATCAAAGTATTTATAACAATCAATGTATATAGAATAATCAGAGCGAATGCTTTATTTCATCAGATGAAGAACCTTCTGTGTGTCTTACCTCTGTCAATGAATGTCATAAGATGAAGCTTAGAGTGTTATATACCACCCATATTATTGTATAGTATAAGTCATGGACACTTTTACACTTTCTCTGGTGACCACGGTAGGGGGTTTAGTTCATCACGCTGGTCATATGGACTCAAATGTTGACGTCTCGTGCTTGACTTGCGACGTAAATTACAAGCTCATCAGATGTCGGAGTGGGTTCGCCTGGACACTGGTAATGGGGAAATCTAATTCACCCACTAGAAATCAGACCAATGCACTCCCTAGAGGTAGCAACGACTAGTACTAGTGCGAGTCAGTAAGTAAGTCACATAGTTCTGTGGGATGGCAGGTAATGTATTTGGTGTTTTCTACAGGCGTTATTAGGTGACCGCAGCATCGAACTTTATATTTCCGTTCGTCGGGTGGCGCTAGGTAACTCATGCGCATGCGCAACGCATAAACAAAATGGCGACTGTACTTACGGTGTGTATAACCAAAGAGTAACGTGCTGTTGTGCGTATTTTGTGGGCAAAAGGACTGCCTACAAAGGACATTCATAAGGATATGCTTCCTGCTTATACTGACAAATATTTGTCCCGTAAAGCGGTGCATAGCTAGGTAGAAAAAGTTTCTCAAGGACGCTCTAAAAATTGTTGATGAAATCCGATCTAGTCGTCCTGTTGAGATTGCAACAGAAGCATCCATGCAGCGGGTGGAGGGGATGATTAGAGGTGACAGGCGATTAACAATAGACACTGTAGCATCTGCAATAGGGTGCTCACATAGTTCAACATCCAGCATAATGCATGATCGATTGACATTTCCAGGACTGCTGACTAGAGGCGTGTTGCTTCTTCATAACAATGCCAGACCTCATACGGCTCGATTAACTCAGGAGAAAATTAACCAACTAAGGTGGGAATTTCTGGAACATCCACCTTACAGTCCCGACTTAGCCCCTGGCGATTTCAACCTATTTGGTCCACTGAAAAACAACCGTGGCGGGAGACATTTCGTGAATGACGCCGAAGTTGAATGGAAAGTGAAAACGAGGTTTAGACAACAGAGCACGCAGTTTTATGCAGCCGGTTAGGAGAATTGATAAAACGATGGGATAAGTGCATCAATGTTGGTGGACATTATGTTGAGAAATAAAGGGACAATGTATGTATAAAAATAAACTGGTGGTTTCAAGTTGTTATCATATTTAGTTATTTTTCTACAGCCATTTGTGACTTATATATTGACTTCCCCTCGTAGTAGTAGCACGTGTGGACTACAAACCAAAAACAAAACAAACAAACAAACAAATAAAACACACACACACAAACACTTAATGTGTTAGTTAGTAGCATATCCTTTATAGGAAGTGGCAATCAACCTAAAAATTGTTTTGCTGTTTGTGATTTCTTGGCAAGTTTAAGTTCAGTTGTTTGTCATTGCTTTCTAAACGACGGCACTCATACCACTCTTTCAAATCGGCGCATTGCTGTCTCAATTCAAACAGGAGAAAGAAAATAGAGGTTGCGGAAATGTGATTTCTATGTAGAATTCTAAGAATAATATCGACGTATAACAAGATTAAATTTCAAGTACCCCAAGATTCCAGTTTGCAAATTTCTCTGAGTCTCCGGTGGGACGTCGCTGGAGCTACGGAGTTCGTGCTTTGCGTAAAGCTTCAGCGGGTCGCCCTGTGGAAAGAGACCAAACATGTGGGATAAACACCGTGCAATAATGTCAATCGTCGTGCCCTTTACATCCTTCTTATTAAACCTGCTTCTCAAATACAGATGACCACCCACATCAGAACAGGACAATGGTCACTGTGTGGTCATCGGACGAGACTTGAGTCTGAACAGGTTTGCACGCTGGAAAGACTGAAGGTGTTAGAGACAAAGGTTGACACCGAATGACAATGACATCTGGCGTGACAAAGTGGCGCGGAGTTAAAGCAATTGTTGTACTTGTGTAGTACACATGTGCATGCAATGAAAAATGCTCGTCTCTGTTGCTCGACTATTTGTTGGAGATTATATAGCAACAGCGATACAGTGGGACAGTTAAACAGAAAGACAGATAGACAGATTGACAAAGAGACAGAAAGACGGACGGATAGACATTAAGGAGCAGACAGAGAAATACAGACAGACAGACAAAGACAAAGAGAGATAGACTACAGATGTGGAAACTGACAGACAGAAAGAGAAACAATCAAATAGATTGAGAGCAGACAGACAGACAGACAGACAGACAGACAGACAGACAGACGGACGGACGGACGGACGGACGGACAGACAGACAGACAGACAGACAGACAGACAGACAGACAGACAGACAGACAGACAGACAGACAGACAGACAGACAGACAGAGATCAGAAATCTAGCAACGCTGATACTGCTTTCCTCATGTGTATGGTTTTCATGTTCCTTTGAGTTTCTGAAGTGCTAGTTATTATAATGACGTCCCGCGAGAGAAAGCCTGACACGTGTGAGAAAGTAGCTACAGCTATGCACTCACACTGACTAGATTGGCAACCTACCTGCCATATGAAACAGTGATTGACAGGTTAAATGCTCAGTAGTTTTCATGCGGCGAGTTGTCTACGACTGACGCAGACATGTCATTTTAAAATAAAATGTTGCAAATAATAGTGGGTGGTTCTGTATTATTCTGTATTCTGTAAGGGCCGAATGTAAGACGGGCCTGCGCGCCCAATTTGTGACCCTAATAAAGTTGATTTGATTTGATTTTGATTTGATTTGATTTATTATTCTGGGCCACCGTTATGTTGTTTCCAGCACGGGGTTGCTGATGTGTGCGGTGTGATGTTAGAATCACAAGCTAAACCTAAACTGTACGCTTCACGTGAACAATTATTATATTATGTATAATATTTGCGGTTATCAATTAATGTTTACTCATATTCAAAGACAACGTGACATGTTAAAGGAGATTGAGACAGATCAGCGATTCTAAAAATAGGCACATTGAACATCTTTGGTTTAAACAGTAAATAAGAATAACTCATTGAAACAGTCTAAAAGAGGAAACAAGGACTAAAGGAAATAGAGGACAACAGTATATAGGAGAAAGGATGCAGGGAAATCCACACCAGTTATACGCTTTTCTACTCCGGAGTGGGGCAGCAAGAAAGGGCAAGACACAGTGTAGGAATACTCATTGAACCATGACTAGCTAGAGGAATATTAGACATACATTATGTATCAGAAAGAACTATAAGAGTGAGAACTACAGTCAATTACTAAATATGTACACAAGTACGCACCATGTAATATAAACAAACATGATGTAGAGTTCTTCTAAGACCTCCATCTTATTCTAAATAAAATAGAGAAACAAGACGAGATGATATTTTTGGGAGACTTCATTGAAAGACAAGGACACCATAGAACGGACATAGAGTATCTTAGAATATTTAGAGACCAACGCAGTGCAAGCAGTAATGGAAGTATATTTAGAGAGCTGTGGGTCAGTACAAACGCTTTATAAATAACACAGCATGGCAGTTAGGCGTTGAGCCGATAAGGCCTGTGGCTTTTTTATGCTTGTGGCTGCGGTTTGCAATCGCATTTTCCTCATGTTGGACTGGTAGTACATGGTTCCGTCGCTCTGCTACTGAGTGAGTTCGTGGGCGACACCGTGAGCTGTGAAATTCGCGTGGAATGCTTTTACATCTGTCCTGTACAGTGAACTGCATGTTCGGAACAATGGCTACCGGCGGTTGCTGAATTGACTGTTTTGCCCTTTCGGTTCACGAGTGCATTTTTCGGGAGACTCCTGGGAGTCGGCGCTGAAGCTGCGGAGTTCGTGCTTTGTGCGACACTTTCGGTGGGTCGCCCTGCGGTAAGAGACCAAGCCATGTGAGAAAACCCGGGTCAATGAGGTCTTTCTGGTGACTGCCGAGTCCATCAACGATGAACTGTGGTATTCGTGGATGAATTTTGTGTTGACATTCTGACGGCGGCATTATGCACAGTGTACCTGTGCGGGCTGTTGGATTGCCGAGACTCCTGTCTATTCCACTTTTCACATTGGACAGTGGGGAGCATTTTGTGTGATATTCGCTGGCACGGGAATGGAGCATAATGGGGACGACCCGTTGCCGTGAAGTTGGAACCTCGACTAACTAACTAACTAAACACAAAAACTTACACATATACATTTGGTAAATATGGAACGATGTATACACAAACACCAAAACTGAGTTTATACGTAGGCAGAAATAACAGAAAGATAAATATATTAGATGCAAGAACAGTGCCCAACTGAAGTATAAACACAGACCACAAAGCACTTCCCACAATAATAACCAACAAGGGAAGCGAGCAAAGATCAATCAAAAGCATATGACGCGAAATAATAAACTGACACATTTTCAAAGACGAGGCAGTGAGGAAGAAAATAAAAGAAAGAAGTAACGTAATTATTTGTAAAATTACCCATAGAAAGAACAACAGTTCTCAAATCAAAAAATTTAAACTGAGCACAAACAGCAAGTGGGATCACGTAAAAACACTAAATAACAAGTTTGGTGGAACAGCGAGACAAAAAGGAATAATATAAAATTTAGGTACAAAGACATCAGAACCTTGATTATATCGAGTATACAATAGCGAAAAGACACGCAAATGCAATAAATAAGAGAGAAATTAAAAGAAGAAAAAAAAAAAAAGACTGGGAGAAGTATGGAGTAACCCTAAACAACAAGAAAACGGAAACAACTGGAAACTTCTACAGAAATATCAGTGCAATGAGAACCAGAACAGAAACCTTTGACCCAACTGAATTAATTAACAGCGAAAAAAAAAATGAGATCCAGTACGTGAATAAAAAGAAATGCTAAAAAGAGGGAGGCAGTATTTTGAACAATTTCTCAACATCCCAGCTTATGTCACAGGAATCCAAGAAACCTACACGGATGCCATCGAACTAGAACCAGACATACTGAAAGAAGAAATTATAGAAGCCGTCAGATTAGCCCCATTATATACATCACCGGGACAAGACGAGATACCGAATGAACTAAGAGCAGCAAGAGAAGTAAGAACAGCATGAATACATAGATGGTGTAACCATGTTTGGGTAGAACAACAGACACCACGAGATTTGGGAAACGCCATAATAATCCTAGTTTTGAAAAGAAAAAAAGAAAAAACGAAGACTAATAAAGACTGCACACAATACAGAGGCTTTTCCTTTTTAAGTCATACTGAAAAAAAATGTTCGGCAAATTACTCGAGAAAAGACTACAACCTGTAAGGGGCATTCATTTGAAATTCGTTGGTACCGCACTGTGCGTAATTGCGTACGTTGAACATGATCATGTCATAGTCATGTGATAAATACTGACCAATTAATAAAATAGCACATGCTTATCGTCCCAGGATGCATAGGTTCTGTTTCTGACCGTTGAGAAAACGGCTGGGTTAATCCAAAATCCAGAATTTGGTGACAACTGGTAAGATCGAGGGGAACAGACCAAGGGGAAGACCTAGAAGCAAGTACCTGGATGGCTTGGCCTTGTGGCATGGTCGAGACAGAAATACGGAGCTGATCCACGACTCTGGTGATCGAGTGAGATGGCAGAACATGCTTGCTTGTGTTCGTTGGCTTGAGCTCCAACGCAAAGCCCTGTATGTCGGATGAAGGCATCCCGTTGTCCAACATCAGTGTGATGTCATACAGGACCTGAGGTTTGCCTGAGTATCGGTTGTCCCATGTCTGGCCTATTGGTGCGCAGACAGGTGGTTCCTCGCCGTACAGGCAGACACTCTCCGACTTCGGAGGAATCTGCGATCCTATTGACTTCAGCCAGGACCCCGAAGGGACCTGTTGAACAGGACGCTCGACGAGGACGCGTCAATAGGTCTTGGCCAGTATATAACCCGGCCCTGGTGCCTTGGAAACACCTCTGCGTCCCTGGCAGAACATGACCGCCCACGCTAACCGGCATGGCACATGATGGATGGATGGAATCCAAAATCCGTTCAAAGAAGCTCAAAGAGTGGTGATTCAGTTTCTTTCATTTAAAGGATGTCGACCAGTGGGCATTCATCGAAGAATGCAGGCAAAGTACGGTAACAAATGTGTGTCGAAGACAACAGTGACAGACAGGGCACGAATGTTTCTGAAAGGACGTCAGTTCACGACAGATCTTCGCCGGTCGGGTCAAGCGCATATTATTGCAACAACAAAAAAACATCGCCAAAATTGATGCAGCAGTACAGATGAATCGT
Organism: Cepaea nemoralis; assembly: GCA_014155875.1. Taxonomy (NCBI): domain Eukaryota; kingdom Metazoa; phylum Mollusca; class Gastropoda; order Stylommatophora; family Helicidae; genus Cepaea; species Cepaea nemoralis. Next base: position 349,377 of record JACEFZ010021680.1, read on the forward strand.
TGTCGAAGCATAGGTTCGCTAGCGAAAGAATTTGATGTGTCCATTGGGACAATTCAAAAGGTCGTTCGTAAGAAACTGCAATATCGGAAGGTGTGTTCACAGTGGGTACCACGGATGTTGACCGACCACCAAAAAGAGGAACTCATGGGATGGTGTTTGAACCACTTGCTGCGTTACAGAGTGGAGGGTGATGCATTTATCTTCCGCATTGTGGCAGGCGATGAATCATGGTGTCACCACTTTGAGCCGAGCAGCAAAAGAGAGAGCATGAAATGGAAGCATGCTGGATCACCAAAAGCCAAAAAATTCAATTTACAGGTTTCCGCTGGTAAGCTTATGATGAGCGCATTTTTTTACCACGAAGGGCTTTTGTTGGCCGACTTTAAAGAACCTGATGTCAACATCAACTGGACCCACTACTTGCAAACACTAGACAAGCTGCAAAATGCCATCAAAAATAAACGACCCGGCATGCTTTCTCGTGGTGTGATTTTATTGCACGATAATGCTCGTCCGCATGTCGCAAAGATTGTGCAGGAAGCATTATCAAGGAAGAAGTGGGAAATTCTGCAACATCCAGCCTATAGTCCTGATTTGTCACCATATGATTTTCATTTGTTCGGACCTCTAAAAAAAGCTCTCAAGGGACAACGATTCCACACAGATACAGACGTAATGAACGCGGTAAACACTTGGTTCAGTGAACAACCACTCGCCGGCTACCTAAGCAATGGAATGCTTGCCTGAATGCCTACTGCCACTTCTTCTGACAAACCTATGGTGCATAATTCATTCAAAAGGAATGCTTTGTTTAATTCTACCACACCTGTTAATGTTTCTTTCATGCTTTTGTAATAAAGCCATTGGAACTGGTTTCAAATGAACGTCCCTAATACAACAGAACTCCTGCTAAACGAAACACAACATGAATTTAGGAAAAAATAAAGGATGCACAGATACCTTCTTTGCTCTTTGACAATTGATATAAATTAATCGAATTTAATGTAACAATGTGGGGATCCTTAAAAGATATGGAACGAGTGCCCATGTAAGAAACGTATGCAGAAGCTTATATAACAAGAGTTAATGCACTGTAAGAGAAAAACGAAGGACATTCAGAACCCTTCAGTATGAAATCTGGAGTCCGATAAGCCTGTGCCCTGTTCCCATTCTTCTTCATAACTTATATAGACATCCCGATGTAAAAAAAAAAACCAAAAAAAAACAACCAAACATACACAGCAACAACACCTCATGAAGAACATAACACAGAAGAAGAAACAACGGCAAATTACACAATTAAAGAAATCCTAATTGAGGATGATCAAGCATTGGGTAACTATGTTGTTGTTTGTCCATCAAGAATGATGATGACCATTCATTTCATCCAGTGGGGTTGAAGGTATGGAGCCGTGGGTTCTAAGATGGCTGATAAGGCCTATTTTGGCTCGAAATGTTCTTTGACAATGTGGGCAAAGAATGCTTGACGTTTCTGGAGGAGGATTTCCTGCAGTGGTTTTTCTGTCCTGCCTTTTCTTCACAGCTCTTGCAGTCCTGGTTGCCTCACATATGACTGCACCCTTGCTGTAATGATGCACGCCACGAATTTCGGCCTCTGGCTGCAGCCTCCCAGGTGTCATGATGAATTCCAAAAGCATTCAGTGAGATTTTCAGTGTCTTTAAAGCGTTTCCTCTGGCCACCTTGGGAGCGTTTACCACAACGCAGTTCGCTGTAAAAAATTCGTTTACGGAGCCTATGATCTGGCATGCGAGTCAAGTGACCAGCCCAGTGAATCTGATTCTTCATCAGGGAGTGTGGATACTGGGCATGGACGCTCTTTCTAGGACTTCAGTGTCTGGAATCTTGTCTTGCCATTTAATCTTCAGTAGCTTCCTTAGGCAGACTGTGTAGAAGTGGTTTAATTTCCTAGCGTGTCGCTGATAAACAGTCCAGGTTTCACAAGCATATAGCAGTGTGGATAATACTTTGTAGACTTTTAGCTTTGTTTGCAGGCTTATTCCAGTTCTGTCCCATACATTCTTGTACAGTCTGCCAAAGGCCGCACTGGCCTTGGAGATTCTTGCATTCACATCGTCATCAATTGTGACAGCTTGTGACACACTGCTGCCAAGATAGGTGAATATGTCCACAACACTTATGATCATTCACTTTGATATTAGGCACAGTGTTATTATTCCCTGGAGCTGGCTGGTACATAACTACAGTCTTCTCCAAGTTGATATTGAGCCCATAGTTGGCACAGGCATGTGAGAAAGCTGAAGCATTATGTTGCATGTCCGCCTCTGAGTTGGCGTATAGAGCGCAATCATCAGCAAGCAGGAGCTCTCTGACGGTGTCGCTGTTAATTTTGGTTTTGGCTTTCAGCCTTCTGAGACTGAATAACTTTCCATCCATACGGTAGTTGATGTCTATTCCAATGTCGTCGTTCTCGAAGGCATTCATCAACATGGCTGAAAACATGAGGCTGAACAGTGTTGGTGCCAGGACACATCCTTGCTTCACTCCATTGGTGACAGGGAAGGGTTCAGACAGTTCACCATTTTCCTGTACTCTAGCCTGCATGCCATCACGAAATAGCCGCACTATTTGGACAAACTTTCGTGGACAGCCATATTTTGCCATAATCTTCCACAGTCCTTCTCTGCTGGCTGTATCAAAAGCCTTGGTAAGGTCAATGAAAGTGGAGAACATTTCGCAGTTCTGTTCCTGACATTTCTCTTGCAGCTGCCTTGCAGCAAATATCATGTCAACAGTTCCACGTTCTTTTCTGAAGCCATATTGACTCTCAGGAAGAAGACCTTGATCGAGATGGGCCGTGAGACGATTGAGAAGAATTCTGGCGAGTATCTTCCCTGCAATTAAAAGCAAAGAGATGCCTCGGTGGTTGTCACAGGAGTGGCGGTTTCCTTTACGTTTGTAAAGGTGGACTATTGACGCGTCCTTGAAATCTTGTGGCATGGTCTCGTTCACCCATTTGTTTAAATTTGGGTATATTTGGGCTAACCGACTATTGGGTAAATAGCACCTATACTAAAAGACACGCACGTAGCAGTCAATATATACTCTGCAACACAATCTTCCTACCAATTATATGCTACCAATGTCACACTTTGACAATGACAGAAAAAGAGAAAAGAGAAATTACTACAGATGAAATAAGATTCCCGAGAAGAATGCTTAATGTATAAAGAAGAGAGAACATTAGAAAAGGTGAAATCAGGAATGAAATGGGGGAGGGGGGATTTATAGCAGTGCTAGATTTCATTACAACACATCAAGTGAAATGGTTCGGATACTAACTAAACTACCAACCGACAAAATATATACCACAACAAGCATTGGTGTACAGACCAAATTAAACCAGAAGACGTGACCGACCATGTAAACGATGGACATAGGGAATAACCGAGTCGATGGAAATCTCGATATATGAAACATTGACACGGGCACTCTCCCGCTGTTTATACTTCACCTTGAGGAATATGCCGAGATGAGATGATAACCCATGGCTTTCTTTTAAAACCAATTCACATATGAGAGACAGACTTTCGCGCCATCTTTTGTCCCTCTTAACAAGAGTCGTTGGTGATGTCATTAGACGTCTATGGGAGGGATTATTGAAGTTCCACCGCATGTGACCAGCGTCTTTCCTCCAATTTCTTCCATGATTCATGAGCAGTATTTTTCTAAGATTAAATACATTCCCTATCTGTTTGCTATTCCCGTCACAGTGTAGCATTCAGCTAAGTTACAAGACTGGACAACATAATGACATGCTCTACACCAAAATAGTTAAGTCAAGGACCCTTTTCACACCTTAAAACACATCAGGTACATGGCGCTTTATCCTCATTTGTATAGAGCAGTCGGCACTTGTTGGGTTATGAGATCAGTAGCAGGCCGGCCGCCTTCACCTCCCAATACATTCTTGGTTCCCATGCTAATCTAGATCGACCTGGTAGCTCTAATCTATTTTGAAAACCCCGAAATCGCCCTGCTGCACATCAAACCCGTAACCTTCAGGTGTGCAGGCGAGTGTCTGGAAGTCAAATATACTCTCTATCCTTCACATATGATTATATCCTGATATGGGGCCTTGGTGGCGCATCGGCTGGCACGCTCGCCTGCCGGCCCAGTGGTCATGAGATCGAACTCCCTTCATGCGGACCTGGAGTACGAGGTTGAACCCGTCAACAAATGGGTTTCTGTAAAGTATATAGGAAGTAAAAGCTGCCGGCGTGGTATTAATAACATAGTCAAGCGAATGCCGATTGGTTAATCAATACGAGACAACCACCATGTACGCACGACGCTTCCTGGTGTCAAACGGGGACTAATACTTTTGTTTTCTTTTTCATTCTTATACAGGCAATATTATCCGGTCCAGTCTGTCATTAAACTTGTATCTTAACATTGCAAAAACAAAGATAATGCATACAGATAAAACCACTATGGAGAAAGAAATATATGTTAATGAGGAGAAATTGGAGGTGGTGGAAAATGTTGAATATCTTGGGTCATTGATTACCAACAACGGTGACACAATGAAAGAAATTAAACGACGACTATCAATTGCTCTTCAAAGACTAAAGCAACTGAATAAATTATGGAATGGGACAGACAGAACTACAAAAATTAGATTTTTAAGAGCATGCATCTTTCCCATTGCAACATACGCATGTGAGACCTGGACACTTACTAAACAAGCTGAACAGCGCATAAATATCTTTGAATATAAATGTCATAGACGAGTTCTAAGAATATCTTGGGTAAAGAAAGGAACAAATGCATCCATACTTAAAGAGCTGAATACTGAAGAAGTTTGGCTATTGAAAACGATAAAACAAAGAAAATTAAAATATTTTGGTCACTAGAAACGTCATGAAAGTTTGGAGAGAACAATAATGGAGGGGTATATGCCTGGGAAGAGAGGAAGAGGAAGGCCAAAGGGAAGATGGGTGCAGGATGTGGCGGATGATCTCCAGATGGGTGTATCGGACGCGGGACATCTTGCTTGTGATCGAGAGGTCTTCCGGAAGGTTGTTATGGGCTCGAGGTTGTGCAAAGGGCATACTACTGAATGAATGAATGAATGAATGAGTCTGCCATTAAGTGAACGTGGAGATTGTATTGCTAATGTCTGTCATATGTGTCGCCTAGACTGCGTTTTATTTGCATCTTTGCAGTATATACTTTTGACGAAATATATGCCTATGATTCTTGTTTGGTTTTATATTTTCGCCAGTTTCTTATGCTGTGGTATCATAGAAGAATTATTGAACACAGTGGAAGGATAGAAAGCACAATGGATATATCTTGAAAGAAGTTAACCCACAAAGAGAATTGGTTACTCGCATCAGAAGATATAGTCCACATTATGTAGGCATGTCATGAGAAGAGGAATGTTGGAGTATGGCACCACAACGGTGAAGTTAAATGGGGTGGGGGAGAGAAAAAAAAATAGAGGAGCGGGGGGGGGGGACCAAGATTGAAGATGCTGGGCAATTTGATATTATAGCATATAGTAGCATCGGTATCAGTAATGACTAGTGATACAAGAGACCGACAACTTGTACAGACATGATCACCTACGCCAGACAGCATGGACTGTAAGAAGTAGAAGTTGTGACCAGATGATGATGTGTGACGGTCTGACTCATAATTAGGACAATATGTGTGATGGACGGACTCCTTATTAGGACATTATATGTGACGGACCGACTCCTAATTCGGACATTAATGTGAAAGACAGACTCAATTCAAGCGTTATGTGTAAAGGGTTGACATCGAATTCGGAATTCGACCTTTTCAAACTATTAACGAAATAGGATAGCTGCCTTTGATGATAGACTAACTGTGCCATTGTCATTGATCTGCGGCAGTTCTCGATATACTCTATTCCTAACTGGATTTGGTTGAAGATCAGTTGAACTCTTAACTATATCTCCCAAGCAACTATAACTGTAAAAACATAAACAATTTAGTCTAAAACAGATGCAGATAAGTTTAACTCCTAACTCTGTCTCCCATCAAAGGTAACTGTAAAGAAATAGCAATTTAATTTAAGAGAGATAAAGATCAGTTTAACTCTTAAATATATTTCACAATCAAATCTAAATTTAAAGAAATAAACAATTTAGTCCCAGAGAACTCAGGTAATACTACTGGCCACAGGAAGTTCATGTAACTATTTTGATTAGAGTGTCTGTCACATGATCCCAAGAGACCATGTGATTTAATCCCGGATAGTTGACAATTTCCTAGAAATAGCTTGCAAGTTTACTGTCCTAATCTATCCGTCACACTCTTAGTCAAACGATTACACAATGCCAACACCCGGGGAAATGTTGCACATTGATTAAAGAAATGTGGAATAGAAAAATAGTGTAGACACACACATACTTATGGTTGCGAGTCAGACTTATGAGAGACCAATTGAGACACATATTCCCACTTGCTCAATGAATTAACAAATAACGTATGTCGAAATTATAACAGTAACATCTTATTAAAGACTAAGTAGACAGGGTTGAGAATAACTGTGAAAATCCTAATGGAAATGGTCTTTCAAAGATTCTGTATGATTTAAAATTGATGGTGTCTGGGTGTGAATGTAGTCATGAGCAGGTGGATCAAGTTGAATGTTGTATGTGACTGCTTTTAGGTCAATATTAGCCTTTTAAGAGAGGGGTGAGACAAGGGTGTGAAATCCCTCCAGATATTTTTTCCCTCCGCAGTGAAAATATGTTTTCAAATGTAGAAGAATGAAAGAAATCATCATTGGATGGCAAAACATCAATATCATTTGATATATGGATGATGCAGTATTGACTGCAAACAATGAGCAGGTTCTGCAACATTTAGTAGATGCGGTTTTTGCACACACTGAACAGCAAGGATTTGAATTAAATTGTAAGAAGACACAGATTATGGTCGACACTGGGAAGGAGGAAATACCACAATGTAGTATATATGTAAATGGGAATATTCTTGAACAAGTGAATCAGTACAATTATCTCTGAACAGTCAAAGTATCTGATCGGAGATGTTTTGAACAGATTAGAACAAGAATCACCATGGCGAAGGTAGCCTTCTGCAAGATGGAAAACATACTGACTAATAAAAAGATGTCATTCGCAACGAGAGAAAGAGTGTTGCGGTGCTACATAGAACCTGTACATTTGTATGGATGCGAAGCGTGGACAATGAGCAAATAAGTTGAAACACATCTGATGGCAGCGAAAATGTGGTTTCTGAAGAAAATACAAAGAATACCATGAACAGACAGAAAAACCATTGACCAAGTCCTGTAAGAAACAAATGAAAATCGTACACTGATTAGAGAAGTTAGACGTAGACAGTCACAATTGTGTGGTCACGTTATGAGAAGAAATAAATTGGACAACTTGGTGACAACTGGCTAGATCAAGGGTAAAGCAGAAAAGTAAATACCTGGATAGCTTGGCCACGTGGTATGGTTGAGACAAGAACACAGAGCTGATTCACGACTCTAGTGGTCTCATGAGATTACAAAACGCGATCGCCAACGCTTATCGACATGCTACCTGTTGATGATGAATGTTGTAGGGGGTTAGAACTCTGCAGTTATTGGAAACCAAATTTATAGATTGATTGATTGATTGATTGATTTAGGAACCGACATCACAGCATTCGGGGCATTCCCATAAGCGCTCCGTCCCCATCCTTAGAAGCCAGCGAAGAGTTCCAATTGCAATAGTACCAGTAGCAATCTGATTATATGTACGTCTCGCCTTTCCTCTAAGCGTCGAGCCACGCTGTCGCATTCTTGCCAGACCATGGTAGGCTGGAAACCAGAGTCGTTGTGTAAGTCTCCACTCCCTTGGACTGACGATATACAGGTGGACACAGTCTAAGGTCGACGTTTCACTTCCACACGACACAGACTTCAACACAGCAACTTCGTAGTAATGTTCTCAGGATTCTGTCAAGTCATGCAATCTGTTCACGTTGATAGTACACGTGTTGATCGTTTAATTTGAGTTTGAAAATCCCAGTTGTAGAAAAAATGAATCCTGCAATGGGCAAAAGGAGATCCATGTGAGTATTTTCAGCCAGACCCAGACGTTCATCCTCCCCATCATTATCCACTATTATTCAACTCAAGATCTCCTTCATATCGAAAAGAACAAATCAACAGACGATCTTCCACAACCAGACCACATTCCTCCTGACATGAAGTATTCCGAGAATGTTCCAAGCCAAAGAATCATTGTCCTTCGATAGTAATCCTACATAGAATCGTAACGGTAATATAATGTCATCCTCCTCTCAGAACCAGTCCCCCTTCAAGGTTGAAACCAAAGCAAAATAAGGACAAAAGATACCAAAGTAATCCAAGGAAATAGAGTAGATAGAAAGCTCCTGGTTACGGCACGCCGCAGGATGATGAGAGGATGAATTTCACTAAACTCCCCGAGAAAAGAGTCAATCGATATCTATTCGCCCGTAGAGTTAGATTTCAAGTGATTTCTTACGATTGTCGACTTTTTACAAGTTTCTGGATCCGAAAGAGCCGAAGAAAACGAATAAAATTGAATGTTCAATGACTTCTTTTTATATTTTCATGCAATTCTTTCGAGTTGTGTTTTATTTTTAGACCCTCTATGTCTTTGCATTTTTTCTGCAACCACCCTCTTTGGCAACGCTGCACACGTGACGCATTTCACTGTCTATTAATATATATTCTGAAGTGTGTGTCGCTTTCTTTCTTTGGGTCATATTGCTTAGAATTTCATCGGTTTTCCATAATTGATGTTTTTTCCCCTTACTTTGAAGACGTAAAATATTATGAATGTTTGAATCTTAAATCTTATTGATATTGACTTATGTTATGGCATTCTACCAGATCTGAACAATATGTTGGCATTCTACCTAATCTGAACAGGATGACGGTATTCTACCAGATCTGCACAAGATTATGGCATTCTACCAGACTACCAGATCTGAACAAGATTATGGCATTCTACCAGATCTGAACAATATGTTGGCATTCTACCTACTCTGAACAGGATGACGGTATTCTACCAGATCTGAACAAGATTATGGCATTCTACCAGACTACCAGATCTGAACAAGATTATGGCATTCTACCAGATCTGAACAATATGTTGGCATTCTACCTAATCTGAACAGGATGACGGTATTCTACCAGATCTGAACAAGATTGTGACATTCTACCAGATCTGAACAAGATGATGTCATGCTACAAGATCTAAACAAAATGATTTTACTCTACCAGATCTGAAAACTATGATGACATTCTACCATATGTGAAAAAGATGATGGTATTCTACCAGATCAGAACAAGATGCTGGCATTATATAGTTTCTGAACATGATAATGGCATTCTTCCACATCTGAACAAGATTATGGTATTCTTCCAGATCTGAACAAGATGATGACATTCTTCCAGATCTGAATCAGCCAGATCTGATGCATTTTATACCAGTTCTGAGCAATACGATGGCATTCTACCACATCTGAACATCATAATGGCAATACACCAGAGCTGAACAAGATGAAAGCATTCTACCAGATCTGAACAAGATGATGGTATTCTGCCTTACCCGAGTAAAAGGATGCATTCTACCAGATCTGAACAAGATAATGGCAATGTACTAGAACTGAACAAGATGAAGGAAATCTACCAGATCTGAATAAGATTATGGCAACATACCAGATCTGAACAAGATGAAGGCGTTCTACAAATCTGAACAAGATGAAGGCATTCTACCAGATCTGAATATGATAATGGTGAAATACAAGATCTGATCACGATGAAAGTATTATGTCAGATCTTCATAAGATGAAGGCGTTCTACCAGACCCGAGCAAGATGAAAGCATTCTAACAGATCTTAGCAAGGTGATGGCATTTTACCAGATGTGAACAGGAACAGGATAATGGCATTCTATCATATCTGAACAAAATGAAGTCATTATATCAAATCTGAACAAGATGATGGTATTCTTAAAGATCTGAATAACGAAGAAACCTGGCTCAAAAGTAGAATCAAACAGTGGAAACTAAACATTCTGGTCACATCACAGTTTACAGAGTTCAGGAAAACAAATGGCTGGACTAATGGGATAATTGTAAGAGGCCTATCAATGAATGATGTACACACGGCGTTTAAGACAACCCTGGCATGAAATTGCATGAGACATGAGTTCTCTTTAACGATCGAAAGCCTTTTCGGGGTGGTTTGTTCAAGAGACGTTCTGCAAATAGCATATTGCAAAATAATGAAATGGTGGGATTTCTTTTAAACTCTAAACGCAAAGCGTAAAAGAGGAAATCATTATGTGCCGCCTAGAAATAACAAATACATAGAACCCGTTTGGCTGTATGGCAGTGAATCTTCGAAAATAAATGAACAAATTAGGAAAAACTTAGAAGTAACAGAAATGTAGTTCCTAAGACGAATGTTGCGAATTCATTGGATTGCCAGAGTAACTCGCAACGACTGTCCGAATGATGCTAATAAAACTAGAACATTATATACAATAATAAGAACGAGGTAAATAGCTTGATGTGGTCGTGTGATGAGAAGAAAGGCATTGAAGAACATCGTGACAACTAGAAAGATCAATGGAAAATGAGTCAGAGGTTGACCAAGTGAAACGATGCTGGATCGACTGAGACGGTGGCATGGAGAAATAGAAATATCACCAACAGAGTTGGTCCGGAACACCAAAGCACAAGATCCCTGGAGAGACATGAACGCCTACGCCAGGTGGTTGGACACATACTGATTTTGATGATGAGAATTAAAAGAATGAGTCTGCAGCAAGGACTTGCAGCCTGCTTGTGACTAAGCCAACAGTACCGGGCGTCTCTACTTTGACCATGCTACACAAATTAATGACAGTGTTTTATATGCATCATTTCCACCAGTTCAACATCAATATATGGTTATGGCACTAATCGAGGCAATAACTTTACGCGTTTAATACGCCATACAGTGATTGAGTGCTTGTTAGGAAGTCGGGTGTAAATTGTTACTGTTATTGTTGTTGTTATTTGCTGTTGCTGGGAATCTAAGAAAGTGTGCCTTTTATTACACGTTTGACATTATTTGTTTTTATGAACTGACTTTCCCTGCCTTTCTTTGTTTATCTCTTCTTTTCTTCATTTATCTCTGTCTAATTTATCCCTTCAAAATGCTCTTATGGTGAAACACACCGGAAAAATATATAAAACCGGCTCATTTTCTTGATGGGTTGCTTATCACCACAGAGCTTTAACACTCAGCACTGTTTCATTTAACTAAAAGCATTATTTCCCTCTTTCGTTTCACCATCCTCCCAGCTGTCACTCCCTCCTTGGTACTAAGTATAGTTATCTTCTATCCGGTCTATCTATCTGGGGGATTCCGTGTGGCTCTACAAGTATGATGTTATCTTCAATATCTTGATATTCCAGGTTTACAGCCACATGACAAATAATATAACTATTTTGTTGAAGCGACTGCTGACGTAAGGACATTTACACATATCTATAAGAAGGCTAACCGGAGCTTTGGCAAAGGTGTTACAAACACCATTCGCTATCTCACATACTGCGTTCGAAACACAGCTGCAGCGATTTGGAAGCAGGCAGCCTTACGCTGGTTTTCATAAAATTATATGAGAGTCGGTCGTTCAAAAAGCAATGACAAACTAATGAACGTAAACCTGCCATGAAATCACAAACGGCAAAAGCAATGCTGGGGTTGATTGCAACGCCGTGTAAAGGATATACAAATAACTTAACGGTAAGGAAGGCTAGGAGCAGCCTCGAGAGGAAATCTGATGCTCGGGGCGGTTTTCGCATAAACACACGAACCAATGCTTAACCTTAACCAGACCAACACAACATGTATTATCAAGGTGTAAGTACTTTTCCAAGTACACAACAGTTTAGTAGACTTAAAGATAGTATCATAAAGCAAAATGTAAATGATACGTGACCCCTTCCAGTATTTGGCAACGCAAAATATAAACGACAATCCGTCATCCATTACACGTCTTCTTGTATTGTGCCTGGTAGGGTTTGTGATCATATCTGTCCACAGCTCTCTATCTAGTGTGCTGCCAATCTTGTTATAGTCTATGTCTTGTAACATGGGTTATCATGTCTGTCCACAGACTCTCTGTCTAGTATGCTGCCACTAATCTTATAATCCATGTCTTGAAGTGTTGGTGATCATGTCTGTCCACATCTCTCTATCTTGTGTACTGTCAATCACTTTTGATATCGATGGTCCTCCATGCTATGATGTCAAAGTGCCCAGTGTCTTCTCTCTTGGTCCTGTCCTGCCTACCTTCCCCTCAAGCTGCCCCGTTACCTATTACACATACAGTGACATTAACAGACAGAAAGAGCAATAGGACAGACGAAAACACATTTCAAACTATGATTTCAAATATTCTGAAGTGAAACTTAGAACGTTGCAAAAATCATACAGCTAATGAACAGATTGCGTGTAGAAAAGGACGTAGCGTGTAATCAAGAAGCATACTTCAATCAAAACCACAGATTCTCCATCAGCCGCTTCAATCCTACAGATGAGACAGAGAAACTCATACCGAGGGGTGAGGTGGGGCGGGGGGGAGGAGGTTGCTCATATTGATCAGAAACATATCAGCCAGTTTGCATATATTTCCGTTCTAACAAATGGCAAGGTAAAATCTTTGCTGTTGATATTGAAATAGGTGATGAATTTATTCGGCCACGTAACTAGGCTACCAACGGACAATAACAGCATACCACAACAATATCAATATACTATAAAATATATTTAAAAAATACAAAGTAATGCAGCTTTACAGAACAGAATTACTAAAAGTACGGGATGTTGCGGCGACATTTCTTCATCAGCAAACAAATACTTATACAAAACACAACATATAATCATGGAGAAAACCCACCAGTGATTACATTAAGGCAAAAGAACGGAATGAGAAGAATAAATTGATAAAATAATAAGAACAATGAAGTGAACAAGAAAATGTGGAAAAAAATATTGTTGCTACTCTATCTCAGAATCTCAGGTTGTGATACTAACATATATAGACAGCGGGGGAGTCTGTGAGTCATGAGGACCGAGGTAGGGGATGGTGACGGTTCAGTGAAGATCCCAGGTAAATGCGTGGAAGTGGGATCTTCACTGAATCGTTACCAACCCTTACCCCAGTCCCCATGGCCTACAGACTCCCACGGCTGTCTTTATAAAAGTATCAAGATGAAATGCATGAACAAGACACTGCTGACGCCGACTCTGACCAGCGACAACGAAAAACTACTGGCGGAAATCAGGGAGAACCAACAAAACATCAAACAAGAGGTGAAACAGATGACACTGATAAAGAAGGAAAACAAAGAAATCCTACAAACCATAAAAGGAGAGCGAGAACTACAAAAAGCTGAAACGGAACTTTTCCAAAACAAACCAACAGAAGCCATACAAGAAACCACAGAGAAACCGCAAGGTGAAAACCAAGAGACCGAGCCTGAACCGCAAGCTATAGCCAGCAGTCCAACCGCAACGCCCGAGGCCGACAAGGGGAAACCAGTATCTCGCCAGACATCCGAAGAAAACCGAGATGAGCACCCTGACGTCGGCACGGAGAAACCCCGGGGCCTAGCTTAGAGAAGTGCCTAGAATCGATAAAATTGAAGGAACGCAGGCACCAGGAATTCAAAAGGCTCAGGGATGAAAGAGAAAAGAAGAAGCCCAAGAAACTCAGGAGACGGGTAGTATACCCAAATAGGTATGCTGACTTCGAGGGTGGACCCGACTACACGTAGGCCTACTATATAGAAGACGGAGAGGCGATCCCGTGGATGACAGCAGAGGAAATAATCGGATGGCAACAGAAGCTCAAACTCGAAGAAGAAAACAGACGCAAGGAGGAAAATGGAAACTTAGAAAAGCTCCTACAGAAATACACAAACAGGAGGCAAAAAACAAACAAACAAAAAACAAATAAAAGACTGCAACCAGTCAGGCCAAACGAGCCAGGAACCTTCACTAACAAAGGAAACCGCCAGAGACGGGAACAAAGGACAGCCGCCGACCATTCCTCAAGCTGACGTCACAGACACAAACGCTTACATAACAAGTCCTAGAAAGGACTCACTCGTAAGAGAGCATAAGACAAGAATTAGGGTGAATAAACCCACAAAAGCCAAGGACCTCAACAATAACCACAGCTGAAGAGGCAGGTTGAACGAGACCGAATTTTGAATTTTTGTTTTGAAAATTGGAATTGGAATTGGAATGCATGTGAGTATCACAGCCTGGGAGTCTGTTATAAGTAGCAACATTCCTTTTTATTGAGCATGTCATGAGAAGGGGGAAGTTGGTGTATGTCATCACAAAGTGAAAGATGCAAAGGAGGAGAGGTACGGGATGACCAAGAGAGACAATCCTGGCAGTGCATGAGACACATGGCTGTGGACAGGCATGATCACCAACGCCATACGTCATGGGCTATACGAAGAAGTTTTAATATTGTTATGTTAATCCTCTAAAAGTACTGGAGACTTTTGGCCATCATAGACAATGCTTTTAAAAAGGGAAAACCCCAAATGCACCTCCCAGTAGTATAGGATTTGAAACACACCACGGTGTGGCAAACGCATCCATGAGGACAGAGTATCCACCGGGATAAGTTGAAAGCTTTGCAGCTGGGCAGAGCAGGGCACTCACTTGTCCTGATAACCGAAAATGCCTCTCAAAGGCAGAGTTAAAAGACCCTCATGTGGATGTGGAAGTCAAGGGGAAACCACAATATTATCGTCCAAGATTTCATGAATCATATCAGAGGCAATTATGAACAAATAAAGCTATGAGTACGACAGGGATGTGTTTTGTCACAGGACCTTATCTCCCTCTATAGCGAAATAATAATGAGAGAGAGATCAAAGAGAAGCCGGGAATTCTAATCGGAGGTTCCTTGCACTCTCTGTTACTACAACGTCTAATAATTGTTGTAGGTCTGTTGAATTATCCGCCACCAATACTGTGTCATCTGCATAGCGTATATTATTTATATTATAACCTCCAACTAGTATTCCTGGCATCTCTTTGATCTCTCTCATTATTACTTCGCTATACAGGGAGAAAAGATCTGGTGACAAGACACACCCTTTTCGTACTCCTAGCTTTATCTGTTCGTAACTACCCTCTTTATTTCCCATTTTAATTGCTGCTACTTGGTTCCAGTAAATATTCTTTATTATTCTTAAATCTTTTCCATTAGTGTTGATATCTTCCAACATTTTAATCAGTTCATCATGTTTTACTTTATCAAATGCCTTAGTATAATCTATGAAGCACAAATATATGTCTCTCTGTTTCTCTATTGACCTTTCTATTAGTGTCCGTAATGTATAAATTGCATTGTTTGTGCCCCTTCCTTCCATAAATCTGTTCTTCACTAATTTCCATTTTTATTTTCTTTTTGGTTCTTCTCATTATGATTCTGAGTTGAAGCTTACTGATATGGTTTATAAGGTTAATTGTACGAAAATCTTCACATTCAATTGCTCCTGGTCTTTTGGTATAGCTATAAATACAGATTTCAGCATATCACTGGGGTAAATATCCACTGCTGTAAATATCATTCAACATTTTGGTTAATATATCTACTCCAAATTCTCCCAATACTTCTAATTCTTCTATTGTGATTTCATCTGGCCCAGCTGTTTTTCCTTTCTTCATACGTTTCATAGCGTCAGCGACTTCTTCTTTCAGAATAGGTGGATCTCTGTAAAGGATATGAGCGCAAAAAACGGGGGGAGCGCATTAATAACATTAGAAGGAAAGTGTACAACAGAGATCAGAACAGAATAGGGCAGCACAATACTGCATTTCGAAGATGAAAAGTAGCTTATGCATTAAGTCACTATCATTGGATGTAAGAAAAGAGTGCTGAAGTGCTATATAGAACCTGCTTAGCTGTTTGGCAGTGAATCTTGGAATGTAAATACAATAAGGAAGAACGTGAAATGCAACAAACGAAATCCTTTGACTGCCAGAGTTACTTAAACGATAGCATGAAGAGGCTAATGAAACTAGAACATTATATACAACAATAGAAAGAGGCAACACTGTCTTTTATCATGTTATGAGAAACGAGCATTGGAGTACTGACATCGGTAACGACTGGAAAGTTCGAGGGAAGAGAGGCAGTGGCGACCAAGATACATTATGCTGGATATATGTGTGACGGTGGCATGGAGGGCTGCTAGCAGCAGAGTTGATCGAAAACAACGACCGAGATTTGTAGTAGAGATCACGAACGCCTATGGCTACATGCACCTGATGATGATGAGGTTACTTTCTCGAGACATTTATAGGGCGATCTTGTTATATCAGAAGACAGACATTGTCATGTGTGACCTCCCTATCGCGTATCTGTGTAGTGTACTGAGTGTGTGTGATACCTATTAGGTTGTGTAATGATGTATGTATGTAGGCAGGTATGTACGTATGTTATGTAGGTGTATACATTAGTGTGCTGTGTACGTGTGACGGCTACCTGCCTGTCTCATAACAAGGTATAGGCTATTATGCATTATGTTTACAACATATCATGTGATGTTTTTAGTTCCTATGTGAACTGTATCATGCACAGTAGATTAGTTGATAAACGGAAGACGAAGCGATGGAAGGGCCGGAATGTAATGACACAATGTAATAGATGTGCCCGTTGTCGACTCTTTAAAATACAAGGCCGTTCGTTCTTTCGTTCGATCGAGTCATTTCCCAGACTTGGAATTGAACCCTGTACTTCTGTACTAGAAGAAAATTTCAACCTCTCAGTCTCTCAGGCCCTATAAGTTGTACACTACTCGACCGTGAGTTCAGTTCCAATAATGTCCCCACACATTAATAGATTGTATACATCTCTTGATCAAATACAAAGTTAGAAGACAGTATCGCAGACAAGAATTCAGTTTTATCTAATCTCAGTCAAAAGATTAATTTTTACCTCGTGTCCACAATACCAACATCATGTACCATGCCGATAAGCGTGGCGGTCATGTTTTGCGATCTCACTCGATCATACAGAGTCGTGCGGATCAGCGCTGGATGTTCTGTCTTGACCATGACCATGTGGCCAAGCCATCCAGGTATTTACGTCTTGTCTCCCTTTGTCTCCTCCATTTCGATCTTGCCAGTTGTCACAAAGCTCTCCAAGTCACTTCTTCTCATAACATGCCCAAAAAATTTTGACTGTCTACGTCTAATGTCCTCTAATCAATTTACGATTGTCATTGGTCTCCTGTAGTACATGTCATTGCTGATTCTGTCTGTCCATGGTATTCCTTGCATTTTCCTCAGGAAACCACATTCTGCAGCCATCAGTATGTTTTCAAGCTTGACTGCTCATTGTCCAAGTTCACATCCAACAAAAGAGCAGGCTCTATGTATCCCCTCAACACTCTTTTTATCGTTTCAATTGCCATCTTTTTATTGGTCTGAATGTTTTTCACCTTGCTAAAGGCTATCTTCGCCATGGCAATTCTTGTTCTAATCTCTTCAAGGCATCTCCCATCAGATGTTATGACTGTTCCGAGATAGCTGTTACCGACATTTGTTTAAGAATATGCCCTTTACTTGTATCTTACATTGTGGTATTTCTTCCTTCCTAGTGACGACAATAATCTGTGTCTGCTTACATTCAGTTCCTAACCCTAGATGTTCACTGTGTGCAACAATCGTCGATCTACTAAACTTGGCTAGGCTCCTGTCATGTCTGCAATCAAACGTAGTCATCTGCATATCTACTGTTATTGATGTATCTGTCCCCCAATGTATGATCCTTCCATATCTTCTCTATTTCGGAAATATTTTCACTGATGCAGGGAAAGAGATCTGGGAGATATTACACATCCCTGTCTCACAACTCCCTTAATAGCTGATATGGACTACTCGTATCAATTCATTATGGCAGCTTATTGTTCCAATATATGTTTTGTACAAGTCTAAGGTCTTTTCCATGCAATTTTAGATCTTCAAGCATCATGTCGACTATGTCTCACTTTATCGAAACCTTGCGTAGTTAATAAAGCAGAGGTGTAGATCTTGGTTTACTTCTGTAGAACGTTCAATATGTTCTGAGTAGCAATAGCCTCTTTCAGTCCTGAAGACTAGAGTTGTGCCGCTGGGGAGAGGTGCCTGGCAGCACCGCTGGTGATGTATAGTCCAATGCGAAGTGACATCCTGTCACAGTTTCCGCAGCTGTAAGACGAGGCAAGTCCGCAGTAAGTGACTGCGTTTTGAGCCAGTGCCGCCCTATCCTCAGTTTGTTGGATATGTACACAGCATGTACTGTAATCCTAGCTTCTACAAACCACATTGTTCCTCTCCTATTTTAGGTGTAATTTCTTCCTAACCTTTGCGGATAATTCCTAACAATATTCGTGATGTGACTCATTATACCAATTGTTCGATGGTGATCACATTCCAAGGCTTCTGATCTTTGGATTACATAACTACAGAATTACTAATTCATGAGGTATATCTCCAGTATCATATATGGTATTCAGGAGTCTGGTAACTTTATCTATTCCGTATTCTTCTAAAGCATTAATCATTTCTATTGTGATGCTGCCTGAACCTGGGGTCTTGCAGATTCATATTTCACAATACATAATTATGTATTTTATTAATGCGTCGTGCGTTAAAGATTTACTCTTATGTCAAAAAACGTTCATCTCCTTCCTATATTACCGTGTGTGTACGGCAGGGGGAGGGGGGTCTTGAGCCTGAGGATTTAAGGCCGCGGCGACTGCACCAGCCTTTTGCACAAAAACCCTTTGCTTGCTCAGCTCACTTAGAGTGTTTCGCATTTGTATTTACTTCTTTCTTAAGATAGATAACTCTTTTATCAATAAAAGGCTGCGGAGTATCAGGCTGTTTTGCTGCAACCAGACCTGCCTCTTATGATCCACAGTGCCATAAACCCCTACCGCTGTCCACACGAGCCTTAAAATCACAGAGCATATACATGCAGTCAGATTTTGGTACTGCCTTGATCACAGTCTAACTTCTTCTTCTTCTTCTTCAGCTTTCCGAGCCATTGAGGTTCTTTGCTGCAAATACAATCCGTCTCCATTCGTCTCTCTGGTGGACCTTCTCTTGCCAGTCGTTGATTCCAAGTGCTTGTAGGTGTGTATATACATTATCTCTCCACCGTCTTCTTGGTCTACCTCGGGGTCTACGGTCATTTATTTCCTGAGTGTAAGCGAGTTTTGTTTCCCTATTATCTTCCATTCATTTCTATGCCCCAGCCATTTTAGTCTATTAGCCTTCATGATACCAGTGATAGCGGGGACTTAAACAGATGTCTAACTCCTCATAAAATTAACCCTTCACATCATCAGAAGAAGTGAATTTCGGTGCATATGCAGTGATAATAGTGGAAAACCCACAGGTGATTGCCATGCGCAGAGATAATAATCTTTCATTTCCGCCTGCTGGAATTTTAATCAATCCCAGTAGTGAATTCTTCACTGCAAAGCCCACCCCATGTTGTCTTTTCACTTCCTGCCCTCTTCTTTTCCAAAAATAGGTGTAATAGTGTTTTTCTGAGTAACCCTTCCTCGTCAAGGCGTGTCTCCTGCATGCCAGCAATATCAGTATTAAGAAGATTTAGTTCGGCATCAATCACAGCCGTTTTTCTCACATCGTAAATATTTGTCAGGTCAGTGGAAAATTCCGGACATACGGTTCTTAAGTTCCAGGTTGCAAACGGTAGCTTGAGCTTTCTATTTTTCGTCTTAGTGCCTTGTGCTTTGGTTTCACAGCCTGCGATGCAGATTTTGTCCTAGCCTCAAGCACCCATGGAAGCAGGCAGACTTAGGCGGATAAGCACCTAACTGGCATGGGGCTGCCCAGCTTGAGGCGGGCGATATCTGATTAGTGACATATGTAGGTGTCTCCTACCGCCAGAGGAAACCCGTGGCGCCCCTGTCCACGCCAATTGACATGGGTCTATAACCTGTAACTACTACCTCTCGCTTTGATTCCGAGACCTGTTAAGACCAGAGATGGAGTTAGTTCACTCCAGAAGAAATACATCTGGAACAAGACAAGCTGCAGAAGCTGTCGGATCAGCAAAGTAATTATCTAACTGTCCGCCTGCCGGAGCTTCGATCTTAGACCAGTTGTCAACCAAAGCTTTGGGCCTGGTCTGCCCTGACATAGCATTTTATCTTCAGGTTTCATTTCCTCGCACCAGGATAAGGCTTGTTCTCTACCAATTGCGCTCCTCCGCCGGAAGCCGTTAGTACAATGTGGGGTGTCGGGTTTGGTAAGCGCCGCCCAACATCCGGCGCTAACAGAAGGTAGGTAGTACCGCCTACTGTCATATACATCAATCATATATTAAGTGTACCACATAGATGAAAATCAGAGAGTGATTGTTGTCCGTGTTGCCAGACTTGTGTAAGGACGCATTGTTGTGGAGGAGAGGCAGGACTGTTGGATTCTTGTGCAGCCGAAATCTGCGAAAACGTTGATTGATTTTTTTTTTTTTTTATGTCTTAACGAACGCTTGCGAATTAGTTGTCTCTCCTCTTGGCATAACATCCACACGAATCGTATCTTCAATATCCCTAAAGACAATGATCATGACCTTTCCAACTGAAGGAGTTGCCTCGAATTTATGTCTTCGTGGTGATTGAGGATGATGCCACTCCATTGACTGTCTTTTTGTCTCAGGTTCAAAGTGATCTTCCCTGGTTTCATTACCTTTAACGATCTTAGCCAAAAATTAGTCTTTAGGGTCCATTAGGCTGTACAGTGAAAGTATATTCAGAAATGTAGACGATATGAATGGAATCATCATTGGGGGGCATAACATCAATAACATTAGATATGCGGATGATACAATATTGATTGCATACAATGAACAGGATCTGCAACATTTATTACATGCGATTGTTGCACACAGTGAACAACTTGAGTTCGAATTAAGTTGAAAGAAGACACAGATATG
>JACEFZ010021681.1:0-22500 GCA_014155875.1 Cepaea nemoralis
AATTTTGGCCCAACCTGGAGGAACCGGGGGTTACTTGTCCTGTCCCAAAGACTTCGAGTACAGTGCAGTTGTCATATTTTTAGGTACCCCGGTTTTCAGGTAGGTTGAGCACTTTTTTTTTTTCCGCACCCCGAAGAAAGCGCGGAAAAAAAAATCCCCGCTTCGCCCCCCCACAACCCCATCACTGGACGCGGCTACAGGAGAAAATATCACCATAGCGGGAAAAAGAGAAAATTATTGACAGTTTTGAGGAGTCAGCATACGAACTGACACAAGTCGAATGAGATCACCCGATGTGGATGAGCATAATCGCACACCCCAGTCGGCAAGAACTAATGATAATGATGGCGGTGATTTTGATGATTTTTTTGGGTGCTGGCTCCTTTGACCTTAAGCGTAGTCCATACACACTATTTACAGTATGAGGGACTGAATTTTGCATGTGGATCAGCTTTCCCTATTAACAGTGTCCCTCGCCATCGGGGCGAACCAGCTCCGACTTCAGAGGTATGTTAGCGATGAGAATCAATGCACAATTTTTCTCTTGTCTTCAAATAAAGGGGAATGGCTTAGGAAGTCCTTACAAATAAGTGGGCATCATTATGTTGCCGTGTTGGTTACTGGCGTATTTCGCTGTATCTCGTAGGTCCATACTGCGGAGTTATATTTCATCACTATCAAGTGCCTTACCGATGGGCGAAAAACGACTATGCTTCTCCACATCTCCCACGGCTTGTATTTTCATGTGCTGACTTCCTCCTGTGCCATGACACAAGGACGGGCCATAGTTCCCTCTCTTCTCTTCTCTTCTCTCTCTCTCTCTCTCTCTCTCTCTCTCTCTCTCTCTCTCTCTCTCTCTCCTCTCTCTCCTCTCTCTCTCTCCCTTTTTTCTAGTTCTCTTTCCACGCATTCTCCACATTTTCCCAGTTTTAAATCTTCTCATAATATAGCCAAAACGTGAAGACTATTTTGATGTTTATGAAAATTTTGTCTTTGTGATATAGTTCCTTCACGATTTCCAGATGTAAAATTTTTGGCTGCCCGATGAATTCCAGCATTCTTCTGCAAATCAGTTCGCCAATTTGTCCAGGGTTTTATTTAAATGTCCATGATTTACAGCCATATGTTAGAACCGGTTCTATGTTGCGTATGATATGACTTGAACTGATGAATCATATTTTATCTTATATACAAAAAACACATATCTCTGATATTTTTTGAATTTGGAGCCCCCCCTAAAATTTCCCCACCCCCAAATCCCCCCTCATCATCATAGACTCAGAATAAGTATGTCTACAAAAAGCTTGTTTTAAACATCTAATAGTGGACATCAACAATTATAGAGTATTCTTTAATTTTTTGTGAAAAAAATACACGAGGCATTTTATTTGAAAAGGGTTTATAGTTACAAGTTAGTAAGGATGTAATCTAATGGTAGTTAATGAGATACAAACCTGATGTCATAGTTTCCGGTGAGGTTGTTTTGTTTCACGTAGATAACATCGTCTTCTTCTCGTGTCACAACCATAATCACAGCCCGCAGCAGCACCCTCCCACTGGTCCCTCTATATAAAAGACTGGCACCTGGGACAAGTGGGACTATCACACTTATATTTGACAATCATGCTGACAGACATCTGGACAGGCAGGCAGGCAGATAGAGAGACAAGCAAAGAGATGGACAAACACATATATATATATATATACACACACACACATATATTTTATATTTTATATATATATATATATATATATATATATATATATCTCATCATGTTCCTTTTGTACCTTGCCGTGTCAAGGTGTAGCATAAAAAAACGTGAGATTGCCGCTTATGGGCTTCATGTATCGATATTCCCATGGACTGTTATTCCCTGCGTCCATCGTTTACGTGGTCGGCCTCTTCCCCTGCATCTCATCTGGTCTGTACATCATTGCTTGTTGTGGAATGCTGTTGGATGGTAACCTACTTGCATGGCCAAACCATTTGACCTGCTGCTTTCTAATAAAATCTAGTGCAGCTATAAACCCCACTTTAGTCCTGATTTCTTCATTTCTGATCTTATCTCTTCTTGATACGTTGAATATTCTTCTCCGGACTCTCATTTCTGTTGTGATTTTTCTTTTTCTTGTTCTGTCATTGTCCAGGTTTGGCATGTTAGCATAGAGTTGGTAGGAAGATTGTGTTATAATAGTGCTTTCTCTAGTAGTTTATGATACATGTTTGTTCTTTAGTATTGGTGCCATTTGTCCAATGAGTGGTTTGCATTATTGCATCTATTTTCGATCTAGATTCGATTTGCCATTAGATGATATTTATTACTTTCCTAGGTACTTGAAACTCTTTACCTGATTCAAGGGATGTTCGTTTAGGAAAAATCGTTGTTGCTTTTTTTCTTATATATATATATATATATATATATATATATATATAATATATATATTATATATATATATATATATATATATATATATATAGACAGACAGACAGACAGACAGACAGACAGACGACAGATAGATAGATTCAATTCAATTCAATTCAATTCAACTTTTTTTTAAAAGGGTCACAAATTTGGGGCAAGCAGGCCCGTCTTACATTCGGTCTTAAGATCACTCATCTTCGTTCATCAATAGTGCATGATAGTATATTCACATTGTCAAATGGATGGTGTAAACATTAACAATGCAAATTACCTTGTTATGAGGCACATCTCCCACTCACCCACACAACCCCCCGCGCACCCACATATCATCCACCCACACACACACCCCCAAGGACACATACATACGCCACCAACCACGCATCCCACCCCACACACATCCCCCCCACACACACTTCCCCCGACCATGCCCCACCCATTCCCCAACCCACCAACACTCACCAACCACACAAACATTCCCCACCAACCCAAAACACCCCGCGGTCACCCACATATACATTTAAACGCACACACCCATCCCCACCCACGTACCCCCCACCACACGTCCTATACCCACCCCCCCACACCCCAATCACCCATCCTCCAACCACACCTCCCACGACCACACATTCTCTACCCACACATACACCCCCATCCACCCACCTACACATGCAATTAAACCAAGGGGGGGCCAACCTTTTCAGCAGGCGGGCCAAATTTCAGAAATAATATTTCCCGCAGGGCCACGCACCTAATTTTTTATTGGTTAAATTAAAGTAAACAAGCAAGCGTGCTACAGCTTCGACCATGTCGTCGTTCCCCCTCCGCGAGCCGCAATATGACTACGGCGGGGGCCCCATGCGGCCCGCGGGCCTCGTGTTGGCCACCCCTGCCCTATACCACACCCCACCACACACATTCTTCCATCAACACACCAAACACATCCCCAACCCACGCAATATCCCTACCCACACACCACACACATCCCCAAACCCAAAACACCACACACATCTCCCCATCCAAACACACACATCCTCCACCCATCCACCGACATACACACACTGACTCATGATATATCCCCCACCACCCCCCACTCACCCCCAAACCCCCCAATAATCAACACCCACCCACCCACCAAACACCATCCCCCAACAAAACATCTGTTGACCACGCATACACCCACCCAAACACAAATATTACAAACATCCACTCACACATCCCACTCCGACCCACACACATCTCTCACCACTTACACATCACTCAACCACTCACACATACCCACCAACACATCCCCCACCCACACATCCCCCCCCCACACACATTTTGCCCCCAACCCACACATCCTCCACAAACACAAAACCCCCACCAACACATACTTCCTACCAATCACCCACATTCATCCCCACACATATCCATCCCTTCACGTACTCATCCCCAACCACTCACACCCACACATCCCCTCCCACGATCAACACATACCTCTCCCATCCACCCCCCCACATTCCTACACACCATCCGCCCAGCCAAACACACATTCACCACCTTCTCATACATCCTTTACCTACCCGCAATCCCACACCCAATCACACCTCCCCGCCCACCCAAATACCCCTCACCCGCACACATCTCCCCCCTCTCACAAAACGCAACCCATATACACAAGCCACACCCACACACATTTACCACACTTACGTCCCCCAAATTACATCCCACCCATACATCACGCACACACACATCTCCCCATCATCTCCACACACCCACACATCCCCAACTACAAACTCCCTCACACCCACACATACATCGTCCATCCACTCACACACACGCCCACCCCAAAGACATACCCACAACACACTCAAAACCCACACCCATCCGCCACAGCCATCCCTCAACTCACACAAATTCCCACATCCCACAGACCTATTCACCAACACATCCCTCATCCCCCCACGACCCACCCACATACACATTCCCCATTAAAACAACACCCAACCCCCCAAAACCCCCACAAACTTCCAACCATCCACCCAAATACCCCCATCCACACATACATCCCTCACCTAAAATCACACACCCCACCACCACACATCCCCACCCACCACACACACCCCCCACTAAAACCCCCTTACACATACACCCCTACACACACAACCCCCACACACAGACCCCCCTCCCACATACATACCCCCCCCCCCACACACACACACATCCTTACACCTAGACACTTTCATGATAAATCACATTCATTCATTCATCATGTGCCATACCGGTAAGCGGGGGCGGTCATTTTTTGCCATCTCACTCGATCACCGGAGCCGTGGATCAGCTCCGTGTTTCTGTCTCGACCTTGTCACAAGGCCAAGCCATCCAGGTATTTGCTTCTCGATCTTCCCTTGATCTTCCTTCGATCTGCTAGTCGTCACCAAGTTCTCCAAGTCATTTTTTCTCATAACATGCCCAAACAATTGGGACTGTTACGTCTAATGTCTCTAATCAGTTTACGATTTTCGTTGTTTCTTGAAGGATTTTTCTTTCCCACCCACAAACCCATCCCCCAACCAAAAAACATTCTCCCATCTTGATACATAAATAATTTCTCAAATAATCACTGAAGCTAATTTGAACAAACTACCACACTTTACACACACTTATGCACTGACCATTATCGTGAGTATTCTCCAAAAATGTAACAACATGGAGAACAAATTATGCACATACATTGCTCAACGTAAAAAAGTAATGATGCGGTTCAATAAGTTGATTCCCAAAAAGGACATAAATATGATGTAATAAGGAGTGCACACATTTTTGTCAGTTTATGTTAGAAAATCAAGTGGCAGTATAAAATCATATGAATGATGAGTACACAGAAAAAGGGGAAAAAAATGGAATAACTCGTCACATGACATACATGCGCTCAACTCTCACTATCCCTTTCTTTTATGTTTCTTTCACACACACTAACTCTTCGTTTCTCATCTCGCCATCCCACACACACACATCCTACACCCCCCAACACTCACCCACATACATATGGATGGATGGATGGATGGATGGATGGATGGATAGATGGATGGATGGATGGATGGATGGAGGGGGGTGGGGGGTGGATGGATGGATTGATGGATAGATAAATAGAGCTCCCTATCTCTCTCTCTCTCTCTCTCTCTCTCTCTCTCTCTCTCTCTCTCTCTCTCTCTCTCTCAAGTATGTATGCAGGATTGTATGTTTGCGTTTATGAATGTGCGCGTGTACGTGTGTCTGCCTCTCTGTCTCTTCTGAGAGTTGTGATGATAAATGGTCTGAGAGCTGTATATTGAGAGCTTTTATGAGACCCGTGAAGATAGTTGTGTATTGAGAGATGAGCATCGAGAGATGTATATCTACTGGTGTATAATGAGAGCTGTGTATCGGAGCTGTGAATGGAGAGCTGTGCTTGGTTATATTTTCTGTAGTTGATAATGTAAGTTTTCCTTGTGAATAGACTTACCTTCGACAGTGCAGGTGCGAATACAGGTACGTATATTGCATCGATCGGGGTACGGCTGCCACCATCTTTCTCCACCTGCTCCCTGTCACTGTAATCGCCGTTCAAGTCACAATAAAACTCGACCAGGTTCTGCGACAGTTCTGGTTTGAAGTAACAAACATTTTGTTAGCTGTCTGACCCGTGCTGAAAACCTGTATGGTTGTACGTGTATTGTCTTGCTTATCTTACTTACGTATTATATCTTACTTTATATATTACTTATTTCAGGCGATCAAATCCTCCAGGTGATGTGCTAGTTCATGTATCCCCTTATTGTTGTCATTTAGTTCTTTTGGATCATTATCCCTCTCTGTCTATATGGTTATCTCAGTCGTATATGGACATCTGTAGTTCTCCTTAGTTCTTACTCTGTGTCGGTGTACGCATGTCTTGTATTATTATTCTCCTGATCGCCTTGTCTGTGATCCCGTTTGTCCTACCGCTATTTCTGTCTTTGTATTGCATCATATCTATTTATGTATCTATCTATTTCTCTCTGCCGGCCCCCCAGTCTCTTTTTTTATATATTTCTTCTTCTATATATTTATTCCCAACTGCACAAGCCTCTACCTTTACAGTTATCTCTGACACAAAAGGTGAGCTGCAAGGATATTTATTATCATCGGGTTTTCTTTTTATGATTGCATATCCTTTACATGACATCGCTGTCAACTTCAGCATTTATCAGCTGATTGTTGATTCTTGGCAAGTTTGTATTTTGCCATTGCTTCTGAGCGACCGACGCAATACCTTGTAAGTTACCAACGCGGCGAGAACCGCTACCGATTCTCGCGCAGGTTAGGTGCCTCACGTTGATATACGGGATTACGGAGAAAAAATTTAAAACACTAGACAGGGAAACCGGCTTCATGGATTAGAAGATTTTTATTCTGAGCTGATAGTGCATCCAGGCGTCAGAAAACACCACATGATAGTGAAAACATTGACGAAGATGCACGCCATTCTGTTTACATGTGTTTGATTACTTTATCATACAAGAAACAGAACCATCTTGACAACAATAACACATTAACATCAGTGAAACAGGTAAAGTATTTGAAAAGGTGAGCTGCAACACACATGTCACCAGTTCATGCGGATGGGAAATTGAAATTTGTCATTTATACCATGTCCCAACGAAGATGCTAATGCAGCTAGTGCCTCCAGAGGAAACTGAAGTTCTACGATGCACTGGTCAATAATAAACCCATGCCTTTGTTTACTGGATAGCGGCAGCACTTTACTTGGTTTAAGAAAAGAGCTGGTCAGACCAGAAGATTACACGGGTGAATTGTCAAATGCCGTACTTTCTGGAACCATTGAGAAATACCCACTGGCAAAATCGCATTTTAAATACCCCGTTCCTTACCGGCACATTTACTTTACAATCCTGCAAGATCCCTGCACGGATCTGATTTTAGGCTGTTTAGCTTCATGGAAGTAATGTACTGACGACGATATATTAGCCTGGAAAAAACAAACATGGCTAATGCTGTAACAAGGTCAGATACTCAAACACATATACTGACCTACAAAATGAGATGTTACAGCTGTTAACACCCAGCGGTGCCAATACCAACACTACTCGACAAGAATTTATCGAGGCACAACGCACAGATCAAACTATCGCACCTTATTTTAAATTGTTAGGTGAGCGAGCGAAAGTGACTAAAAATGCATCTTGGTATTTTAAAATATACAACGGAATTTCATGCGTTTTTACACAAATAATAACCATGAAATTCAGCAGACGGTTTTACCTGTAACATACCGACAAAATGTGCTAAAGATCGCACATGAGTCACCGTTTGCTGGACATTTGGCCTATGACAAAACCAGAGACAGAATTTTGTCACACTTTACTGGCCTAAATTCTGTACTGATATAAAACTTTTCTGTCGTTCATGTACTATTTGTCAAATCTTGTAAAAAAGGGGAAAATCATGTGACTGCCGAAGTTCAACGGTCATTATTGGCATCTAGACCATTTGATTGTGTAGCGGTCGATATTGTTGGACCCCTAAATCAGGTGTCGAGCAAAGGAAACCGCGACTATGCAAATAAGGGTGCTAAAACAATACACCTTGAACCTAATCAGAAGGTTCTGCTTTTACTACCAGATAAACGTAATTTGTTAAACATCGTGGAAAGGGCCCATTCAACGTTGAACGGAAAATATCAGATGTCGATTATGAAATATCGAAAAAGGGGAAAATTAAAGATATTTCATATCAACAGCTGAAACCATACTTCTCACGACATGAACTACCGACAGACGAACTAGATGCACCCACACCAATTAATTGGACGACGACGTACACAACACAACTACACTAGCTAGGGCGACGCGGGGACAACGCATCGCAAACACACTTAGTCAGGTAACAGCACACACAGCTAGTACAACAACAGTACTGAACGAGACAGATGACGACGGAATAGAATTACCAGTCCCTACAGTAGACATGACTGGGACCTTTGAGAGCATACGTATAGAAAGCAAACTGACAGACGAGCAACGACGACAGATGATAGAATTAGTGACGGAGTACAAAGACTTTTTCCCGACATCATAGGGAAGACAGACAGAATAGAGCACTCCATTATTTGACTGACAACACCCCAATCAAGTGTCGACCTTATTCCAACCCACTAAATTATAGGGCTAATCTCGACAAAGAACTACTATCTCTTGAGTCGAGTGGAATAATACAGAAATTCAGTCAGAATATTCTTTCCCTATCGTCCTTGCGCCAAAAAGGACTCGACTATTCGACTCTGCGTCGATTATCGACGTTTGAACAGAGTGACCAAAATTGATGCTGAACAATCCAGCATGCGAGGATTTGACCTTGATATGTTACATCTCGCATATTTCCAAACTCGATCTCACGAAAGGTTATTGGCAGTCCCGATGCAAGAAAATTCAATTCCTTTAACAGTTTTTCCCACACCTTTAGGTCTCTATGAGTGGCGATTTCTCCTTTTTGGCCTTCGTAATGCTCCAGCGATTTCGTCCGTCTAACAAGGGATCTTCTTCACGGAGTAACCAATACTTCTACATACATAGATGAATATGTATCCATACTGTAGACTGGATATCACACCTACAGAAACTACGACATGTCTTCGATAGGTTGCGATTATTCGGACTTACAGTCATGCCCACTAAAGTAGAGTTGGGCATGGAAAAAAATTGACTTCCTAGGCCATACCATCTGCAGGGGCCAACTCAGAACAGATGAAAAGATCGTGACCAAGATCTCAATTTGACGATGCCAACGACCAAGAAACAGGTCCGAAGTCTACGTGGTCTTGTGAATTATTATAGTAAATTTTTTCCCCTATCTGGCAGAAATCACTAGTGTTTTTTCAATATTTGAAAGCTTCGGCAAAATTAAATGTTCAAGATGCACGGTTAATTAGTGCATTATCAAAATTGAAATATTTATTCAGCGTTCTCCTATTTGCGTTTCCCTAACAAAATCTGACCTATTTTTTACGTACAGACGCAAGTGCTATTTCCATATCAGGAGTCCTGGGCCCAAATTTTTACGAAGGAAGTTCCACCCAGTAAGTACGTAAGTCGTAAGATCAGCCTGCTGAATCGAGATACTCAGCATCAGAATTGGGGGGCCTCAGCTTAATCTATTGTGTTAGAAAACTTCAAAGGTTTCTGGGAGGAGTACAGTTTGTGATCCAGACCGACAATTCTCCGCTTTCTGTGATGCAGTCTGGCTTTCCCCCAGAACAAAAAGGTCTACAGAGGGCCTTGATACTGCAGAACTATGCCTTTACCATCCAGCATTTAAAGGGGAGTTTGAACTCTTTGGCAGACACTTTGAGTCGACCGTCAAAAATTGAAATACCTGAGGTACAGAAGAGATCGACCAGAGATCACCAGAAGTAGTGACACTGTAAGTGCTAATTAGATCAGTGCCCTATGTGGGGAAAAAATTATACGTAAGTGCGTTATCATCGCCAAGCGTGTAAACTGTGTAAGATTAACATGCCATTATGAGTGAAACAAACGACGCATAAGTAGTATGTCTACATCGCTAAAATATATAAGCCATATTTACATTGAAGTGTTAGATGTCAACCTACATAAATTAGTAGGGAAATATATATATATATATATATATATATATATATATTATAATATATATATAATTTTATATATATATATATATATATATATATATCTATATATATATATAAACATTTTCCAGGAAGGAGAGCATATAAAACTTGGCTAAATGAACTATGTTATGAAAATAGTCTACAAAGAACAGTGCTCCATCATCACACCCAAAAGGACGACATTAGTTAGTGTAATTATTTCAAAAGTAATTGTGATATGTAGATAACATTGTTTTATAAACAGTACGCATAACTTTATTTTTGTATTTAAAAATTGAATTGCAAAATGTTCAAGTGCATATATAATTATTTATGTCATGTGATAATAATACGTCACCTACATTTGTTAAGAACCCATTTAAATTAACACCTATATTAGAAATGCAATTGTTAAATATTACTTTACTTTATTACCGCGCAAACATAACCATTTTTAAAGCATTTTTTAAAAAATCATTTCAAACTAACCCAACCATTTAGGAATTAACATCATTTCATGTACCAATAACATTGAAGGTAACTAACCCTTTTGCTTAAATGTAATTAATTAGTTAGGTTATTTCTCTTAGGATAAATTTAGAACAGCACACCAAATTACATTTGTTAGTATTACAGGATCGGTAACAAACCATCCTCACAAACTTGTATATTTTGTATAGGCAGGACCCAATTTCATAGGCATGACACGTGCAAATGAACGGCACAGTCATTTGGCGTTAAAACTTGTATAATTCAGCCAATCATTTAGTGTAAATAGTAATGTTTATTTACTTGACATTATGAACCAGATTTTAATGACGAATGAATGTTTTAACATAACGATGGTATGAAAGTGAACGAAAGATGTGTAAATGAGAGGAGAGAATGAAAAAAATAGTAAACATTTAAAAAAAAAGAGAAGAGAGAGAGAGGTAGCGGAAATTTTTTTCCACCGCTTAAAAGTCTTTTTGTGACTTGTCTGTGTCAATCTGTGTAACCAATGTGTTGTCAAGTTTAAGTGTGTTACTGCAATACTTTAGTAGTAGTAAATAGAGAAAATACTTTGAGCATCTTGAAAAGGAAATTTTGGTCATAAATAAGAATAAAAACATTTGTAGCCACAATAAACCGATTTACGGCGCTCGAAGGAATACCACACATGTAGAATAGAAACGCATACACATGTTAGCAAATTAAGTACACTGTAGTTTATTAGAAAACACGCAAACAAACAGAAAACGAACACATAAAAGTTGCATACACCATTTGTTTCAAAGAACAGTAACTCAAATCAGGGGACACAATAACTTCTTAAAAACCGTAATGTACATTGAAAATATTTCTTCACAAGCGGAAGCTACAAGGTGAAGAGTAGAACTTATAGTATACGAGTTGGAGGTGATATTATTGGGAACATTAACATTCAATGCTCATGTGTTGTACTCATAACAGAGTCAACTTGTATTGGTTGTCATTTTGGGCAATATGAGGACAGGTCAAAAGACATAAGTCAACGGACAGAAGTCAAAAAACAAAGGGGCAAAGACGGAAGTCAGGACATAAGTCGTAAGACAACGTTTCCGGATCAAAACAATTCCCAAAAAAATATATAACCAACTGTACTGATACGATGGGTACTCAATTAGCCGAGTGAATTAATAGAACAGTGTGAATAAGGAAAGAAGAGAGTTTGTCTATCCCCAGAAGAAGATTTACAACTTATAAGATCTTTGACAAAATTGGACAGCCAATTATTTTTTTGTGACCATACAACGTGTTACAAGCAATGAGTTAAAAGGGTGCAACACTCCACGGAGAGGATAGGAGCCTGTCAAAGGATCTATATATGAGTTTACAGAGTTAAGAATATAAGTAATAGAGCTAAGGACAGAGACTATTAAAGGACACCAGACAGGAGAGACACCAGCGCTATAAATAGCTTCACAACGGGACACACTTGTGTCAACCAAGAGGTCGTTGAGTGCAAGTGAGCGAGGGTTTCCCAAAACACTAGGAAACTAACCGCCCCGACGAGAACCATGGAGTACAGGTTACTCGAGTTAAAATGACCAGCGTGTGGGACACCACGCACGCAAGACTCGTCAGCGCAGGAGGATCCAACGTCCGTGTTTTAACACGGGAAATTTGAAACGTGGTCAGACGGGGACTGAGACGACTGGAGAGTAGACGTGTTCCTTATGAATACTATAAGTTTATAGACAATAGTGATTGTTAGGCTTTAGATTCCATTTTGTGATTAATAGTATCAGTATCACTTCTTCATTGCATCTGTGTAACGTACCATGATGTTTATTGTCAATGAAGTATTCCGCTCGCGGAGCTTGTTTTTAATCAGCTCTAAATAAATTGTACCTTTTGCAAATGACACGAGTTATTTTTCGTGTGATGCAAAAGTAGGGGAGTCCTGAAATACCTGTCGCAAGCAAGTTGCTGACAGATGTGTATTTTTGAAAATCTAAATTGTGTAGTTCTATCTTTTGACTGAAGAGAGGATGAAAATGGTTTAAAAACATGAGACTAATAAAGAGGTTTTGAAGGTAGATAAAGAACTCCAAGAACAATACAGAGGGCGTGAAAAATGGGTAAACTGCAAAAGCTAAAATACAGAGCATAAAAAAACAATGGGAAAGTTGTGAGACTCAATTCATCAAAGAAGCAAGAAATATCACAGAAGGAAACCACACAGCTAAAGGGGAAAAAAATGAATGTTTCAGAAATCTTAAAATTGATCGATTAAAAAAAACTGAGTAAAAATGATAAACAAGAATAAGCTAAGATTAACAATGAAATAAGAGATACAATTTTGGGAAAGGGAAAAGAAATTTAAATTAAACGAGCATTTCAAGAACATATAATTGCAATTTATTGAAGATACTTTTAAAACCAAAACAAATTAGTGAGTTCAATGGAAGAAAATAAAAATAAAACATGGTGTTTTAAATCAAAAAAGGAAATAAATTTTTGGAAACATGTGCTATAATGAAGAGGTAAGAGAATGTATATGATGCAGAAATGGAAGAATTAACAGAAGAGAGTAACTTAGAAGGCCCACCTATTCTAAAAGAAGAAATCGCTGACGCAATCAAACATATGAAAGAAAGGAAATCAGCCGAGCCAGATGGAATCACAATAGAAGAATTAGAAGTATTGGGATAATTGGAGTAGAATATAAACCAGAATATTCAATATTTACAGCAGTGGATTTTTAGTGAGCGATTTTGATGAAATCTGAAATTACAGCTATCCCGAAAAGACAAGGACCCTTTAATGCGACGATTTCGAACAATTAACCTTATAAATCATGTCACTAAGGATTTCTGGGAAATTATAATGACAAAAAACAAGAAAGAAAATAAAATTGAAATTGATGAAGAAAAAATGGATTTGTGGTGGGAAAGGTACAACCTATACAATAGGTTGTACCCTTTCCTACCACAAATCCATATTTTTCTTCATCAATTTCAATTTTTATTTTCTTTCTTGTTTCTGTCATTATAATTCCGAAGAAATCCTTAGTGACATGATTTATAAGGTTAATTGTTCGAAAATCGTCGCATTCAATTGCTCCTTGTCTTTTCGGCATAGCTGTACATGCAGATTTCATCAAATCGCTCACTAAATATCCACTGCTGTAAATATTGAATATTCTGGTTACTATATCTACTCCAAATTATCCCAATACTTCTAATTCTTCTATTGTGATTCCATCTGGCTCGGCTGATGTTCCTTTCTTCATATGTTTGATTGCGTCAGCGATTTCTTCTTTTAGAATAGGTGGGCCTTCTAAGTTACTCTCTTCTGTTAATTCTTCCATTTCTGCATCATATACATTCTCTTACCTCTTCATTATAGCACATGTTTCCAAAAATTTATTTCCTGTTTTTGATTTAAAACACCATGTATTACTTTTATTTTTCTTCCATTGAACTCACTAATTTGTCTGTGCTTATGAAAGTATCTTCAATAAATTGCAATTATATGTTCTTGCAATGCTCGTTTAACTTAATTTCTTTTGCCTTCACAATTGTATCTCTTATTTCATTGTTAATCTTAGCTTATTCTTGTTTATCATTTTTACTCAGTTTTCTTTAATCGATCAACTTTAAGATTTCTGCAATCATTCATTTTTTTCCCTTAGCTGTGTGGTTTCTCTTCTGTGATATTTCATTGCTTCTTTGATGAATTGAGTCTCACAACATTTCCCATTGTTTGTTTATGCTCTGTATCTTAGCTGTTGCAGTTTACCCATTTTTCACAGTCACTCTGTATTGTTCTTGGAGTTCTTTATCTACCTTCAAAACCTCTTTATTAAGTCTCATGTTCTTAACCAGTTTTCATCCTCTCTTCAGTCATAAAGATAGAACTACACAATTTAGATTTTCAAGAATACACATCTGTCAGCAACTTGCTTGCGACAGGTATTTCAGGACTCCCCTACTTTTGCATCACACGAAATAATAACTCGTGTCATTTGCAAAAGGTACAATTTATTTAGAGCTGATTACAAACAAGCTCCGCGAGCGGAATACTTCATTGACAATAAACATCATGGTACGTTACACAGATGCAATGAAGAAGTGATACTGATACTATTAATCACTAAATGGAATCTAAAGCCTAACAATCACTATTGTCTATAAACTTATAGTATTCATAAGGAACACGTCTACTCTCCAGTCGTCTCAGTCCCCGTCTGAGCCACGCTTCTAATTCCGTGTTCAAACACGGACGTTGGATCCTCCATGCGCTGACGAGTCTTGCGTGCGTGGTGTCCCAGCACGCTGGTCAGTTAACTCGAGTAACCTGTACTCCATGGTTACTCGTCGAGGCGGTTAGTTTCCTAGTGTTTTGGGAAACCCTCGCTCACTTGCACTCAACGACCTCTTGGTTGACACAAGTGTGTCCCGTTGTGAAGCTATTTATAGCGCTGGTGTCTCTCCTGTCTGGTGTCCTTTAATAGTCTCTGTCTTAGCTCTATTACTTATATTCTTAACTCTGTAAACTCATATATAGATCTTTGACAGGCTCCTATCCTCTCCGTGGAGTGTTGCACCCTTTTAACTCATTGCTTGTAACACGTTGTATGGTCACAAAAAAATAAATTGGCTGTCCAATTTTGTCAAAGATCTTATAAGTTGTAAATCTGTCTTCTGGGGATAGAACAAACTCTCTTCTTTCCTTATTCACACTGTTCTATTAATTCACTCGGCTAATTGAGTAGCCCATCGTATCAGTACAGTTGGTTATATATCTTTTTGGGAATTGTTTTGATCCGGAAACGTTGTCTTACGACTTATGTCCTGACTTCCGTCTTATGACCCTTTGTCTTTTGACTTCTGTCCGTTGACTTATGTCTTTTGACCTGTCCTCATATTGCCCAAAATGACAACCCAATACAAGTTGACTCTGTTATGAGTACAACACATGAGCATTGAATGTTAATGTTCCCAATAATATCACCTCCAACTCGTATACTATAAGTTCTACTCTTCACCTTGTAGCTTCCGCTTGTGAAGAAATATTTTCAATGTTACATTACGGTTTTTTAAGAAGTTATTGTGTCCCCTGATTTGAGTTACTGTTCTTTGAAACAAATGGTGTATGCAACTTTTATGTGTTCGTTTTCCTGTTTGTTTGCGTGTTTTCTAATAAACTACAATGTACTTAATTTGCTAACATGTGTATGCGTTTCTATTCTACATGTGTGTATTCCTTCGAGCGCCGTAAATCGGTTTATTGTGGCTACAAATGTATGTTATTCTTATTTATGACCACAATTCCGTTTCAAGATGCTCAAAGTATTTTCTCTATTTACTACTACTAAAGTATTGCAGTAACACACTTAAACTTGACAACACATTGGTTACACAGATTGACACAGACAAGTCACAACAAGACGTTTTAAGCGGTGGAAAAAAATTTCCGCTACCTCTCTCTCTCTGTCTCTTTCTTTCAATGTTTACTATTGTATTCATTCTCTCCTCTCATTTACACATCTTTCGTTCACTTTCATACCATCGTTATGTTAAAACATTCATTCGTCATTAAAATCTGGTTCATAATGTCAAGTAAATGAACATTACATATTTACACTAAATGATTGGCTGAATTATACAAGTTTTAACGCCAAATGACTGTGCCGTTCATTTGCACGTGTCATGCCTATGCAATTGGGGTCCTGCCTATACAAAATATACAAGTTTGTGAGGATGGTTTGTTACCGATCCTGTAATACTAACTAATGTAATTTGGTGTGCTGTTCTAAATTTATCCTAAGAGAAATAACCTAACTAATTAATTACATTTAAGCAAAATGGGTTAGTTACCTTCAAATGTTATTGGTACATGAAATGATGTTAATTCCTAAATGGTTGGGTTAGTTTAGAAATGATATTTTAAATAAATGCATTTATAAATGGTTATGTTTGCGCGGTAATAAAGTAAAGTAATATTTAACAATTGCATTTCTAATATAGGTGTTAATTTAAATGGGTTCTTAACTAGATGTAGGTGACGTATTATTATCACATGACATAAATAAAGTTATATATGCACTTGAACATTTTGCAATTCAATTATTAATACAAAAATGAAGTTATGCGTACTGTTTATAAAACAATGTTATCTACATATCACAATTACTTTTGTATATAATTACACTAACTAATGTCGTCCTTTTGGGTGTGATGATGGAGCACTGTTCTTTGTAGACTATTTTCATAACATAGTTCATTTAGCCAAAGTCTTATATGCTCTCCTTCCTGGATAATGTTTATATATATATATATATATATATATATATATATATATATATATATATATATATATATATATATATATATATATATATATATATATATATATATATATATTTCCCTACTAATTTATGTAGGTTGACATCTAACACTTCAATGTAAATATGGCTTATATATGTGTTAGCGATGTAGACATACTACTTATGCGTCTGTTTGTTTCACTCATAATGGCACTGTTAATCTTACACAGTTTACACGCTTGGCGATGATAACGCACTTACAGTATAACTTTTTCACCACATACGGCACTGATCTAATTAGCACTTACAGTGTCACTACTTCTGGTGATCTCTGGTCGATCTCTTCCTGTACCTCAGGTATTTCAATGTTTGACGGTCGACTCAAAGTGTCTGCCAAAGAGTTCAAACTCCCCTTTAAATGCTGGATGGTAAAGGCATAGTTCTGCAGTATCAAGGCCCATCTGTAGACCTTATTGTTCTGGGGAATGCCAGACTGCATCACAGAAAGCGGAGAATTGTCGGTCTGGATCACAAACTGTACTCCTCCCAGAAACCTTTGAAGTTTTCTAACACAATAGATTAAGCTGAGGCCCTCCAATTCTGATGCTGAGTATCTCGATTCAGCAGGGCTGATCTTACGACTTACGTACATTACTGGGTGGAACTTCCCTTCGTAAAATTGGCCTAGGACTCCTGATATGGAAATAGCACTTGCGTCTGTACGTAAAAAATAGGTCAGATTTTGGTTAGGCAAACGCAAAATAGGGAGAACGCTGAATAAATATTTCAATTTTGATAATGCACTAATTAACCGTGCATCTTGAACATTTAATTTTGCCGAAGCTTTCAAAATATTGGAAAAAACACTAGTGATTTCTGCCAGATAGGGAATAAATTTACTATAATAATTCACAAGACCACGTAGACTTCGGACCTGTTTCTTGGTCGTTGGCATCGTCAAATTGAGGATCTTGGTCACGATCTTTTCATCTGTTCTGAGTTGGCCCCTGCAGATGGTATGGCCTAGGAAGTCAATTTCTTCCATGCCCAACTCTACTTTAGTGGGCATGACTGTAAGTCCGAATAATCGCAACCTATCGAAGACATGTCGTAGTTTCTGTAGGTGTGATATCCAGTCTACAGTATGGATACATATTCATCTATGTATGTAGAAGTATTGGTTACTCCGTGAAGAAGATCCCTTGTTAGACGGACGAAAGTCGCTGGAGCATTACGAAGGCCAAAATGGAGAAATCGCCACTCATAGAGACCTAAAGGTGTGGAGAAAGCTGTTAAAGGAATTGAATTTTCTTGCATCGGGACCTGCCAATAACCTTTCGTGAGATCGAGTTTGGAAAATATGCGAGATGTAGACATATCAAGGATCAAATCCTCGCATGCTGGGATTGGTTCAGCATCAATTTTGGTCACTCTGTTCAAACGTCGATAATCGACGCAGAGTCGAATAGTCGAGTCCTTTTTGGCGACAAGGACGATAGGGAAAGAATATTCTGACTGAGATTTCTGTATTATTCCACTCGACTCAAGAGATAGTAGTTCTTTGTCGAGATTAGCCCTATAATTTAGTGGGTTGGAATAAGGTCGACACTTGATTGGGGTGTTGTCAGTCAGAATAATGGAGTGCTCTATTCTGTCTGTCTTCCCTATGATGTCGGAGAAAATGTCTTTGTACTCCGTCACTAATTCTATCATCTGTCGTCGTTGCTCGTCTGTCAGTTTGCTTTCTATACGTATGCTCTCAATGGTCCCAGTCATGTCTACTGTAGGGACTGGTAATTCTATTCCGTCGTCATCTGTCTCGTTCAGTACTGTTGTTGTACTAGCTGTGTGTGCTGTTACCTGACTAAGTGTGTTTGCGATGTCGTTGTCCTGCGTCGCCCTAGCTAGTGTAGTTGTGTTGTGTACGTCTGTCGTCCAATTAATTGGTGTGGGTGCATCTAGTTCGTCTGTCGGTAGTTCATGTCGTGAGAAGTATGGTTTCAGCATGTTGATATGAAATATCTTTAATTTTCCCTTTATCGATATTTCATAATCGACATCTGATATTTTCCGTTCAACGTTGAATGGCCCTTGCCACGATGTTAGTAACAAATTACGTTTATCTGGTAGTAAAAGCAGAACCTTCTGATTAGGTTCAAGGTGTATTGTTTTAGCACCCTTATTTGCATAGTCGCGGTTTCCTTTGCTCGACACCTGATTTAGGGGTCCAACAATATCGACCGCTACACAATCAAATGGTCTAGATGCCAATAATGACCGTTGAACTTCGGCAGTCACATGATTTCCCTTTCTTACAAGATGTTGACAAATAGTACATGAACGACAGAAAAGTTTTATATCAGTACAGAATTTAGGCCAGTAGAAGTGTGACAAAATTCTGTCTCTGGTTTTGTCATAGGCCAAATGTCCAGCAAACGGTGACTCATGTGCGATCTTTAGCACATTTTGTCGGTATGTTACAGGTAACACCGTCTGCTGAATTTCATGGTTATTATTTGTGTAATAACGCATGAAAATTCCGTTGTATATTCTAAAATACCAAGATGCATTTTTAGTCACTTTCGCTCGCTCACCTAACAATTTAAAATAAGGTGCGATAGTTTGATCTGTGCGTTGTGCCTCGATAAATTCTTGTCGAGTAGTGTTGGTATTGGCACCGCTGGGTGTTAACAGCTGTAACATCTCATTTTGTAGGTCAGTATAGTGTGTTTGAGTATCTGACCTTGTTACAGCATTAGCCATGTTTGTTTGTTTCCAGGCTAATATATCGTCGTCAGTACATTACTTCCATGAAGCTAAACAGCCTAAAATCAGATCCGTGCAGGGATCTTGCAGGATTGTAAAGTAAATGTGCCGGTAAGGAACGGGGTATTAATATGCGATTTTGCCAGTGGGTATTTCTCAATGGTTCCAGAGAAAGTACGGCATTTGACAAATTCACCCGTGTAATCTTCTGGTCTGACCAGCTCTTTTCTTAAACCAAGTAAAGTGCTGCCGCTATCCAGTAAACAATGGCATGGTTGATTATTGACCAGTGCATCGTAGAACTTCAGTTTACCTCTGGAGGCACTAGCTGCATTAGCATCTTCGTTGGCACATGGTATAACATGACAACATTTCAATTTCCCATCCGCATGAAACTGGTGACATGTGTGTTGCAGCTCACCTTTTCAAATACTTTACCTGTTTCACTGATGTTAATGTGTTATTGTTGTCAAGATGGTTCTGTTTCTTGTATGATAATGTAATCAAACACATGTAAACAGAATGGCGTGCATCTTCGTCAAATGTTTTCACTATCATGTGGTGTTTTCTGACGCCTGGATGCACTATCAGCTCAGAATAAAGATCTTCTAATCCCGATGAAGCCGGTTTCCCTGGTCTAGTGGTTAATTTCTTCTCCGTAATCCCGTATATCAACGTGAGGCACCTAACCTGCGCGAGAATCGGTAGCGGTTCTCGCCGCGTTGGTAACTTACAAGGTATGTGCGTCGGTCGCTCAGAAAGCAATGGCAAACTACTAATCTTGCCAAGAAATCAACAATCAGCTGATAAATGCTGAAGTTGACAGCGATGTCATGTAAAGGATATGCAATCATAAAATGAAATCCCGATGATAATAAATATCCTTGCAGCTCACCTTTTGTGTCAGAGATAACTGTAAAGGTAGAGGCTTGTGCAGTTGGGAATAAATATATAGATAGAGAGAAATATATAAATAAAGAGACTGGGGCGCAGGCAGAGAGAAATAGATAGATACATAAATAGATATGATGCAATACAAAGACAGAAATAGCGGTAGGATCAAACGGGATCACAGACAAGGCGATCAGGAGAATAATAATACAAGACATGCGTACACCGACACAGAGTAAGAACTAAGGAGAAACATACAGATGTCCATATACAGACTGAGATAACCATATAGACAGAGAGGGATAATGATCCACAAGAACTAAATGACAACAATAAGTGGATACATGAACTAGCACATCACCTGGAGGATTTGATCGCCTGAAATAAGTAATATATAAAGTAAGATATAATACGTAAGTAAGATAAGCAAGACAATACACGTACAACCATACAGGTTTTCAGCACGGGTCAGACAGCTAACAAACATGTTTGTTACTTCAAACCAGAACTGTCGCAGAACCTGGTCGAGTTTTATTGTGACTTGAACGGCGATTACAGTGACAGGGAGCAGGTGGAGAAAGATGGTGGCAGCCGTACCCCGATCGATGCAATATACGTACCTGTATTCGCACCTGCACTGTCGAAGGTAAGTCTATTCACAAGGAAAGCTTACATTATCAACTACAGAAAATATAACCAAGCACAGCTCTCCATTCACAGCTCCGATACACAGCTCTCATTATACACCAGTAGATATACATCTCTCGATGCTCATCTCTCAATACACAACTATCTTCACGGGTCTCATAAAAGCTCTCAATATACAGCTCTCAGACACATTTATCATCACAACTCTCAGAAGAGACAGAGAGGCAGACACACGTACACGCGCACATTCATAAACGCAAACATACAATCCTGCATACATACTTGAGAGAGAGAGAGAGAGAGAGAGAGAGAGAGAGAGAGAGAGAGAGAGAGAGAGAGAGAGATAGGGAGCTCTATTTATCTATCCATCAATCCATCCATCCACCCACCCACCCACCCATCCATCCATCCATCCATCCATCCATCTATCCATCCATCCATCCATCCATCCATCCATCCATATGTATGTGGGTGAGTGTTGGTGGGTGTAGGATGTGTGTGTGTGTGGATGGCGAGATGAGAAAACGAGAGAGTTAGTGTGTGTGAAAGAAACATAAAAGAAAGAGGGATAGTGAGAGTTGAGCGCATGTATGTCATGTGACGAGTTATTCCATGTTTTTTCCCCTTTTTCTGTGTACTCATCATTCATATGATTTTATACTGCCACTTGATTTTCTAACATGAACTGACAAAAATGTGTGCACTCCTTATTACATCATATTTATGTCCATTTTAGGAATCAACTTATTGAACCGCATCATTACTTTTTTACGTTGAGCAATGTATGTGCATAATTTGTTCTCCATGTTGTTACATTTTTGGGAGAATACTCACGATAATGGTCAGTGCATAAGTGTGTGTAAAGTGTGGTAGTTTGTTCAAATTAGCTTCAGTGATTATTTGAGAAATTATTTATGTATCAAGATGGGAGGAATGTTTTTTGGTTGGGGGATGGGTTTGTGGGTGGGAATGAACAAGTCCTTCAAGAAACAAACGAAGATCGTAAACTGATTAGAGACATTAGACGTAGACAGTCACAATTGTTTGGGCATGTTATGAGAAGAAATGACTTGGAGAACTTGGTGACGACTAGCAAGATCGAAGGGAAGAGATCAAGGGGAAGATCGAGAAGCAAATACCTGGATGGCTTGGCCTTGTGACAAGGTCGAGACAGAAACACGGAGCTGATCCACGGCTCCGGTGATCGAGTGAGATGGCAAAACATGACCGCCCACGCTTACCGGTATGGCACATGATGAATGAATGAATGTGATTTATCATGAAAGTGTCTAGGTGTAAGGATGTGTGTGTGTGTGGGGGGGGGGGGTATG
>JACEFZ010021681.1:27500-37500 GCA_014155875.1 Cepaea nemoralis
GTTCTTCACAGAGTCTACTAGCAAACCTTACGGTTTCGCAGTAATCGACCTGACCAGCAAGGCCCACGATGGTAAATACCGATGTGGATTCGATCGGTTCTATTTCCCAAAGTCTTCTATTTAAATATATGATATTGTGATAGCGACAACATGTGGGCTGATGTGACTAACCAAGCAAAGCGTAACGCTTTTGTGAAGGATTATCTAGCACGTCGGGACCGCCTGAAGCAGCGGTTTCTGGCGGAGAGGGTGGGGGAAGCAGATTTACAACAGGAGGCAGCCAAACTCTTCACAACAATTACTAAAACTGTAGCAGATAGGTCAGCACAACAAACGGGGGCAATAAGCCAAATCATCAAAGCTCAGACCGGTGAGTTGGCTAAAATAGCAGACAAACAGACCGGTGAATTGGCTAGACGGACAAACAAACAAGCTAACGAGCTAGCTCAGGCCATTGTGGCATTGAACAGGGCCATTGAGGACAGAGCCAGAGCCCTGGAGGAGGCCAGAGCAAAGGAGGCCATAGCCCCAGTGTTTGAGGCTGCCCCCCCCCTTCAGGACCTATTATAATTGATGTAGATCAGGGCTTGGACGAGGAAATCGTTAGTGGGAAATATAAGTACCCAATGCCTAGCACACTCCTCCAGGAGTCGGATGATGTACTTCGCAGCATCCTTGATACCACCGCAAAACTCAATTCAAACACGCTCGGGGGAAAGAAGAGGAGGGTCGGCGTCACTAGGGTAGAGATTGAAC
The DNA here is from genome assembly GCA_014155875.1 of Cepaea nemoralis. NCBI lineage: Eukaryota > Metazoa > Mollusca > Gastropoda > Stylommatophora > Helicidae > Cepaea > Cepaea nemoralis. Next base: position 28,257 of record JACEFZ010021681.1, read on the forward strand.
AAATAGATCGAGATATTGCAGCTATACAAGCATTCAGGGAGCGTGTTAAAACTATACTGGACAATCGACAAGAGGTTATCGTCCGTGGGAATGGGTTGAAACTCCGAGGGAGCAAATTCGGCACCCTAACTATTGATCCCGCAGCTCTGGCTGCGGGCCGGTTGCAAGCTTTTGACGGGGACACCCTAGTATTGTCGGCTCCAGCAGATGAGACGCTGTACGATCTCCTAACCAAGCGGTTCGTCAAAACAAGACAATACACCCCATAGGCTATTGAGACATTTAGCCGGCTGGCCCAACTTGCCAAAATACCAGTCTATAGCAAAAAAGGGAAAAAATACGGACTAATCCGAGGTAGTGGTGTATTATACTACAACGACCCTAACACTCTGGTGGAGCGTCTAGCTTTGTTAGTGGCCTCAAAGGAGGCGGGGAATACAGGTGTTGACACATAAATATCTGCGGTACTGGATGAGCTTATGCGCAGTGGAGTGGTCTCTACGGAACAGGTCATCAAGTTGAACAGAAGAATCTTTGTTCATTAAACATGGAGCTTCAAGTGTTGAAGGACATCCGCGACCGGCTCGCAGCGATGGAGGTGCGACTCGCACCGAAGGAGAATATGTCCCTGGTGGTAACGTCGGATAAAAGCGACTGGACAACCTACTACTCCCCAGCGCTGTACCTTGACCCTCAGAAGTCATACGAGCTGGCCTTGCTGAATCTAGAGACCTACAACTCCATCAGCAATGTTAACTCCACCAACAATACTTTTGTCTACCGTGTGGGGAAGAAGGAGTGGAAAACCATCACTATAGAAAAGCCCAGATATGAGCTCGCCCAGATCAATAGAGAGATTCAAAGAAAGATGGAGGAGGCCAAGGATTGGGATGAGAAGGCCGAGGAGAAGTATTACATCGCCATAGGACCCAACCCTTCAACCCTTCGGGCTTTTGTAAAGATAACCAGCCCCGACTATGAGGTTGATATGGGTGCTTCAACTTTGCGCAAAATCCTGGGGTTCGACCCACAAATACTGACTAAGGGTTATAAAGAAGGGGAGAAACCAATTGACATCTTCCATGTGAATAGCATTCTGGTCAATTGCAATGTGGTGAGTGGGTCTTACCTCGGTGGGGGATCCCACCCCACCATCTACTCATTCTTCTTCAACGTGTGCCCCGGCTATAAGATCTTAGAGTCTCCCAGAACGGCCGTCTACCTCCCTATCACCCAAGTTGGTAGTATACATAGCATACGCGTCTGGTTGACTGACCAAGACGGCGCACAATTAAACTTTAGAGGCGAGCAAATAACTATAAGGCTACATATTCGCAGTGTGTAACCATGTATGTTTTCCCAAGACGCCGGAGGTTGGTAGGTGGGGGGATGTTCGATTGGTTGGGCTCGGCAGCTCGGGCGGTTGGAAGTTTGGTCTCTTCAGGTGCTAAGGTGATACCCAGCGCTGTCAGTAAAGTTGCCAAATTTGTTGGCAGCCCCTTAGTTAGGAATGTGGCCAAGACGACGGAGTCTGTGGCCTCCGCAGGCGCGGCTGCCAAGAAGCTGGTGGCCGCGCTCAAGCCTTTGCCGCCCCAGCTGAAGAGGGAACTCACAGCTAAGAGCGCTGAGGTTTTAAAGCAGCTCGCTGTCCAGCCCACTGTCCAGCCCGATGTCCTGCCCAGTCTGGAGGCGTTGGATATCGCCAGCCGGGGAGGAGGTTTCAAGACAATTAGAGATAAGTCTAGACGTTTATAATATCACCATGGACGAGCAACGCACATCCATGCTTGAAATTTCCGAGCCTGTGCATGTCGATGAGGGTATTGAATCCTTTGAGTATCGGGAGTATGAGTCGCAGAACCCAGCTGCCCTCAACCAGAATAACACCATCCAAATTGATATACATGCTCAGGATGCCTTCACACTCCCCTCCAAGAGCTATCTTCTAGTAGAAGGCAAGCTCAGATCGTTTCGAGAGGAACACTATGACGCGAACACTCAGGCGGCTTTGGTTAACAATGCTGTTGCGTTCATGTTTGGTAAAATACGTTACCAACTTAACAACAACACCATCGATGATGTGTCATATCCGGGGCAGGCCACCACCATGATGACTCTTCTGTCGTGTGGGGAGGACTTTGCTTGGGGCGAAGGCCTCAATATGGGTTGGTATAAGGACTCTGATGTGGGGGCTGCTGCGGCGGGGAATTCCGGTTGGGAAAGGCGGCGGCTTATTATGATGGGTAAACCTACAACTCCGGGCAACTTCAGTTTCTGTGTTCCACTCAAATATTTCTTTGGGTTTTGCAATGATTATGAGAAGGTGCTCTATGGTGTGAAGCAGTCCCTACTGTTAGATCGTCAGAGTGATGCCCATACCATCCATCGTGCGGCGGCGGTGCCTGAGGGCAAAATCGAACTGTCCAAGATCGCCTGGATGATGCCTCATGTTATACCCTCTCTGAGCTATATGAGCTCGCTCATGACCCTGATAGAGAATAAGGTTAGGGTGCCTGTGGCTTTCCGCGCCTTACAGTGTGATAGCTTGGCGGTGCCGCAGTCCACATCCTTCACCTGGCAGTTGGGGGTTAAATCCCAAACAGAGAAACCTCGGTGGATCCTGGTGGCTTTTCAAACAGGTCGTGACAACGACCAGGTGAAGAACAGTGCCGTATTTGATCATGTGAAGGTGAAGAATATTCACGCCCTGATCAACAGCGCGCGCTATCCGCTAGTGGATATGAACATCGACTTCGCAGAGTATAAAACCTCTCGGGCTTACAAAGCTTTTGCCGACTTCAAGGAGGCGTTCTATGGTATCACAGCTCGGGAGTCGTCCAACTTGGTGAGTCCTATGGATTTCGTGGCGCTCTACCCCATACATGTTATTGATATGCGCGCCCAGTCTGAAGCCATTAAGAACGCTGTTCAGGCTATCACCCTCAAGGTTGTATTTGATGTTGCTGTGCCTGCAGACACCAAGGCTTTCGCTGTGGTCATTGCGGATAAGTCTCTGTTCTTAGAATCTGACGGCAGGAAGTTTACAACAGTCTTGAATTAAACACTAGAGATATAGTGAAATGACTATGGCGCTGGTATCATATGGGCTGAGCCTCTCTCCGGGGCAGAAAGAGACGTTGGTCAAGGCGGCGAAAGACGGCACTGGTGCCACCCTACGCCTGGGTGTGGGGCAGCTGCACGGTGCTGATAAAGTCGGCCTGACCCAGCGTCAGATTAACCACATTAAGAAGAATGTGGTAGCGGGTTCTGGGGCTGAGCTGGCCTTCTCGAAGAGCCAGATCAAAAAGATGGTGAAGGTGGGTGGGTTTTTCCCCGCCTTGGGGGCTGTGATCCCTCTCTTGGCTAAGGCGCTCCCCTGGCTGGGTGGCTTGGGGGGCTTGATGGGCGGAGCTGCTGGTGTGGCACAGGCAGTTGATCAGGCTCGTCATAACCGGGCGATGGAGGGTCGAGGTTTTGGGGATGACCTTCTGGGTAGGGTGATGCGTGAAGTGGGTGGTGTGTCTCGCAGTATTGAGCAGTTTGGCCGCCCGAGGAAGGGTCAGGGTTTAGGGGAGGATGTTATGAAGTTGGCACTGGCCGGGCGGCCTCAGCTGGGGGGTTTAGGAGAGGATATTTTGAAGTTGGTGTTGGCCAACCAACCTGGTCTTAGGGACATGCTTGGGGTGGGGGGTAAGGGTGTGTACCTGGCTAGAGGTGGTAAGGGGATGAAAAAAAAGAAGCATTAAGCAACTTTGATATTGAGAAGGTGGCTAAGGATATACCCCACTTCCGCGGTGTGTTTATGCGCGATGGTCTTCCCGCAGCTCTACACCGTCCGGAATGTGGGATTGTCAATCTAGACTCATCAGAGGGTGAGGGGACCCACTGGGTGGCTTATTACAGGGCGGGGCCTATGGCGGTTTACTTCGATAGTTTCGGGCTTGACCCACCCCAGGAGATCCTGGATTATCTAGGGTGTCCCGTGCGCACCCAAACTTTTCAGTTGCAGAGAGCAGACGATGTGATCTGTGGGCATTTATGTCTTCATGTGCTTCGTGGGCTGGCGGGCGGGCAGCAATTTAAAGACATAATACTGCGTATGGTATAGACCATGTCTGTTGGAAAGTGCAACGGAGGAACAGTTGTCCAGCTCAGCCGAGCTGGGCTCGTGAGCAAGTATGGGGACACTATGCAAGGTACACTATCCATGGGTGGGTTTCGCCTCACTAATGTGGGGGAGCCTTCGGGACCTAGTGATGCCGCTACGCGTGGTTTTACGGAGCGGCTCTCTAAACGTGGAACGCTGACAGAGGAACTAAATATGGGCACCCATAGAATCACCAATGTCGCTGAACCGGTGGGGGAGCAAGATGTGGCCACTAAAAAATATGTTGATGCACAACATAGGGCTGCACTGATAGATGAACAGACTAGAGTTAAGGGGTACTGGACCAATACAAAAAATTATTTGGAAGGTCGATTCGGTGCCTCTGACTGGCCGTTGTGGTTTGTGGTACAAAATCCCTATCTTGGGTGGTCAAATAATAAACCCATTTACCTTTCAAATATGGGAGTACTGCCATGCATACTTAACTTCGCTGATGGGGTATATGTAGGCTATGATGAAGCAGGCGCGTTCTACCTTAAAGGTGATGATAAGGTTTACACCCTTAGTTTGGTGGTGAACAGCCAGCCCAGGCCTGAATACATTGATCGTCCCATCCCAGGGAGCAAACTATATATCAAGCTCCTTCTTATGGATGGGCCTTTTACAAATTGGGGTGATGTTATGCCAGGCCTTCAAGTAAAATCTCTGGCTCGCAGGGTGAAGGGTTGGGTTATTGTTACTTTCGGTGGAAAAGTGGAAGTTACTGATGACCGAATTGCAGTAAACATACTTAAGGATGCTAGGGGTGTTGATAACATCAATTTGAGAGAAGTTAAGGTTTCGCCGTGGATTTTTCTTATAAAACTTTTGTATACCAACAACCCTGTCACTGATGAGGATTCAAAACGTATAACCACGAATTGAATATATAGGTGCACTACTATACAATGGCGCCCGACCAGACCTTTCGTCTTCAAGAGATCACTAGACTACAGAAGAGTTTGGAGGCTGAGCATGAAAAACGGTCTCTGTTGTATAAGAAGTACCACCAGGTTGTGAATGTCTTGGATGGGATTGATACAGCACTGCTTACGGTGAGTGTGGGACTTCTGTCAACCGCCATTGCTGTCCCAGTCGTCTTTGGCCTAGAGATAGGTGCTCTCGTATGTGGGCTATTGGGGGCGGCCGGCAAGTTGGTGACCCGCAGATGCGCACTTAAAGCCAAGAAGCATGACGAAATCAGGAGTTTGGTTGAATCGAAACTTTCAATAATCTCCGATCTTGTCTCGGCGGCCTTGCAGGACCAGGAAATTTCTGATGCGGAATTTAAATTAATTCTGAATGAATCAGTGAAATTTCGACAACAGCAGGCTGAAATTCGGCGCAAAGTTTCTGCCGACTTGCACCAGAAAAAAGAGCTTACTGACTTCACCCCACCAGCCAGAAGCCCGCCTGCTAAATAGCCCGCTAGATAGCGCGCTCTTTTTTCATAGCCTCTTTCACCTCGATGAATTTCTCCAAGGGGTCGTCTTCTGGCAAATCTCTTGTCAGAGCCACATAGCGCTCAGCTAGTTCACTATCACAAGTGTGGCACATATCGAATGGTTGCTGTACTACCGTATTACAGATAGTGCACCCAAACACATTCCTACCCTTTTTAAGTAGTTGGAGGTGTTTGTAGCAGAACTCGCCGCGGCACCTGCGATCGCACCGGATCGAGGCCCCTTCTTGCACAAGCCACTTACAATTCTTCATTTTAAGTTTGAGTCGCTAGTCTCTAATTCTGAACTCCGCTCTGGGCCGCGCAATTTTCTTAGCGAGAAAAAATTGTCCCGCTCGCGCGGCTCATAAAACTTGTCACGCAGAAACAAAACGATCACGCTTGCTCCGTTCAGTCACGCTACATCCGGCGTGATCGTTTTAAGCGGAAGTGTGTTGACTGGCGCGCAAGTTTGGATTTATCCAGAGCGAAAAGGGTGCTGTGTATGTTGCAGAACCATACATCGTGCAGCCACCGATACATCGCTGCTCCACGGTTCACTATCCCAGTCAGCTTCAAATTGACAGGCAAGACATTCACCCGTTCTGCACATCCTCCTCAGCGATTGTTTCCAAACAGTCTGGTGGAACTCCTAAGGACCTCCAACCCCAAGGAGTATGAATGATTATAGTTCCCCGACTTATTCTTCTGCCTTGGCGTCGGATGATCCGGAGATGATAGTCGCAAAAGCGTCGTCTTGAGGGCTTTCCACAAAATGTTGTGGGACTCTTGAACCACTGGCAAGTAGGCATGTCTCTAAAACACAGTCCGGTTGGGTTTCCAGCTTCATACCTCTATATGGAAGCAGCTTAATGTTGGTCTTCCTCTCAAACTTCCAAATCATCCTATGGAAGACGTCTAGCGTACAACGCTCACACATCTCATAAGGGCGCTTAACCCCCCTCTCACAAAATATACACTCTTCTATGGTCACACCCCGCTTCGCTTGTGCATTGTGCCTTCAACAGAAAAGACCAACGCAAGACCGACCGCAGCGCAGCTCTGTGCCGAGTTTGAGCCACTCACAACCATTCATCTTGATATACCCTGGGAGGTTGTAGCTCTAATTCACTTGCGGTGGTGCATTATAATACGACGACGTCCCCTGCACGACTCTTCAAATCTTTGGTAGTTGCACCAAACCCCTGGGGGGGTGGTAGTGGGTCCACTCTCCATCGGTATTCCTCCAACAGTACATACGCTGTCGTGTTGGATTCGCTTTTAGCCACTGATGTGTGTCCATGGTGTGTACCTCATACATACTATATCTCTAAGTAGCGCTCCGAGAGGATGGCGCCCCGGGGCCTAGGGGGGTGGGGCCCCGGGGGGGTTGGAGCCCTAGAGGGGCTTTCTTTTGGCACCCCTGTGCTGCCACCCCGAGGGGGGTTGGACCCCTAGGAGGCTTTCTTTTGGCATCACCTGTGCTACCACTACCCCTTTGGCCCCAAACCGCCATAGTACATCTACTACTGTGTTCGCTTCAAAACCGCGCTATACGTCTAGTTTCTGGCATAAAGCACGTTGAAAGTAATAACTTATATAGCCATCTAAGACTTCTACCACTTCGAAAGCGATTCCTTTTGAACAAAGCCAAATTAGTGAATAAAATTATATCTGAAAATACCCCAGAGTATCTTCTACCGATAATTCAATCTAATGCAATGAACACCAAGCGCTGTTCGGCCGACCCGGCTTCATCCAGTCCCTGGTGGGGAGCATCTCATTTAATTTATATAAGTAGTCATATAAGCTCCCGTTCCCGACTATCTGTCTGTCTGTCTATCTGTATGTCTATCACAAAATATGGCTGTCCACGAAAGTTTGTCCAAATAGTGCGGCTATTTCATGACGGCATGCAGGCAAGAGTACAGGAAAATTGTGAACTGTCTGAACCCTTTCCTGTCACCAATGGAGTGAAGCAAGGATGTGTCCTGGCACGAACACTGTTCAGCCTCATGTTTTCAGCCATGTTGATGAATGCCTTCGAGAATGACGACATTGGAATAGACATCAACTACCGTATGGATGGAAAGTTATTCAATCTCAGAAGGCTGAAAGCTAAAACCAAAATTAACAGCGACACCGTCAGAGAGGCCCTGTTTGCCGATGATTGCGCTCTATACGCCAACTCAGAGGAGGACATGCAACATAATGTTTCAGCTTTCTCACATGGCTGTGCCAACTTTGGGCTCAATATCAACTTGGAGAAGACTGTAGTTATGTACCAGCCAGCTCCAGGGAATAATCATACTGTGCCGAATATCAAAGTGAATGATCATAGACTAAGTGTTGTGGACAAATTCGCCTATTTTGGCATCACTGTGTCAGAAGCTGCCACAATTGATGACGAAGTAAATGCAAGAATCTCCAAGGCCAGTGCGGCCTTTGGCAGACTGTACAAGAATGTATGGGACAGAACTGGAATAAGCCTGCAAACAAAGCTAAAAGTCTACAAAGCAGTTGTATTATCCACACTGCTATATGCTTGTGAAACCTGGACTGTTTATCAGCGACATGCTAGGAAATTAAACCACTTCCACACAGTCTGCCTAAGGAAGCTACTGAAGATTAAATGGCAAGACAAGATCCCAGACACTGAAGTCCTAGAAAGAGCGTCCATGCCCAGTATCCACACTCTACTGATGAAGAATCAGATTCGCTGGGCTGGTCACTTGACTCGCATGCCAAATCACAGGCTCCATAAACGAATGTTTTAAAGCGAACTGCGTTGTGGTAAACGCTCCCAAGGTGGCCAGAGAAAACGCTTTAAAGACACTCTGAAAATTTCACTGAATGCTTTTGGAATTCATCATGACACATGGGAGGCTGCAGCCAGAGACCGAAATTCGTGGCGTGCATCATTACACAAAGGTGCAGTCATATGTGAGGCAACCAGGACTGCAAGAGCTGTGAAGAAAAGGCAGGACAGGAAAAACATTGCAGGAAATCCTCCTCCAGAGACGTCAAGCATTCTTTGCCCACATTGTCAAAGAACATTTCGAGCCAAAATAGGCCTTATCAGCCATCTCAGAACCCACGGCTCCATACCTTCAACCTCACTGGATGAAATGAATGGTCATCATCATTCTTGATGGACAAACAACACCTGTCTGTCTATCTGTCTGTCCGACCCGGCCCGACTTCGCCCAGGCCCTGTTGAGGAGCATCTCATTTAATTCGTTTAAGTAGTCATATAAGCTTCCGTTCCCGACTGTCTGTCTGTCTGTCTGTCTGGCTGTATGACCCTGCCCGTCTTCACCCAGTCCCTGGTGGGAAGCATCTCATTTAATTCATATAAGTAGTCATATAAGCACCCGTTCCCGACTATCTGTCTGTCTATCTATCTGACCCGGCGCGGCTTCGCCCAGCTCCTGGTGGGGAGCGTCTAATTAAATTCATATAACAAAAAAACATTAACTTAAGAATGTCCTTCCACACACCATCCATTATTTTTAATGAAAACTGTTTTTAATCACCTACATGACTATTGATAACTTCTTTAAACATAAAAAGATGAGTTAGAAAATGTTAACTATTTAAATAGATGTATTATTTTTATGAAAACTTTGAAAAAGCTTTAAAGATTATATCATTAT
>JACEFZ010021681.1:42500-48473 GCA_014155875.1 Cepaea nemoralis
ATCTTTGTACAATCATCATGTTCAACGTGTCTGCAATGACCTGTGTCCATCCCCATAATCCTCATGTCCAGTGTCTGCAATGACCTGTGTCCATCCCCATACATCCTCTCACGTGTAACGAAGTATTTGAAGTGATTCCTGTAGGGGCGCCTGAGAAGCCCACACTTGCGCCGTACAAGATCCAGCATCTGGGACTTCCGTAAGGCCCGTGTTGACTTTGGTCACATTTCTCATTTCTTTATTTTGTTCCACAGAAAGCAGAAATAGAGATATGAATAGGTCATCCACCTGGACTGGACTATTGGCAAACGAACAGTAGAGGTTAATGGAGGACATCTAGCTGGACTGGGCAACTGACAAACGAACAGTAGATGTCATCTAGCTGGACTGGGCAGCTGACAAATGAACAATAGAGGTGATCTAGATAGACTGCGCAACTAACAAACGAACAGTAGATATCTGTAGAGGTCTTCTATCTGTGTTGATATCTGACTAAAAACAAGCCATAGAAAATAATACAATATAACATATGAGATTAACACATCTTGTTATGTAATAATATTACAACAATAGCATATAATATTAAATTATGTACTGTGATGCTATTATTATGACAGTATAAAATATTGATATATGTAATGTGATGATATTACATCAATAGTATACATTATTAAACTATGTAAAGTGATGCTATTACAACAATAGAATGGAATATTAAACTATGTTATGTGATGATATTACAACAATGGAATACAGTATTAAACTATGGGTATGCGACCAACATGAGAACTCCTCCCTCCCCCACCCACGTACCTTATATGGTGTGGCTTAGAATATGTGATAGCCTGGTGACAACCTGACCGTGGTATCTACCTGGGTATGTGCCTAGGTATCTGCCTGGATATCAGACATATCTGATGGCACACGGACGGTGAGATCTGCCTGGGGATCCGTTCACTTTTACCACAAGACAGGCCAGAGAAGATGGACCAGCTACAACAGGCGATACAGGACTGTATTACAACTCCACAACTGACATGCCAGGACATAGTCCATTATTATCAGTCGACTCTCTCCAACTGACACCCCATTATACAGTCCATGAATATTTCCAGCCTGGGATGATTCTCTTTAATACACGCTTCCTAGTACGTCTACACGTTGAGAACGTACGGACTACAACATACAAACAATATAGCAGATAGAAACCTAGGTGATGGTCAGTTACATGTGAGTGCATGCAACAAGAAACAAACAACGGCTGATATTTGTGGAGACCTTCATACTCTGATAACGTTATTAACACACATAATAGTGCACACTGTCGCCTTTTATTTTGTGTATTACTTCATGCTATTCTGAAATAATTTGGGGAATATAGATCAATGGTATATTATCTATAATCCATACGGCATATTCATCAGGGGTATATTATCTACAGTCCACACGGTATATTAATCAGGAGTATATTATCTACAATTACATGGTATATTAATCAGTGGTATATTATCTACAGTTACACGGTATGTAGATCAGTGGTATGTTATCTACAGTCCACATGGTATATAGATCAGTGCTACATTATCTACAATACACACGGTATATAGATCAGAGGTATATTATCTACAGTCCACATGGTATATAGATCAGTGCTATATTATCTACAGTCCATACGGTATATAGATCAGTGCTATATTATCTACAGACCACACGGTATATAGGTAGGGGTTATATTATCTACAACAAACTGCTGAAATAGAACCGTAACCTGTGCCATTTCTGTTGCAGGTATCCGCTGGAGAATGCTCCTGACAATTATGTTTGTAAATGCAATAACACAAGAGATAGCAGAAGAGATAACACAAGTGATTAAGCGAAACAACTGAGAAAGTAACAGCGACTTTACCAGACAACATCTTAAAACACACAACATGGCACCAGACTCAGTAAAGTGGCTCAAAATCCTACGAATACATACTTTGAGCTAAATAAATTCAAATAGACATACTGCAACACTTTTGTTTATTATCAATGTGTTTCATTTTTATTACCTCCATGAATTCACTCACCCACACGCCTTGTATAAAAACACAAGAGTGAAGTAAGTGGGTGTAGCGACAAATACAGATTTATAATCTTTGTAAACAATTCATAAAGATAATATTCTGGAGGTTACCATGGTTGAATGGATAGGAACGCGCGTTATTAAACAAACGATGCGTTTATGACACACAGAGAAAAACAATGGAAATAAAATATGAGGGAAAACCCTCGGCTCACGAGTGGGGTATCTAATTGTTTGCTTGTAACCTATTCGTCTACTAGTCGGGGATTTGGGACGGTCTTCTAAACTGACCCTACCTTATGCGACGGAATAAGACAAAACCTTGACACCCAAATATATACACTCTCCATTCACCTGGGAAACACCCACCATATGAGAGGACATACAATCTAGTTCTAGAATAATACAGGCATTCTCCACTGACTAACTGTCTACCCCCCAAACTACTAGAAGTCGGGGGTTTAACCTCTGCTCTAAACTCCTCTTCTTCTGGCACGCAAGCACTTCATGATTTATTGCATGTATAAATGAGTATTTAGGCAGTCCCACGTATTGGACTTTGCTGACACGACATGTAGGGCTTGACAAACCATCTGAAGATATGGAATCGCGTTCTAAACATATGGTAAAGAGGGGGCATGGGCCAACAAAAGTTGAGAACCTCTGACCTAGATAATACGAGTAGATGTGTGACGGCTGTGCCTGATTTAATCCCTAACAGAAAGTACCAGAACGTTAATACCGGCAGAATTAGCTAATATTAAATTGGATTTGGTTGTAGTTCGGTTGATAGTATTATAGAATGCGTGCGGAGGTTTATTATTGGATTTACACAAAATGGCTTCCAGTCAGGTGGGAGCTGACGACGAGGGGATAACGTAAACAATAAACAATGATATGTGTTCCCAGATGCTGGGTGCAGAAATAGTGGCTGCTTATATCTGTGTCTGTTTGAGGTAAAGTAAGTGATGTTTATACTGAGAGGGCCATTCGGTTACTGACGCAGCCAAAGGCTGGCTAACAATGTTATTGTGTGATTGTGTTGTCGCTCAGTCCACAAATATGGTCTGGGAATTGTGTGTGACTGTTCACACAGTAAGAAGTAAAGTGTTCAGCTGTTAGTTCGGGAAATAGTGGTGTTATTGTGGTGAACAGTGCATTGGTAGACATCTACTAGTGCATGAAACATAATGGTTAGGTATATACTTATCTATGGTGATTGTGGTGACTGTGTTATGATGGTGGTGGTGATGATAAGGAATTGATGGTTAGGGTGTCAATGATGTTGGCTAGTTATTGAGATGGCGTGTGGTAATCAAAGTGAAAAGACGTGGACTATTTGTGGGCTTGGTCACTATCAGAAATGATGCTGTAGTGGTGGTTTTATTTGGCATGTATGGTATGTGTCTGGCTTGTGATCAGTGACTATGTTTCCTGTTTCTGATTGTTGCTAATGTCATATTTGAGATTAGCATTCCTGTATTTTGTTTTATCTGACTGATGCTTGTATAGAAGTGTCGGTGTTGACCTACTAAAGTAGCAAATTTATATGGTGGACTTCCCATGGCAGGGAAACAAACCTATATATAGCAATGATGATGCTGTTCTGTGTGAGCATTGTATTTGACTGAGATGTGTTTGGTTCTACTTTTGTTGAGTATTGAACAACTCTGATGTGCAGTATGTGATGCCCTGCTGTCCCCAGTGCAAGTGGTATGTGGCTTGTGGCAGGGAGAACCTGGCCAGTGTTATATTGCAGGGATCTGTATGTAATGTTCCCACTGAATTGAGGGCATTCTGTGAGTGAATGCTGGATTAAATGAGAAGCCAGAGAAGGCTGAGAGCATTGTAACTAGGGATGATCCGTCCTCGCATTAGGGTTGCCTCATGATGTAGCAGTGGCTGTTGCATCAATTGAGGGACTATTCACCCCGAAGGATGCAAATGGTGAAATGGAAATAGGTGATTTATGTGTGGGGTGTCTTTATGTGTTGATGCAGATGCTTCTTTGATATTGTTAATTTGATGTTATATTTCATCAAGCATTGCAGCTAGTCGCTCTTGGTCCACGGTTATTGTTTTTATAGTAAACCTAGGCCTCAGTTTTGGTAAATGTCGATTTTAGGCCACTCACACCTCTGTATGTGCTCCTATTGTTGGGGTTGTATGTCTATTATATGCGAATGCTCTAGCCAACCTTGCATATGTTCATGTCTTTTAGGGGTTTGGGATGTGGTGTCTATCGGTGGTGTCATGTGCATCTGTGCTATTGGTCTGGTCACAATGGTTCCAGATAAGATAGGCACACATCCCATTAGTGATCCCAGATGTGAGCTTTGATTATTCCTAGTGTTCTATCTTGTGCCTCGATGTTGCGTACGGCGTTCCTGAACCGTATAACTCATGTATGTGGCTAGTTTTATGTTTGTATTGTTTATTTGTCTTTTGTGGTCATGTTCTTGTTAGCTCGAAGTATGCTTGCTTGCTTGTGTTCGCTGGCTGTGAATTCCATCGTGAAGTCCTGTTTGCCGGATGAAGGCATCCTGCTGTCCAACATCAGTGTGATGTCATACCTGACTGAGGTTTGCGTGAGTGTCCGTTGTCCCATGTCTGGCTTATTGGTGTGCAGACCAGTGGGTGCTCGACGTGCAGGCAGACACTCTCTGACTTCGGAGGAAGCTCGAAGTATAATTATCCAATTATATGTGGGAAATAACCCATTATTATTGACTGGGTGCCATGTATAAGTTGTCTTTACTGTTGTATATTTTACATGGACATGGGCTACTTCTGAGCCGCGAGATGTGGTTAATGAAGTTTCATTTTGTTTTGATGTATTATGTTTAGTTTGCTTAGTTTAGTCTTTGTTGTTCAACTTGTGTTTTTTCATCTTGTTGCATTGTTTTTCTTCATTACGTCTGGTGCATCCTACTCTGCAATCTACTATTAAAAAGCAGAAACAATACTCCGATTACCTGTTCAAGGACCTCAACGTTCTTCTAATATCTATTCCTTTTCTTTTCTTGTCAACCATGGATATATGATGGGATATTCTTTGTCTTCTTTTTATGTTTTTATTTCTTCAAGGCTCATGAGCAGTCATTGTTGCGCTATACCTATATCTCTTTCATCTCTATCATTATCATTGGCACCTTTCCGTCTTGACAGACCATAGTTTGGTACATTGTGCTTCAAAAAGGCTTAATAACTACGATCCATGGCGGTGGCGAGTGTGGCTGGTAAGGCCAATTCTTGCTGCAAATGTTTGCCCACAGTAGGTGCATGTGAAAACATGGTCACTTCCCCCATTTTGCACCATCTTACGTCTCTCACGCTCTATGTGTGCTTTATCTGCAATCATTTTCTCCTTTGTCTTTATTCCATTTCTTATAGTTGCCCTCCATGCAACACGTTCAGCGGCGACGTGCTCCCAATGTGCATTATCAATGCCTGTATCAATCATGTCCCGCTTACACACATCTTTGTATCGTAGTAGAGGCCGACCCTGAGATCTCCTACCACGTCTGTAATTCACCAAAAAAGATGTCCTTTGGTATTCTACCATCATCCATCCTCCTAACGTGTCCTATCCATCTAAGTCTACGAAGACTGAGCATGGAATACACCGTCACACAACCTGATCTTTCCAATACTTCAGTATTTGTGATTTTGTCTTGCCACTTAATACCAAGTATTCTTCGCAGACACAGCATATGAAAGCTGTTTAAAACGTTTCTCTTGGCGTGAGTAAGTTGTCCAGGTTTCACTGCCATAAAGAAGAGTACTAAGGACACAGGCTTGGTAGACGAGGACTTTTGTTTTGGCAGTAAGCTTCCTGTTCTCCCAGACTCTTTTTGCTAACATGTTCATTGTTTTTGCCTTGCCAATCCTGATGCTGATTTCCTGAT
>JACEFZ010021682.1:0-20294 GCA_014155875.1 Cepaea nemoralis
TATTTGTGTAGACCAGTCAGCTCTCAGTCGATGATGTGGTCATTGTCATGACAGCTGCCTTTACTTCCCAGAAGATAAACTAGTACCAATTTTAAGGCTGGGTCAACCTGGGAACCCAGATAGAAAATAACAAGTGTGAAACAAAACATTTCAAAGTGTGCTTGTATATCGTTATATTGTTGACGGTAATTAACTGATTCAGTGCCAAACAGAAAAGTAGGTTTGGACGAAACATAGTGCTCGATCAAATGAACAAGTATTTTAATGTAAATATCTATTCACTGTACATTGAAATTGCGGAAGATGCTGTGAAACAAACAAATAACAGGATGACTCTAGTATGGTGATATATCATCCTTCTGTCCAAATGGGAAGTCACATTTGATGATATATGATCCTTCGGCACTGAATAAGTTTAAAAAATAGAAACTGCTTGTATGTCCTTACGTAAATGATTATGTAACATTACCCATACAAACTATGGCTTGACTGTACAAGCTCACAGACATACTTCTGTCAAGAAAATAGTGTGATGTTGATTTCATTCTATTCTAATTTTAGCTTACAGTTGGTTCTGTGGAACTAACTGCCCAGAGATTTTTAACAATACAGCCCTTTCATATTGAAGTTCTTCATTGATCTCCTTTTGTTCTCAGTTTGCAGACAAAGAAGACCAGATTGCAGCTCTAGAGTATCAGTTGGCAGAAGCAGACACTAATGTTACAGGCAAGAAGCGAGTCATTGAACAAATCAAGTCAGAGCTCAGCTTGTGCCAGGCAAAGTTGCAGCAAGCACATGAGGATAGGAATGAGGCTCTTGTGGAGGTCAGTCTGGCAAATTGATCATGGCCATCGCCAAGTTTAACGTGTAACAGGTCCTTTGTTGCTCTCATTTTGACTTTCTGAAAAGTTTCTTGATCTGTTGCCATATATTCTGTCTTATAGACCCTCTCTCATCTCAACTTGCTGTAAAATTTCTTGATCTGTTGCCATATCTTCTGCCTCATAGGCCCTCATACCCAAGGTGTTTGCATTGCCCTGTGTCCATCTTTATGTTCGTGTACCCCTACGTCTTCGTCCAGCAGTTCCATCATCGTTAATGCAAGACACCTGTGATGTTTCATGTATATTTTATTTAAGTAAAAGACCCTGTTACACACCTTCAGGTGATGTGGGCATAAGTTGCTAGACACACACACAGTGTATTTTTAATAACTGTGCAGTGTTTGAAATTATTGCCGGTCCAAGTTTTGTATTTACCTATTATGTTGCATGAACTTTACAGAGGGTGAATACAAAACTTGGACCGGCAATATTTTCAAACATTGCACAGTAATTAAAAATACACCCCATATTTCTATAGACCAATCAGCATTCATGGGTGATGTGGTCAGTATCACGTCAACCACCTGTACTTCCCAAGACATGTCCTGGTAGCTATTTTAGGCTGGGTCCACCCAGGAGCCAGGCCTATTTTCTAACATTTGAATCCATCCCAGTGTGGATCAAGCCCCTGATCACCAGTATGTCTAGCTACGGCGCTGCGAGGCTCCCAACGTTTCATATAGCCAGGTTATTTCACTGTCCAAGACACGATGTTTATGGGCCAGATTTCTTCGATGTTCAGATCTTCTTGAATGTCAGTATTTTTCTTCTTTGGTCAATGATATTCTAAGAATTTTTCTGTAACAATTAAGCTCAAAAGCCAGGATTTGCTTCTTATTTTTTTTTTCTTATGTATAAGACAGGTACCATCTTGGCCACCTTCTGTCAGTGGTTTTGGGTATCTATAAAACCCATACCAACTTTAAAATTTTTAATTTATGTGTGCAGTGAGATAATCAACTTGTGCACAGTGAAATGATCCAATTGTGCACAATGAGATGATCCAATTTTGCACAGTGAAATAATCCGATTGTGCACAATTAGATAATCTGATTGTGCACAGTGAGATAATCCAGTTGTGCAAGGTGAGATAATTCAGTTGTGCACAATGAGATAGCTTGTTATTAGAAGGTTAAAAGCTAAGCATGGTGAGTGATAGAGAAATCTGAAAGATTATTCTAGTAATTAAAATATTCTCTTTAAAAGCAATGTCAACAAAATCATTGACAGTTTATTCATGTGAAGTTTCTTCCTATTTTCTCAGATGGAAAAACTGTCACAAAATATTCAGCAGCTTCAGCTGAACTTGGCTACAGCCCAGCATCGACACAAAAATGAAACAAGTAGATATGTGGATCAGGTTAGCACGCTGGAAAGGCAGCTTACTGAAGCACAGACCAATCTGCACAATGCTGAGGGTGAGATAAACAGGAAGGATGAGCAGATTAAACGAAATGAGGCTGAAATTGCTTCATGCCGGGATGATATACATCAAAAAGTGGAGCAGGTGAGAACAAAAACTATATTTCATTATATATATATAGGCTAAATATTGACAGAGAGATGATTGACTTCATTGTGCCAGGTTTTACCCAATCTAGCTGTCTCTCTCTCTGCAGAGCAGCAAGCCCACCTGCCATGAGCAAATCCATAGCTCCGATGATGACCTAGAACAATCTCCGGAAAAATGTTGCTAGTGGTCTTAGCGATGCAGTCTGCAGTAAGCCACCTACCATGAGCAACTCTATAGCTCCAGAGATGACCCAGAGAGGTCTCCGGGAAAAATTGCGCTGGTGGTCTAAGCGACGCTGTCTGAAAATAAATCCACAACCCTCAGCACGCGAAGCAGATGGCTTGATCACTTTGTGGTGGAGACCTCATTATATATGTATAGAGAAATTCTTGCAAATTAATTCACAAAAGATAGCTGGTAGACTCAGTTACACTTTAGAATATAATGGGTTTGCCACATGGAATATTTTTAGATGCCTTGAGAGCTGTTGAAATTGTAGTTTTTGTGTAGGTCATGTGGTTACCAACCCTAAACTTAACTGCAACCTTAAAGTTTACACTTCTATGGGAATTATAGCCATATACATTTCAGATAGAAACCTAAGAAATAACCAGCTGCTTTATTTTCAAAGAACATTTATAATTTAACACGGATCTGTTAGCATCCTGTCCTTCTTGTCTTTCATCTTTGTGTGTGTGTAATGGAGTTAATATTTTGGTCACGATGTGGCTAAGTGGTTTTGTTTTTTTTTGCACTAGCTATCTTTCAACTCAAGCGTTGTCCATACACACAACTTCTAATAGCACTGGACTGAATTTTGCATGTGGATTAGTTTTCCCTATTACTAGTGTCCCTCGCCATCAGGCAAACCCACTCCGACTTCAAAGGTTGGCTAAGTGTTAATGTATGGTCAGTTTGAAATATGTACATAATAGAAAGGACAGTTGTGAGTTAATGTGACTATTTACTGGACCTGAAACAATTGATGACAATGTCATCAATGACCTACCCCATCTCTCTTCTTTCTCCCCCCACCCCAACCCCCTGCATGGAATAGACCCTGTATAGCGGTTCATGACAAGCATTAAAAACAACATGCAAGGCAAATGTACAAGTGTAATGAATTAACCCTTTACAGGGCAGACGCTTGTCCGTTTGTAGCCCTGAACGGGCAAGATTTTTTTCAGGTTCTGTAAAAATTTCGGGTCGCGTTAGTAAAAACATCACAAATAGGTGTTAGTCAACCGATTTTAGTTCAATAAACAACACAATGAAGGAAAAAGCATGCAGAATATGTTACTCACGTGATTTTTGCCGGTAATCCATATATGAACACAAATATTTACGAAATACGGCATGTTGTTTGTGATTTTCCGTCATCTATACGGCAATTTACAAACACATTTTCAGAATCATAATCACTTTCTTTAAAGTCCGACTCACAACTGCTAATGCAAAGTAACGCTTTGCACTGATATCTAGCTCCGATTAATAATCAACTTCGTGCCCTTTAATGTCATTTAAATTGAACAGAGCGAAATCTAAACAAGTCCGTAAAAGTCTGTTCAAAGTCATTGTAGCGCATTTACAAATGGCGGCCACGTTGTCAAGCTATCGGCGAAAGTGAAAGTAGCCGAAGGAAGTGTCGGAAAGCCGAGAGATCGCGTTTTTACAATGCATAATAGTATCGGCCGGAATCGGACGCTACGCTCGTATTTAGAGATCGGCCAGTAACGGACGCTATGCCTTGTAAAGGGTTAAAAATCATGATGATAATTGTATTGAAGAGAAGGAAAATAGTACAGTAAAACAAGAGAAATTGATGTTTTTTCTTGTGGAGGATTGCTCCCATGGCTGAGCATTGGAGTATTTCTAACTAAGCTTCTCTTGTGAAACGGAATGAAACTAGATGTGAAGAAATTAACTTTTCCAATCCCAAGTAACATCTGATGTATGATAGACTCATTTCTATGAATCCCATCCATTGTGTAATGTGTTGTCTTACTTTTTAACATTCGGTCATACAGTACTTAAGAAATCTGGCTTTTCATGTGGTCACTTCCATTCTGTATTTAGCTTCTTTTAAAGTAATTAACCGCCTGTGTGTTACTTGGGCTTGCAAGGGAAGCAAAGAATAGCAACACTGCAGTCTACCATGCATATCGTAAGAGGTGACTAATGAGGGTTGGCATAAGGCCAGCTACTTCAGCCCATAGCAAACTAGCTGTAAATTTAAACCAATCATAAACAAGTCTACAAAATGCTTGGTGTGAGTTAGTTGAGAGTTAATGCTCTATAGGGAGATAAAAGGTAGAAGAGGAAGAAAGACATGCAGCCATGGTTTTCCATAGTAAGTGTTTTCCTCTCTTAGACGTCTGCTGTGAAACATTCTGGGACTGCGAAGGACAGCATTGCAAACTAGAAACAGGTTACAAGGATCCATGACCACAGATTGTGCTTGTAGCAGAGAGCTAATAGAATCACAGAGCTGAGAAAGATAGAAGCTTAATGGTGGATTTCTGTTACCAAGGATGTGGTCTTGGTTGAAAATTCCTTGGACAGACAAAATGATTAATCTCAATGTTTTTTTAAGAACGTGAGATATACAGACAACTTATCATATTCATCGGAAAAAGGCAGTCGTAAATTTTTTGCCACATTATGAGAAGGGAATAACAGAAACATATGACAACTGGAATAATTGGTTGAATGAGAGACAGAGGAAGACAGTGAGAGAAGATTCTTGATAGCCTTTAACATGGCACATAAAGGTGTCATCACATGAATTGATACATGCTGATGGACATCCCAAGATGTGGAAAAGCATGATTGTACATAACAGTCAATAAGACTGTTGATTGATTGATTGTGGACTTGCTGTGTTAACTTTGTTAACTTTTTTCCACATATTTAAAAATTTGACTGAATGATTGTGGACTTAGTGTGTTGACTTTGTCATAATATCTTCTGTGCAGATTGAAAAATGTGAGAGATCTCTTCATGATGTAAAGGCAGATATGAATCAAGCCAACTCACGCAATAGACAGCTAGAAGGAACAGTGAGTATCGGTGTAACACGACCACCATCAGTGCTACAGTAGTTGCTTTTATATGTTAGCTTAATTTGTTTATTTTAAAAAATCAAAATATAAAGGACCCTTGTACACACGTAAAGGTACGTTGGGCGTATAGTACTAGGTCCAGATTTTTAGTAGCCAAATGGCACATAGTGGGTTATGTGGTCAGTATAATATTGGCTGCTTTTACCTACCAAGACATTTCCTAGTATCTATTTTAGAATGGCTTGATCTGGGAGCCCAGGGACAATTCTAAAACTTAGTCTGCCCTGATGTGGATTGAACCCATGACCTCCTAGGCAAGCATCCAGCCACTACACAACCACGGCTGACTTGATTATTTACAGTGTACAGTGTACAGCTTGGTCTGTGCCTCAGTTAGCTGCCCTTCTGTGTTAAGTAGTAGTTGTAGTAGTAGTAGTCAGAGGAGGAGGTCGGAGGTGGAGGAGGAGGTCGTCATCAGAGGGGGAGGAGGTCGGACGAGGAGTTGTCATTGGAGAAGGAGAAGGTTAGAGGAGTAGTAGTTCTTCTTGTTCAGATACCGAGTCTGAAGCAGACATTAGTGATTATGACTCTCCAATCCTCTCATGTCATCTTATTGGTGCCCAGCTGTTTTAGCTTTCCACATACACCTTTCTCTTTCTTTCTCCTTTCTCTGCCTCTTTTGTCTAGTATTTTTTCATCTAACACTATTTCTGTATTCCACCACCTCAGTTGATATACTCATAAAATTCATGTCTCCTTTTTTTATGGTTTTGATGAATGATGTTATAATACCCACAACACTCGCTAACTCAGCATCTGTTTTCTTCTCTGAACAAGATATATTCAAACCTCAGGCTAAACTGTTGGTAGGTAAGTGCTCTCACTGCTATGCTATCATTGTCCCAAACTTTCTGTCTGGCTCAATGAAATACACATGCTTAACTCTTTCTCTCCCGGCCATTGGTTACTTGATAAAGCAGCTGTGATATCTTGTATCATTGATGTAGAGTTTAGGGAGAGAGCTAGACAAATTCCAACGAATCGAGAGATGAGGGACAGACGATGGTGTTAGACAGAACATACATTGAGAAAACCTAATAATAGCATAGTTAGAAAGCCCACAGGCAAACAAAATAGAGAGACCTAGAAACACATGGAGAAGAGAATTATAGACATAGTTGCATCATACAGGGAGGAAGGACATGGAGGGAACTGCAGGAGATAGCTACAGATTGTACACCTTGAGTTAGCTGGGGGTTTGTGCTCCAAGCGGTGAAAAACAGCAGAAGAAGAAGCAACATATAACAGCTGGGATAGGAGGGGTTGTTAAGGCTATTGAGGAGTGGCTGGCCAAGTGGCTAGACTGCCAGGTTTTCCTTCGGGAGACCCAGGTTTTAATCCTCTGTAGGGTGTGGATTTTTTCTGTCAGGGGCAAAAAGAAAACCATAACCTGCACAGCTCGCGATGGCTGCACTAGCCAGGCGGCCGTAATTCCTCAGGCTCAAGACCCCTCTGTCCTACACCACAAGGCACTATAGGCAGTAAATAACTCCTATGGGCCTGCGTGCCCAATTCTTAACCCTTTCAAAATAAAGTTTTGTTGTTGTTGTTGTTGCTATGACATTTAAGGCTATTGAGATGGACTGAATCTCATCTCATCTCATCATGTTCCTCTTGTACCTTGCAGTGTCGAGGTGAAGTATAAACTTCGTGAGAGTGCCCGGTTATGGGCTTCGTATATCGACATTCCCATGGATTCTGTTATTCCCTCAGTCCAACGTTTACGTGGTCGGCCTCTTCCTCTGTTTCCATCTGGTCTGTACATCATTGCTTGTTGTGGCATGCTGTTGACTGGTAGCCTACTTGCATGGCCAAACCATTTGACTTGCTGCTTTCTAATAAAATCTAGAGCAGCTTTAACCCCTACTTTAGTCCTGATTTCTTCATTTCTGATCTTATCTCTTCTTGATACGTTGAGTATTCTTCTCAGAAACCTCATTTCTGTTGTTGTGATTTTTCTTTTCTCTTTTTCTGTCATTGTCCAGGTTTGGCATTGGTAGCACAGAGTTGGTAGGAAGATTGTGTTGTAAAGTGCTTTCTTAGTAGTTATTGATACATGTTTGTTCTTTAGTATTGGTGCCATTTGTCCAATGAGTTGATTTGCCTTATTGCACCTATTTTCGATCTCGTCTTCTGATCTGCCATTTGATGATATTATACTTCCTAGGTACTTGAAGCTCTTTACTTGTTTCAAGGGATGTTCGTTTAGGTGAATTGTTGCTGTTTGTTCTTCTTTAGTTATAGTCATTACCTCTGTTTTGCTTGTGCTAATTTTCATGTTATGTTCCCTACACATTTCGTTTAGACTATTCATGTGGTCTTGTAATTCAGCTTCTGATTTTGCTATTAGTGCTTGGTCGTCCGCAAACAGGAGTTCTCTAATGGTTAGATTTGCAGATGGTTCTTCTTCTGTGTTCTCGTCATGCGGTATTCTTGCTGTCTCTGCTTGGCTGGTTTCTTTACATATGTTGTCTATATATGTTATGAACAAGAGAGGGGACAGGACACAACCTTGTCGTACTCCAGATCTTATGGTGAAGGGTTCTGAGTGTTCCTCCAGTTGCTCTCACTATGCATTCACTGTTGTTGTATAAACTTCTGCATAGGTTTGTTAGATGTGTACTCACTCCATATTGTTTAAGGATTTCCCACAGCTTGTTTCTATCTACCCTATCAAATGCCTTTTCTTGGTCGACAAAGGCTAAGTAGAGTGTTTCATTGAATTCAATTGATTTTTCTATAAGTTGTCTAAGAGCAAAAATGGCGTCTGTGCATCCTTTGTTTTTCCTAAATCCAAGCTGCGTTTCGCTTAGCTGGGGTTCTAAAGTAGTTCGTAATCTTTTTTCAAGAATTTTGCAAAATATTTTCCCAGTATGACTCAACAGTGAAATGCCTCTGTATTGTGTGCAATCTCTTTTGCTGCCTTTGTTTTTCCAAATTGGGATAATTATGGCGTTTCCCCAGTCTCGTGGTGTCTGTTGTTCTACCCAAACATGGTTGAATAGTCTATGTAGCCAAGCTGTTCCTACTTCCCTTGCTGCTTTAATTAGTTCATTTGGTATTTCATCCTGTCCTGGTGATTTGTTTAATGGGGCTAATCTGATGGCTTCTATAATTTCTTCTTTTAGTATGTCTGGTTCTAGTTCCTCGGTGACATCTGTGTAGGTCTCTTGAATTCCTGTGACATCTGATGGGATGTTGAGAAGTTGTTCGAAATACTGCTTCCATCTTATTAGGATCTGTTTTTGTTCACTTATTGGTTCTCCATTTTCGCTGTTAATTATTTCAGTTGGGTCAAAGGGTTCTCCTCTGGTTCGCATTGCACTTATCTTTTTGTAGAAGTTTCTGGTTGCCTCCTTGTAGTTTTTATTTAGGGTTTCTCCATACTCTTCCCAGTCTTTTTGTTTTTCCCTCTTTACTATTCTACTCACATGTCTTCTCGCTATTCTGTATTCTCTGTAATCACATTCCTGTTTGCTCTTCAACCACTTTTTATATTTTTCCTTTTTTTCTTTTACCGCTTTCTTTACTTCTGCGTTCCACCAACTTGTTATTTTCTTTATCCGTGTTTTGCGTTTTTTCGTGGTTCCGCATGTTATTTTTGCAGTATTTAAAATGCTTGATTTGAACATCTCCCATTCTTCTTCCACTGTTTTTCTTTCCGTAGGTAATTTTACAAAGAGTTCAGTTAGTTCTTTCTCATAATTTTCCCTTACTGCCTCGTCTTTAAGGTTTTTTAAGTTTACTGATTCGCATGGCATGTATTTTCCTGCTCTTTGTTTTCTTCTTCCAATGGTTCTTATTGTGGCAACGACTGCTTTATGATCTGTGTTTATACTGAAATTGGGCACTGCTCTTGCATCTAATATATTTCTCTTTCTGTTATTTCTTGTTAATATAAAATCAATTTGGCTTTTAGTATCTAGATTGTTCCATTTATACCAGGTGTATACTTGCGAATCTTTATGTTTATAGAATGTGTTTGTTATATAGAGGTCGTGTTGGCTGCAAAGCTCTATCAGTCTACTTCCGTTATCATTCCTTTCATTTTGCTGATCTCCAAATGCTCCCAGGTGTTTTTCTATGCCCACTCTGTTATGTCCTAGTCTTGCATTGAAGTCTCCCATAACTATGATGTTGTCCTGCTTATCTATTTTGTTTAGCACATCATGTATGTCTTCGTAGAAGTCCTCGCATTCTTGCTCATTATTGTTTGCATTACATGGTGCGTATATCTGTACATATGTTGTGATTGTTTGTTCTTTTATTCTCACTGTTATGATTCTTTCTGATATATATTTTATTTCTAGTATTCCTCTTGCTAGCCGTGGTTCGATGACTATTCCCACACCGTGTCTTGCCCTTTCTTGCTGTTCTACTCCAGAGTAAACAAACGTGTAACTGCGGTGGAGCTCCTTGCATCCTTTCCCTTTTGTTCTGGTGTCCGCTATTCCCATCAGACCAATATTCCTCTTCTCCATTGTTTCTATAAGCTCTTCTTCTTTACTATTGAAACCACAGACGTTCATTGTGCCTATTTTTTGAATCGCTGATCTATCTCGTAGTCCATTAACATTGCCGGGTCGATAGCCGTTTGGGTCAGTCCGTTTATACTTCTTGGTTTTTCTACGAGCAGTATGAAGATCCCCTGCCGGCTTGCTAGGCCAGTCGCAGGTTTAGGACACTAATCTGACCACAGGGAGTCCATCCCCTATGGCGAGCCATAGCCCCGTTAGCCCATGACCTCGCGGTCATGGTTGCCCGGTCTGCACCACTTGGAGGTGGGGGTTGACTTGTGTAGTCTGCGGGTCATCGGCAGGCTACTAATTTTCGCTCTTCACCCCTCCTGGGAGAGGCTAGCCGATCCTAACCCTGCTGGCTGCAGGGCCAGGCGCATTCCACACCTTACAGATGGACTGAATGAAACAAACAATTGTCACCATGGTAGTTTTGAAGAGACTATCATGTCTTTTTGTTTACATAATTGGAGTTTACCTGTGTGTATAACAGACACTTTGGCATATCCCAGTATCTTTTGGTTGTGTCTAGTGAACAACACACTAAAAGCCTCATTGTCTGCCACATGCCCAAATGTTATTAAGTCATATTGACTAAGATAGCCCTTTCGGTTGCTAGGGTTAGCATGATTGCCAGAATTTTCCAGTGTTAGAAAACTACTGTTGGGACAATGAAACACGACAAACAGGGAAGAACATATGATGATGTAATTTTTTTTTCATATTTCATTTGAAAGGATTCATTACACTACTTCATTATATATTGAACTCTTCTCTGTAGTATGCACCAGACGAGGTACAGCAAACTATGCCAGGCAATAATATATACCTTCATTATTCAAATAGTTTTGTATGTATTAACATTATAAATGTAAATAAGTATGTGGAATCAACAAATGCTTGTTAGAATGTAAACTGATTATATCTCATAGATTTCTGAGCTGAGATCGGAGAATGATACTCTCAAGTATGACCTGACAGGATCTAGAAGCCAGTACAAGGACTGTGCTCAAGAAGTAAGTCATTTATCCATTCAGTTTATACCCAATCATAACTGAAGAATATAATTCATGTGATCAGCTGAATAATTGATTGGTGATGCAGTCTTTAACTTTTATCAAAGTTTTATCCCTCATACAGTTTCGAAACACAGCTGCTGCCTATTTGGCAGCAGGCCACCTTGGGTTGGTTTTTTATGAAATGGTATGGGTGCCGGTCATTCAGAAAGCAATGGCAATCTACTGAATATAAACTTGCCAAGAGATCACATTCAGCAAAAAATGCTGGGGTTGACTACAATGTCCTGTAAAGAATATATATATATGACCTAGTATATGTGACAGAATACCACTGCACACACCACATCAATATCTGCCATAAGATTCTCTTTACCTTTTGTTGTTATATAACTGTCATATAATTTGCCTCATCTTGTTTGCAATCCTTTATATCTTGTTTGTTTTAAGTATTAATTCTCCTGCATTTCTGTTGCTTGTTTTGCTGCCAGCTGGCCCGCCATGAGGAGAAGCTAAGTCTGATGGAAAAAAGCCTGCAGACCACTCAGGATCAGCTCAGTCAGCGAGTCACAGAAGGAGTCAAACTTGAGCAAACTATCAGAAAGCTGCAGGTGAGAAAGCATTATAAGCAACAAGAAACACACTGAAGGGAATTCAACAGAGATATTCTTGTCATGAAGTTTTTTTTTTTTTTTTTAACAGTATTGCATATTTATTTATTTTTGTCAAGAAGCTGTTGTTATTAAAATATAACTCTTGGAGAAATAACTTTATGGAACAAATAAGAGTTGAGGTAATAATTAAGACAAGAACATTGTGTAGCAAGTCTTTGCTGAATGTCGCTCTCATCACAACCTGCCAGGAAGATTCTTGATCCTTCGCCAGTTCCCCTTCCTCTTTTTCTTTTTCCCTTTATTTCCCATTGGAGCATAGGCCTCTAGTCGACTCATACCAAGACATCCTTTCTTTCACCATCTCCTGCAGCTCTCCACCCCCCCCCCCCCCATATCCTCCCTATAATATTCATCTCTGGCTTTAATTCTCTTCTCCATATTGTTTAGATCTTCCACTATTTCTTACATCCTGTGAGTTACAGACAAGGAAGTGACAGCTATACTATCCATAGATGATGGCTTGTGGTACACATCTGTCGTTAAATGTAGGAATGTTATTTGAACTCCCTATGGATTTGAGGGTCTGGTGTAGAATTTCCTATTTCCTTGATAGACTTTTTATGGACTGGTTGAATTTTGCAGCTAAGTTTTCTATAGGATGAGGCAGTCAGCCTTCCTAGTTGTCTTTTACAACATGGATGGTTGGTTACAGTGTTTCTGTCCTTGGCTTTTCTTATGGGCCTCTGTAACACACAGGTGATGGTGTTACTATAAGCGGGCTTCAATTAAAAACCTTAAAAGTGCAATAGAAATTACAGTGACCATGCCTGTCAATATAGTTGTTAAGGATCTCAAGAGTGTTAAGCATGTGACATCATAGTGCAGATAAATATGGTGACATCATGAGGATAGTTTAAAGATGGTCATCCCACTTTTGACATGCACCACAGAGGAGCATTATTCTGTTGTACGTCTTTGATGAGTGGAGTAGGAAGTTTCAAAATGGCGTGACTTCTGTGACAGACTTTTTTGGTCCGATAAAGAGGTACAGCACATGCAACCAAGAGCATTTTTTTTCTACAGAAATCCAAGCACATTATCGGCACTGGAAACATGCATTGAACGCAATAGTGACTATATCAAATAATGACACATTTTTTCTTTACTTCTTTTCCAGAATATATTTACAACAACAAAAGTAATGTTTTCATTTGAAGTTCCCTTATACCTTTACCTTTTAATCTTGTAATGATCATCTCTAGTGTAAGCATAATGTTTACCCCCATAATTCCTTCCCCCCCCCCCCCCCCCCCCCCCCCCAGGCATTGGGTTGGAGTCTGTTGACTATAAAATATAAAATACTCTAAAAGATGTGGAGGAAACATCTCCAACTGAAGCTTAATCCCAGTCAATCATTTTGTGCTGTGCTTAATCATGACCTTGTTGCATTCTAATGTGTATCTAGACACTTGTGTCACATACCCCACTTGTTACTGGGCTTGGGGAGGGGAAGAAGACATCTGCGCAACAGTTCCCTTAGAGATGGTACCTTGGTGCCAAGGTGGAAGAAAAAATCTTTACACCAGTCTCACTCTGATAGAAGCAAACCCTTTTCCAGACCTACGTGACCTGAATGTTTGTATATTGGAAACACAAGAGCGTTAAAACTCACAGTATTCTGTAGAATTCATAATCAACCAACCCACATGATTAATCTGTGATGGTTTAAACTATTATAATTTTATAATGATTTCCCATTTGCTAATCTAAAATAGTTTCCTATTTTGAAATTGTATACTGCTGGTTCGTTGTTCAGACTGAGCTGAAGGCAACGAAGGAGAGAGCATCCAGCTATGAGGAGGAGATGAGTGAGCAGAAGGCAATGATTGATAAGCTGAGGAAGGACTTGATGGCTGCCAAGGAAGAGCACCATGCTTCGGTACAAGAAGG
The DNA here is from genome assembly GCA_014155875.1 of Cepaea nemoralis. NCBI lineage: Eukaryota > Metazoa > Mollusca > Gastropoda > Stylommatophora > Helicidae > Cepaea > Cepaea nemoralis. The sequence continues at coordinate 13,617 of JACEFZ010021682.1, forward strand.
CATCACTTTCAAGCAACAAGCACACAAATTTGAGCTAGAGTTGTCAGGGGCGAAAGAGCAAGAGAAAATGCTGACTGACCAGGTGGGTGCAGACTGTAGCAGAAATCTGTGTGCTTTTAAAATACGGTGTTGCAATGTTGTGAGTGGTGATGACATTTTGTTTATTCCAGGTAATTTTGTGTTTATACACAGACACCTGCATGCGTGCAAACAGAGAGAAATGAAATATCTGTGTACATTTGATTGTCTATTACTATTTGTCAGCTACTTATAGATAATACACTAAGGAATATATCCATCTGGCATATTGTATACATGATTCAGCCATTGCATTCTCTCTCTCTCTCTCTCTCTCTCTCTCTCTCTCTCTCTCTCTCTCTCTCTCTCTCTATATATATATATATATATATATATATATATAATCATTGTTTGCCATATCGCATGCCAAGCGGCAGTAGCAATCATGTTCCTCCACAACCATCTGTTCTCTGTGCTCTCTCGGTACAAATGTTTTTATGAGTAGGTATTCAAATTTGCATGTCCTTCACAGGACACTGTTCGTGAATCCTCTGTGGCTAAGGGCTTGCGAACGCGGTTTGTGAGCCCGTATACCCGGGTTCAAAACATGGCTGTGCTGGTTTTTTCGAAAAAGGTATAGGAGCTGGTCATTCAGAAAGCAATGGCAAACTACTGAACGTAAAATTTGCCCAGGAATGACGAAAAGCGTAAATGCTGGGGTTGACTGCTACGTCCTGTGAAGGACATGCAACTTAATTAATTAAAATTCAAATTTTTGAATGAGACAGTTTTTTTGGGGGAAATAAATTAAACCTGTTAATGGATGAGTGAAATTAGACATAGATATTCCAGATATTTTGAGCTTATTGTGAGAAAAAATAAACTTGAAAACTTAGTTATAACTGGGAAAATTGATGGGAAAGGAGCAAGGGAAGTCAGAGATAAATGCCTGGATTGTTTGGCCACTTGGCATAATTAGGACAAGAACACTGATACAAGACTGGTGATCTTGTGAGGTGGTGAACCAGGACCATCCAAGTTTATTGGCATGACACATGATGATGGTTATTTCAAATTGTGTAATGTGGTTTGGGCAGCTGCTTCCTTTACTTTTCACTTATTGCATGTGTATATAATGATAATGTTCTGTGTATGTTGTTTAAGGTGGAGCAGCAGTCAGGTTTATTGGCATGGCACATGATGATGATGATATAAAATTTTGTAATGGTGTGGCTTGGGCAGCTGCTTATTATGCCATTACCTGGCCAGTGATGTGGCAAAGGGGTTATGATGTGGCAAAGGGGTTATAAACCAAATTAACATTTCTGCATACTGCATACGAAACACAGCTGCTGGCGATTTGGCAGCAGACCGCCTTACGCTAGTTTTCATACAATGACATGAATGCCGGTCATAATGTCATATCAGCTAGCAACACTACTGAATACTGAATGTAAACTTTGCCAAGAAATCACAAACCGCCAAAAAATGCTGGGGTTGACTGAGACATCCTGTAAATAATATGCAGCTAACTGTCACTTATTGTATGTGTATATGATGATGATGTTCTGGATATGTTGTTTTAGGTGGAGCAGCAGGAAGAGATCCTGGGTCAGCTGCAAGCAGAACTGAGGGCTGAGAGAGAGAGGCATGGGGAGACTGTGAGACAGCTGAGTGGCAGCAAGAAGCTGGCCCTGGACATGCAGGCTGACATGGAAGCCTTGCAGAGACAGGCTAGAGAACTGCAAGACAGGGTAACTGCTTGTCACTGACTCACCATAAGTTTCAGAGAATATGCAGACTGAATGTAAATATTCTTACTGGTTAAGTCTGAGATAGCCTGACCTTGTTTATAAACATCATAATAATTATCTCAAAGGATAACTAGTATAATAAACATTCCTCTAATAGTGGTACATTATATCTACCTTAGCTGTTTACAATTGCCATGTCAAAAATTAATTTTAGTGAGTCATGTATTATTGATTATTGCAGATTTTCAATGCATTTATAATGCATATTGTTTTTGTCGTCGTCAAAGATTAGCTTTATAAGTGATGTATGAACGAAATAATGTATGAGAGCAGAAGGGCAGAATGTTGGATGGACCTGCGTGCCTGATTCTTAACTCTTTGAAATTAAAGTATGTTCATTTGTATCTCAAAATTTTTTTTATAAACAGATATTATATTACACTTGAATTTCATTTACATGTTTACATTTCACAATCTCTTTCATATCTCATAGACATTAATAAAATGGGTTATACTTCAAAGGCAGGCAAGTCTGTATCTTAATAACTGATGGTTTGATATGTATGTTGTTAGAAGCATAGTGGATAGTAAGTGGGCTTGCCAGTACAATGATCAGTTGACCATTTCCTTGTTTGTTTTCCCTTTGGTTAGTTACATTTGCACAGCTAAGCTGCAGTTAGCACTACTACATCCCAGAGTTAAATCACAGCCAAATGCAGTTAGGAAAAGAAATGTCTCCTCACCTTGGTATTGGTATTGGGCTGATATTTTCATGCTGTGCATGCTTAAGATATCTTGACAGTTGGAAATCTTAAACAAAAGACTGCAATTTGACATTTCCATGGTAACATTCCAAAAATTAGAGAAATATTTTATATAGATGTAGAAGGAAATGAAAACTATCACATTAATTTCTCAATAATAAATGTACCACTTACTGGGGAACTGTGGTAGTGTAGTGACTAGTATCCTTGCCTTCTGACCTTGTGGTCATGTGATCAGATCCAAAACAAGCCAGGGTAGGTATATATTTTATTCATTTCTTTCTACTTCTTCTGTTTCTCTTTAACTCCTTTTGGACCATAGTCCCCCAATCACCTCAGGCCAAACCACCCTTTGCTATCTCCTCCTGCTCCTGGATATTTTCTCCATATCATTCATCTCTGTCTCAGCTTCTCCTCTGCATGTGTTTTTCATCTCTTTATTTCATGTATTTTCATTTGCCCCATGGTTTTAGTGGAAGGAACTTTCTAGTTATAATAGTCTTAGATTTCTTCAATGTGTGTCTTATGAAACTGCAGCATCTTTACCTCATGTCTTGATTCACTGGAATCTGTCCTGTTCTTTCCCTAAGCTCGGCATTAGTGACTCTGTCATACCATTGTAATCCTTGTATTCTCTGCATTCACCAGTTAATGAATGATTTTAGTTTAAATTAGTAATTGTTTTAATCTTTCTCCATGTTGCTGATCCATATAGCAGTACTGAATTAACCTTAGTTAAATATTCTCAGTTTGGTACTAGTTTTAACTTCTCTTGACTTCCAAAATTTCCTAGTGATATGAAAGAGTTTTAACTTCTCTGGTCTTCCACAAATTTCTAGTGCTATGAAAGAGTATTAATGTCTGTTGACTTCCACACATTGTCTAGTACTATAAAAACTCCCTTACCATTTGTATTCTTATTTTAACATCTCTATGTGTCTCTATAGCTACCTAAATAGGTATATGATTCCACTTCTGGTTCTAGGTGAGAGCAGGTGAGGATCTGATACCCAGGCTACGACGTGAGATAGATGACCTTCAACTAAAACACAGAGAGTTAAATGAAGTAGTAGCCGAGAGGGAGGGTCAGTTGCGGATGGCAAATTTGAGCTTCCAGACAGCTCAGAAACAAGCTAAACATCACACACAAGAGGTAAGGATGCAGGATGGCAACAGTAACATCTAAAACATTTTGTTAAAAGTTAATTGCATGTCCCTTGCAGGATGTTGCAGTCAGCCCCAGTATTTATTGGCGGTTTGTGATTTACTAGGCAATTTGTTGTTCGGTAGTTTGCCATTGCTTTCAGAATAGCCAATGCCTCATACCATCAAAATTAATGCAAAGCAGTCTTCTGCCAAATCACCCATGGCTGATTTTGAACCCTCAATTCGGTGTGTTGGAGAATATGAAACTTTGTCTCTCACTATCCCCCAAGCCACAGCTGCAGTTATCTAAAACATAAAAGCAGGAAATAGGTATTGAGTAATTTGTTGTCTATTTTTTAAGGTAAATTCCATGAAGAAAAACAATACATGCATATAAAATGTCTTATCTGTATAAGAAAATTGTGGCCTATTAAGTCACAAAGAATAAACTTCAAAGTTAGCAACATTTCAAGGACATTCATATCCTCTTTTTCAGACCCACAATCATGCCTTTTTTATGTTAAACTTTGCATGACAAAAGTTAAAGGCATGATTCTCTTCATTACACCAGGTTTACCCCCATTTGGCTCTACTCCATTTGGCTCTGTCTCTTTGCACAAAACGGCAAGCGGTCTACCAATAGACTCACACAAAGTATCAACTCTGTAACTGTAGCAATGACCCCCAGGGATCACCGGAAAATATTTGATTGTGCAGTTGGAAAGCAAACCTTGACCTTCAGAGGATGATACAGACAGCTTCATCATTTCACCACAGAGAATGTCCAAGGCCAGATACTGTCATTAGGATGTGAAGTTTTAGGCCTCAGTATATTCTAGGTCACTGCATAATGAGTTGGGTTGGCTATTTTCCCTCCTCACTACCTTTCCTTCCCAGACAGTTTTCAGAAAATTATGAACATTACCTATTACCCATGTCATGAGGCTAGATTCTAGAGCCGTAAAAATATAAATCTACCATTGCTAGGAATTTAACCCAGACCACTGGCTTGTTAAGCAAGCTTTACCTTCTAGAAAACTGTCTGGTACCTATTATAGGAATTGCCAATCTGAGCCATACAGCCATGAAATACATCTGACTTTAAGAAGAATTTTAACGCAGAACCACGAGGTCAGCAGCCAAACTACTAGACTACCAATATGTTTAACATAATTTTTAATGTTTATGTGCATCAGATGCTTATTTTAGCTTGTTCAGCACAATGTTTTGTATTGGCTTCACAACCACAGATTGCCAGATATGAAGACACCCTGGCACAGCTGCACATGGAGCAGGAGAAACTACAGGATCAATACCGCAGGTCACATGCTGATGTAAGATATTGTTAGTGTTTTTTCACGTGTTATTGGGTGTGTCACTGGAGTGTCACCGGGGCCCATGCGGGGAACAAAGAATAGTAAGCATTAGGATAAGACTTGTGCCCTCCAAGTTGTGCTCCTTCGCCCGAAACCATTGGCACATTGTGGGGTGTTGGGTTTGATGAGCGCTGCCCAACATTCTGTGCTAGCAGAAAGCAGGTAGTACCATCTATTGTCATATGATAGCTCAGTCATATCTACTAAGGCTGACACCTCTATTTCAACAGCAGGGTATTAAATGCCTCAAGTTAGTAGATTTAATCTTTGGTTTTCTCAAATTTCATGGGGACAGCTCATGAAGCTGACGTGAAGATCCACTAACTGAGAGTGCAAGTGGCCACTGTACAAGGCAATCATAAAGAGTCCATTGGCACATTGTGGGGTGTTGGGTTTGATGAGCACTGCCCAACATTCTGCAGGTTATGCTGAGGCCGATGCCCTTGTCAACCCTGCAAAGGCATCGGTTACATGGTTCTCCCTTAACAACCATATTGTGAAAACAGACATGCCGGCAGTAAGAATGGATGGGAGCATTTTGAGTAGAACCCAGTCAATGACATATCTTGGCGTGAGGCTTGATCGTAGCCTGTCCTTCAGAGATCATGTCGATTATGTCATAACGAAAGCTCGAAAAGGTTTGTCAGCAATGAGAGTCATGGCGACTGCCAATATCGAGCAAAGACTGCTAATACTTCTGTTCCAAGGACTGGTGCTTTCACGCATCGAGTATGCCCTGGCCATCCTCAATGTCAGACCTACAAAACGAAGCCATGCGCATCATTTTGGGCTGCACGAGAGACACCAGCTGTGTAGCAATGAGATACCTCCTTGACTTCCTGACAATGGAACACAGGATCAAGATCTGGAGAGCTCGTGCATACTTAAAAATAAGTGCAGATGAGCAGCACCCTCTGCATGACGCTATATTCAGAGAAAAGTGTGACAGGCTAAAGAGGGGCAAATCATGGATGGGTTGGGTGGAAGATGTCGTCAGACAGGTCTGCAGTCTTACCAGTATCAACCCCGGCAAGGAATGGGTGCCGGTGCCTCCATCTTTTAAGTGCACTTTCTCCTGCATTATCACACTCGACAGACGGTGCAGAGAGCAGAACCCTGCCGCTGTCAATGCTGAGGTTAACACGCTCATCTATGAACACTCTGAGAGCCCCGAAGTGCTCATCTATACAGATGGATCTGTTGTAAAGCAGCAGAGAAGTGCGTGGGCATTTACAGCCTGTTCAGCGGGCCGAACCATTCAAGAATCCAGTGGTGCCCACTCTATGACCACGAGCAGCATGATGATGGAGGTGATGGCAGTTACACAGGCTTTCATATGGCTGGAATCACAGCATTATACCAACGTGTGTGTACTAAGTGATTCAATGAGCATGATTCAGAAGGTCGAAGCTGGATCTGTACGTAGACAGTGGACTGAGTCGCTGCAGAAGTCTGTTGTCCGTAAAGTCATCTTCGTCCCAGGACATGCGGGAGTCGAGGGAAATGAACGAGCTGATAAACTGGCTGGCTCTGCACCCCCTGTAGATGGCCAGCCCATGGATCGTGCCGATGTTATTAACGTCCTCATAGATATGGCGAGAACAGAGGACTTTGACGTCA